>JAESUZ010001307.1:0-498261 GCA_017311185.1 Proteles cristata cristata | reverse complement strand
CCCTAGTCTTTAAGAATGCTGATTGCAGGGCCCTGTATGATGGAGGTGGGTCAGAAGGCAGGCTACCCTAAGAGAAAATACAGGGACATAGAGAAGGCAGATTTGGAATAACCACAGTTGGCCAAGTAAGGAAGGTTTACTCTGAGGTTTGCTATTTTCATGTGTTTGAGCCTTGAGTAGAGTTAATATAGAAGTTAAGAATTACCTTAAATTCTGCACTTGTCTTTTTGACCCTAAAACCCATAGTAGGACTTTCTGTAGACGATGGTCTACTTTCTTTAGTGCTTTGCTCTAGATTAGTTTGAAGTGTGGTCCCTGGATCAGCAGCATTACCTAGGAACTTATTAGATATGTAGAATCTTGATCTTCATCCTAGACCTACTCAGTTAGAAACTGAATAGATCCTAGCTATCTGATTTAATAAGACTTTCCAGTAGTTCTGATGCAAGCTAAAGTTTCAGGATCACTGGTATAGATTATAGCCTGGGGCCGAGACTTACTGAGAGTCTGAAATGTTGAAGACCCAGCTATTTAGAATGCAATTTATTAAATAACTTATCCTGATGTTCTTTTCAGGGTCTATTCTTGCTCTGTTGGTTGGACTCAGAGGACTCCTTGGGAAAGATCTCTTTTCATCTCTGGAGTTTTGGATTACTAATTCCTGACTCTTTAAATTGATAGTCGAGTTCTACCTAAAGATTTTTCCCAACTTTCTAGTCTAGTATTGGTCTTTCTTTCTTTCTTTCTTTCTTTCTTTCTTTCTTTCTTTCTTTCTTTCCTTCTTTCTTTCTTTCTTTCTTTTCTTTCTTTCTCTCTTTCTCTCTTTCTTTCTTTCATATCCACGTTAGTTAGCATATAGTGCAATAATGTTTTCAGGAGTAGAATCCAGTGATTCATCCCCTACATATAACACCCAGTGCTCATCCCAACAAGTGTCCTCCTTAATGCCCCTTGCCCATTTAGTCCATCTCCCTACCATAAACCCCTCCAGCAACCCTCAGTTTGTTCTTGTATTTGAGAGTCTCTTATGTTTTGTCCCCCTCCCTGTTTATATAATTTTTGCTTCCCTTCCCTTATGTTCATCTGTTTTGTATCTTAAATTCCATATATGTGTGAAGTCATATACTTGTCCTTCTCTAATTTCGCTTAGCATAATACACTCTCATTCCATCCACATAGTTGCAAATGGTTTCATTCTTAGTATTGGTCTTTTATCCTGTTTTCTAACATTTTTGTGGCTTAAAAAAATTAAAATTTTTTTCTGTCCTTTTATTGGGATCTTGGTGGGGAAAGGAAATTAATATGTGATTTAATTAATAAATTATCCTAATCTTGGGCAGTCTATTTTAAATTAATTTGCCTTTTATTCTGTCATGAATAAATGAAAATATTTTAATTCATAAGGTAATCCATATCTTAATGAAATATATGGTAACCCATAATATAACTGCTAATATTTTTAGAGAAACATTTTATTATCTGCAGCAATTTTGTGACTCTTAAGTATTCAGTGAGGTATTAGACACTTAGTGAAATCTCTTTTTACTCGGGTTTAGAGTAAAAAGCCATTATATAAGATAAGAATCTTTTACAAACAGTTTCTCTTGAAGATTCTTTAAGTTTCCATGCATGTATTTTGTTTCTCTGGTTGTGTACCAGATCATATAGTTGGCTGTGTTTAGGGGTCCTGTTGCATGAGAAACATTTTTATGTTTCAGAGTATTTAAGAAAGTTAAATATGCTTCTGTATATGATTCCACAGTATATGCCTACTTAACTTAAAAAGTTAACTTGCTGTGTAGTGTCCTGTTAAAGAAGGTTGAGCTAAGAATAAAAAGATAAATGACAAGTTATATGTTAGTGATTCAGGAGTTTAAAGCGGGGAATGACTACTGAGAATCCTAGGGAAATCTCACAGAAGTAGGATTGGTTTGTAACTGACCCAGTACAGTACCTTGTGTATAATAGGTACTGAGTAAATGTTGAATGAATGACAGATGAGGTTTTGTGACCTAGTGGAGAGGGCTAGAGAGGACATCAACAAATATACAGGATTTTACATTTGTATAGAATTTTAAAAGTAGATAATAAAAGATGAAAGAGATATATGAATTCTTGTAAGAGAGCAGCATAATATACTGAAAGAACATTAGACTTTTAAGGTAAATACTTGAGGTTAAATCTAGCTCAAATAGTTAATAGTTTAACTTGAGGAAGTCATTGAACCTTTATTTCTTCCACTGTAAAAGAAGGATACCATCTATTTTATCTACTCCAAAGAATCCTGTGAGATAATATATGTGAAAGCTTATTTAGTAATCTATATATTGCTATGAAAATGTGAGATGCGTTTCTTCTGGTGATTTAGAAAAGTAGATTAGCCTTATTTTTCATTTATTGTAACATTTATGATAAGTATATTATGTTTTGATTAGTTTAACTTTCACAACCCAGAAGCAACACTTTTTCTCATCAGTGTGGATCCAAAGAACTGATTTTGCAGAATACAGAAAATTATTGACAGAAAATTTGTTGCCATCTTGTGTGTATGAGTTATTAACTGTCACTTAAAAAGACTCAATTTTATGTTTCTGAAATTTTTGAAAGCCACTTTGTAACAGAAAGAATTTAATTTTGGAATACTTTTACATTTGTTTTTTTTTTTTTTTTTAAGTTGGCTTCATTTTGTGCCATGGGATTCTAAATACTGATGCGACGGCACTGAACCTTTGGAAGCTAGCTCTTCAAAGTAGCTCTTGCCTCTCTCTCTTTCGGGATGAAGTTTTCCACATTCACAAAGCTGCCGAAGACTTATTTGTAAACATACGAGGGTATGGCATTTTCATTTGTCTTTTTTTGGAGAAAGGTGGTGAGTGGCTTATTTTTATTGAAGTTTGGGGATAGAGAAGGGTCATGTCTATAAGAAGATATTGCCTGTACCCTCTTACTGGCCACAGTAAGTTTTTTCCTTAATGGTCACCCTGATAGGGTATTTTCAGTATTTTATATGTAACTTCACAGACTGAAGTATCTAGTGTTTCTCCCCTTTTAAAACTTATATTCTGGGGCGCCTGGGTGGCTTAGTCGGTTAAGCTTCCGACTTTTGCTTAGGTCATGATCTCGCAGTTCGTGGGTTCGAGCCCCGCGTCGGGCTCTGTGCTGACTGCCAGCTCAGAGCCTGGAGCCTGTTCCAGTCTGTGACTCCCTCTCTTTCTGACCCTCCCTGCTCACGCTGTCTCTCTCTCTCTCTCTCTCCTAGAAATAAATAAAACATTAAAAAAAAAAAAAACTTATATTCTACGATAAAGAAGATGTGTCCTTTTTTGCAAATCATGATGTAGGTTTAGATGTACACATTGCTAAAAGAACCATATACATTTTAGAGTTTTGAAATTTTTAGAAGTGCTATTGAAAAGTACATGGATCAGTCAGAAGAGCTTCATTAAATTACAGAAGTCAGACCACTGGACATAAGAAATCATGTTTCCTTTTACTTTTTTATTTTTTTTTTTTAAATATTTTTATTTATTTCTAGGAGAGATAGAGAGACAGCATGAACAGGGGAAGGTCAGAGAGAGAGGGAGACACAGACTCTGAAATAGGCTTCAGGCTCTGAGCTGGCAGTCAGCACAGAGCCCGATGCGGGGCTAGAACCCATGAACCGCGAGATCATGACCCAAGCGAAAGTCGACGCTTAACCGACTAAGCCACCCAGGCGCCCCATGTTTCCTTTTAATAAGGTATTCCAAGTGACTCACTTGGAATTTCATTCCCTGGAAAGCAAACCGTTCTTACAAATTTGTTTCCTTGAAATTTTTAATGCCTGCATTTTTTTCCATATGAGGTTCTGTAGGCAGTATATAGAAGACAGGTTGGCCTCAGACTTGGTAGCAGTTTTGAAATCTTTTGGGAGCATCTAAAATATTCTGGGATCCCCTGTACCTGAAAGTGTCAAATAATTATGTTTAGCTTGTTAGTTTCAGATAGAAATGAAGTTTCCCAACATTTATTTCATATCCAATATAGAAATGTTTTCATACAGGAGGACTGGGTGACTCAGTTGGTTGAGTGTCCAGCTATTAATCTCAACTCAGGTCTTGATCTCAGGGTTGTGAGTTCAGGCCCCCTGTTGGACTCCATGCTGGGCATGAAACCTACTTAAAAAAAGTCTTGAGGAAATTGGGATAAAACATCTCTTAGTTATTAAAAAATAAATATATGTTTAACACTACCAACTTAAGCCTCAAACTTTAGTCTGCATAAAAATTACTCTGGGATGTGTATTAAAATCCACATTATTGGACATCATCCCTAACTTGTATTTCCTATTTCTGTATCTTGGAGAGGTTAAAAGAATCTGCTCTTTTTTTCCTTAGTATTTTTTTAATGTTTTATTTATTTCTGAGAGAGAGAGAAAGAAACAGAGACAGTGTGAGCAGGGGAGGGTCAGAGAGAGAGGGAGATACAGAATCTGAAGCAGGCTCCAGTCTTTGAGCTGTCAGCACAGAGCCCGACACGGAGCTCAAACCCACAAATCATGAGATCATGACCTGAGCCGAAGTCAGTTACTTAACCAACTGAGCCACCCAGGCACCCCTCCCTAGTATTTTTGAAGTAGAATTTACAGACAGAAAAGTGCATAAATTTTACGTGTGTATCTTAGTAACTTTGTATGCATTGAACACTCTAGATGACCACTTTAGATCAAGATATAGAACATTTCCATTATCCCCAGAAAATTGTCTTGTGCTTATTTTTGGTCAGTACTGCCAACCCTGGTCTCCCAACTTCCAGTCCCCTTCTCAGTTGACCTGTTCTGGTTTCTGTCACCATTGATGTTTCTGAGGTTCTCATGCTGGTAGCATCTCAGGCATAATATGAGAACTAGTGCCCTATGTACTTTCCAGATCTTATTTGGCTTTTATTTTAGATGCTGGAGTACTTGGAAGTATCCTACATCAGATGGGATACTTTCTGATTTACTTTCGTTTTCTAATTGTCATTTTCTAATTGGTTCAGGTGGAAAATTAAGGAATGTGTATTATATCTTAGCATATTGATAGCTTCCCTGTGGAATCATATATAAATATATGTAACATTTAGAACCAGATAGTCTATATATTGAGTGAGCTTATTTTATATATGGTATACATAAGTTGAATGACACCATGAGACTAGTTATCTTTTTAAAATAATTTTTTAATGTATATTTAGTTTTGAGATAGAGACAGATTGCGGGGTGGGGGTAGAGAATGAAGGAGACGTAGAATCTGAAGCAGGCTTCAGGCTTTGAGCTGTCAATATATAGGGCCCAGTGTGGGCTGCAACCCATGAACCGCAACCTAATGACCTGAGCTGAAGTCAGACACTTAAATGACTGAGACACCCATGCACCCCACCAATTGTCTTTGTTATGCTTTTTTTTCATTACCCTTTGCTAAGAATAAATTTACCATTAAGAATCTTTATATTTAAAGTTGAGAAGTTTTAGTTTATTAAGTCATGAGTTATCGATTGAAAATATGATTTATAGTAGGTACAGGTTAGATTGTAAGTATAAAGACTTATTAATTTTGAAGGGCAGTGATTACAGATTTAGTATATTTTAGACATTTGCTCAAAGAACACATAAATCTTAGAGTACTTAATTTAGAAGTTGGGAATTCTACATATAAGTGGTCTTATCCAGGTTGTCAAGATAACTTTTCTTTAACATTTTAGGAATTTTGAGTTTTTGCATCTAGTATTTATGAAAATAACATTTATTAGCTCTTCTTTTTACATATTACCTTTAAACTTTTTTCTTTAAAAAAATTTTTTTTATTATGTCCTTTATTTTGAGAGACTGAGACAGAGAGTGAGTGGGAGAGGGGCAGAGAGAGGGTGACAGAATCTGAAGCAGGCTCCAAGCTCTGAGCCGTCAGCACAGAGCCCGATATAGGGCTCAAACCCACGGACTGTGAGATCATGACCTGAGCCGAAGTTGGGCGCTTAACCGACTGAGCCACCCAGGCACCCCTAAACTTTTTGATGATAGTGCCTCTTTCTTTTTTTTAAATTTTTTTTAATGTTTGTTTATTTTGAGAGAGAGAGCACGCATGTGCACAGGAGGGGTAGAGAGAGGGAGACAGAGGCTTCAAAGGAGGCTCCATACTGTGTGTGTGGGGCTTAAACTCATGACTGCAAGATTATGACCTGAGCCAAACTTGGACGCTTGTCTGACTGAGCCACGCAGGCACCTGGTGTCCTGTTGCTTTTAATTTAAAGTAGTCTTATACTTTCCTGCCCGTTTTTTTCTACCATAAAACCCCTAATTCCAAACATTCACTAGTGTTACTCCCTAGTATATATCCTTGTAGAATTTTTTTTTATCAGATAGCATAAAAATTAGTAGTAGCATTGTTATTACTTGAGAGTTTTGGAGACCACAGTTAATATCATTGGAGGTACAATTTTAGTGTTTCTTTGGGGACTTAATGAGTTATATTTAATCAAAGATCTACATTGTGAGCCTGAATTTTACTGTTAGATTTAATATAATATGATATCTGTTTTTCTAAGAAGACTTGACTGGGTTCCTGTAAGGTGCTAGGAAAAGTGGTGGGTGGACTTGTTCCATGCATTTCTAGTTTGAGCAATGGTTTTTCTTGTTGCCAATAGCCATTTTTAATTGACTTTTAGTATTTGGCTAACTCATTTTGTCTGTTATTGATGAAATTAAAATTAACAAGGATCTAATTTTTTTCTTTGCACATAGCTATAATAAGCGTATTAATGACATAAGAGAATGCAAAGAGGCAGCTGTGTCACATGCGTAAGTAGTCCTGTCTTTGTGGAACTTGTAATCAAGAAGAATTTCTGTCTTAAATCATAATTTTCTTCACATATTGCATATTAATGGTGTGCAAGATGGGATAGAATTGGGGAACTTTGAATCATTGAGAAATAAATATATATCCTCAGTATTTAGTAACCTTCAAGTTAGTACAGCCAGATATGAAATATTTTTGAAGTGTTGATAAAAATGCTCTAAGCAAGTATCATACAAAGGTCTTTTATTTTAGGTATGATTCAAGTCTTTTACCATCACTGTGCTTTCATGTCAATACTTTTCAAGTTGTAATGATTTTTGTACTACTTCATGGAAATAGATACATCTTTATTCTTTCCCAGATAGTATTTGCTTTTCAAAGTATGTTATCCTTATGCCTTTAACTAATGCCTTTTACAATATTAACTAATTGTAATAAATATTTTATATTAGTAAGTGTGTAGAATAACAAAAATTAGCATATTTAAGATCTTTGAACAATTATTTTTCTCATGAAATAATTATAAATAATTTGATAATTCAATTTAATTGTTACATATATGTATACTTATATAAAATATTTTCTCTACTGAGCCTAGGTAGTATAGAAGTAATATTATCTGATCCATCTGTATTTCTATAAGGCAGAGAGAGTATATAAAGTACTACTGCCATTGACGAAAATATAAAAACCACAAGAAGTTTTAGAATTTAGGTTTAGGCTACAGGATGGATATTAGGAATTTAAATCATCTTTATTCGTTGCTGTCAGTGCCATATCATTTCCTCATAAATATTTTTCCACTGGAATGAAATGCTTATATTATTTAAAAAGTTATTTTCTAGTACAAATAACATTTTGAAGCGTGTTAGCATTCCTTTCTTGACACATAGAGAAATACAAATGATTATCACTTCTTCATGGGATAGAATCTATTATAGGCACATATGATTCGTAGCTATCTTCTATGAAACTCTTAAAGGTAAGGCATTTGCCCCCTTTATTATATAAAGTAATCATAAGTAGTAAGCAGTAGGAATTCCTCAGAGGAATTCCTCATTACTTTGTGCCAAGCATAGTACTTTATAGACATTTTCTGTTAGTATTAATAACACCACAGACTCCTTGCAGCAACTCTGTGTAATACAATAGTCAAAATAACATTGCCTTTTTCTTAGAAATTGTATTAGATGACTTTATTATTATAAGATAAAAAAGAGCTTGTCTTTGGAATTAGCCTAACATTATGAAAATACTATGTGTCAGGCGTTATGAAAGATGCATCTTTTGAGGGAGGTGTCATCATCCATGTTTCATAGATGAGAGGCTGAAAGTAGGAGGGGTGTGTATGTACACACACACACACACACACATACACACATGTGGGGGGGTGGGCAGAAGGTAAAATTTTACACCTATCAAAATTTTAAAACTTTGTTGGGACAGTATATATTTTGCATAGTGTGAGAAGTTGGAATACTTAGAACATTCTGTGATTTTTTTTTTTCCACATCAATATGAGAGTAATTCTTTTAGATTTGTATTTTATTTTAAAAATACTAATGAATATTTATGATTATCCTCATCTTTCTGTTTTTGAACAAGATTGCCAAATGATCGCATCCTAATATCTTGATTGTATATAGCTCTTGTTTAGTCAGTCTTATATATTTAATAAGAATATACTTAATAAACTAGGGTATAATTAATCAGATATTTATTGTGTTCTTGATTTTTTTGTGGGAGTGACAAAATGTATGCAGTGAAACATTGCTTGCTTTCAAGGATTTCATAGTACAGTTTATAAAATGCTAGGCTAAATGGTATTAAAGTTGCAGAAATTATTCAAAAATGGAAATTTGGATATCGGGAATGTTTCTTGAATGATTGGTCTTGGAGTTTAGGATGTTGATAGGTGGAGAATAACAGAATAAACCTGGTTATAAAAACAGTACAGGGAGGGCAAGGATAAACATAAGATTGGAAATTGAAGAACATGTATGTCATTTAATGACATGACATAAACATGGAAGATACTTTAGGAGCTTGTGCTTCCTAAAAAATCTTTGCAAATTAACCTGAAATGGTAAGTTATTTAATTGCCAATAATGATTTTAGTAGAAACAGATAAATTATAATGTCTTTCCCTATAGTGGTTCAATGCATAGAGAAAGACGCAAATTTTTAAGATCTGCACTGAAAGAATTGGCTACCGTCCTCTCTGATCAACCTGGCTTGCTAGGTCCTAAGGTAATTGACTTAATTCTTATTTCAGCTATAGGTGTACCATATTAAAATTAAAAAAAATTTGGGGTGCCTGGGTGGCTTAGTCGGTTAAGCGTCCTACTTTCGCTTGGGTCATGATCTCGCGGTTCGTGGGTTCGAGCCCCGCGTCGGGGTCTGTGCTGACTGCCAGCTCAGACCCTGGAGCCTATTTCAGAGTCTGTGTCTCCCCCTCTCTCTCACCCTCCCCTGTTCACGCTGTCTCTCTCTCTCCTAGAAATTAAAAAAAAAAAAAAAAAATTAAAAAAAATTCTGTGTGAAATTTAAAATTTGATTTAATTCTTAGTTCAACTATATGTGTGCCAATTAAAATTTAAAAAATTCTTATGGAAAACTCTACTAAAATTTATATTTAACTGAGAATGAATTTGCTTACTTGACATTTATACATCACACCTTCCTGCATTTTTCGTACTTCATGCTTAAATTTGTACTTCCCTTGATACCTGTCTCCAAGTTTTTTTCTGTGTTCTCATTTTTGTCTTTTGAACTTGACATTATCAGTTCTTGCCAGGGATTCTCACTTAGTCAAAGATTATGAATAGGTTTTGTTTATAATCTTGGCATCAGAATAAGCAATGTTATTTATCTTTTTTTAATTAGGCACTTTTTGTTTTCATGGCATTATCCTTTGCCCGTGATGAAATTATCTGGTTACTTCGTCATGCAGATAACATGCCAAAGAAGAGTGCAGATGACTTTATAGATAAGTAAGTTAGCAACATTTAAAGAGTTATTTTTAGAATGTTTTGATATATGGGATGTGGAATTTAGGAACATTGAAGTTAAATTATTTTGAAAAGCCTTTTTTAGGGCTTTTCACAGTTTATAATAAAGCGATATTTGTAATATATCATTAGATGATATGAATTAGAATGCAGAATCAACTTTAGCTTAATATTAGGGCTTGTAATGTTTCCTACTACCATAGATGGTCATTAAGTTCTTATTTGTTTTCTTGCTATAACCAGTCGTATTATTTTCTTTGGAATTCAATTTTTAAAATGAGTCACTACACAAAAAATTTAAATAAGAACCTTTATGAACCAAGTATGTTATTTGAAATGTCTTTATCATTTTAGTACACAGTCCTTCAATAGAAACTAGATAAATGAAGCAGAGAAATAAGGGCTTACCGAAAAATCTTATTTCTTCCTAATCCTCTAATCCTCCTTCATTTGTGATTTTTTTTAATGAGGTAATTTATGAGATACTCTAAGTTTATTTTCATTTTGGGTTTTCCTTTGTCAAGTTTTTAGTCATAGCTGTTTTTTAATTTTTGTTGTATGTCATGAGAATGTCTTCAGAAAGGGAGTGACATAAAATGATACTTAACAGTGCTTTTTCTAAGAAAAACAACTTTAGTAGTAATATCAGATGCTTTTTATATTTTCCTTAATGGTGAATTTTTTTTGAAATAACTTTTCTTGAATTTTTTATAAAGGCACATTGCTGAATTAATATTTTACATGGAAGAGCTTAGAGCACATGTAAGGAAATATGGACCTGTAATGCAGAGGTATTATGTGCAGTACCTATCTGGCTTTGATGCTGTTGTTCTCAATGAACTTGTGCAGGTAAAAACTGTCTCATGTTATTCTCCCTTCCTTCTTTCCCTCCTTTCTAGTAACTAATTTGTTTGCTCAGTATAATCTAGTGCTAAGTGATAGATACAAATGTAAATAAGTCATTGTCGTATATTGTCAAAAGGAATCATCACCTAGAGGGGAGAAAACACTTACTTGTAGTCAAGTTACTAGGTGTTAATGCTTAAGTGTGTACAAAGCTCAGACTGAACACAACGCAAAAAATCATTCTTTATTTGGGGTGTGGAGGTTGGTGTAGAGTAACCAAATTATAGAGGGCCTTGCAATAGAAGGGGTTAGTCATAAATCAGACTTATTAGTTAGATCACTTTGTCTCATCATGGATGATGGATTGCGGGGGGCCAAGGGAGGAGGCAGAGAGATTAGAAGAGAGCTGATAAGAGCCTGAACTTGGACAGTGGCTATGGCCACATAAAGAAGAGTTGATAGAGACTTTATAATTGATAACCAAGTGTCAGTTATTTGTTAGAGAAAACGTAAAAGTTAAGTTTTTTAACATAGTATGTTAGGTGACTAGATTTTTAAAACAAAATTCATCTAGATTTCCTAATAGGATTAAATGTCCTGATTTTATTTTCACTTTGGGTTTTCCTGTATTGATTTTTAGTCTTTTATTTTTTGCTTTCCATAATTTATTTATTCTTTTTCATCTTAATATAGATTTATTTTTATTCCAAATAGGGTAACTGTAAAGAAAATGTTTTTTTTTTACTTCATTTTGTAAAATCAAGGTGTCTAAAAAGGTACTGTAACAATCTACAGTATAAAGGAAAAACAGCATGAATTCTCTTTGTATTAAGATTATTCTAGGGGTGCCTGAGTGGTTCATTCGGCTAAGCATCTGACCCTTGACTTTGATTCAGGTCATGATCTTGTATTTGTGAGTTTGAGCCCCAGATAGGACTCCGTGCAGACAGTGTGGAGCCTGCGTGGGATTCTGTTTCCCTCTCTCTCTCAAAATAAATAAAAATAAACTTAAAAAAAAGACTTTTCTAAAGCTACTAGTTTTTCAGAGATATAACCATACTCCGAAATCCTGATTTGTTTTTTCAAAACTACCTAAAAAATAGAAATGAGAAAACATTGTTCATGGAATTGTTTACCTTGAAATATATATACCTAATAGGTTACTATCCTGAACTGCTGTATTTTTTCCTTTATCCACTAGATGGAGGTCAGATGCTTCCTGTCTATAATGCCCATTAAAAAAGGTCTAGAAAAGCTGATTTTATCTCTAGAATGTTATTGCTTTGCTGTCTCATTATTTTAATAGTTATTACTTAATAGATAAACCAGAGGCTTTTGTGCTATCAGAATCTAAAAAGTGAACCAGAATCCTGGTTTCATGTCAATTTGAAACTTGCTGTGGCTGGTTGGATATTTATTAATAGAATTTACAGGTTTGTGTTATAGCATTAAAATTTTTAAGTCATTCCATATTTTTTTGGTGTCTTTTCATCAACTGTATTTTAACAATACTAGGGAAATTAATGTCTTTTTTCCGAGAATTATAGTACTATTAGTAGCAGCAATAATACTAATATTAATAATTGTCAGATTTATTGATATTTTATTGCATCTATACAACAATCTTCTGAGGGTAGGTATACTTATCATTATTTGTTGAAGAAAATAGACTTTATATGACTTGCTCAGTATCACACAGTTCATAAGTAGTTGAGCCAGTATTTGAATTTAGGCTTTAATGCCAATGCCTGAGCTTTTTATACTCTCTTCTGTTGTGAAGTATATGTATGGTGTTTCTAACCATTTGGTAAGATTTAAAACTAAGATTAACCTGTTAATACAGTTTATTGAAATAGATGTTAAATTTGTCTTTTGTGGTGAAATACGCATTTTCTGTTTTAACCATTTTTAAGTGTACAGCATAGTGAAATTATGTATATTCACATTGTGCAAGCTTTGAAAATTATGCTATTTGTGAGCTAAGCATTTACTTATTGAAAAATGTATTATTTATCAACTTCAGAGGCACTTTATAAGCTATTCATTTTTTTAGCTGGCTTGAAAGGGATATTTTTGGTCCTAATTTTGTTGAAATATAATACACTCAGTAAAAGACACCTATTTTCAGTGTACAGTTTGAATTTTAACAGCTGTCTATGTTCACATTACTACCACTACAGTCAAGACAGAGAAAGTTTCCAACACTTAAAAGTTTTCTTGTGTACCTTGTAATTGATTCTCTCTCTAAACCTCTGCCAACCATTCATCTCCTTTTGGTCACTTTTGCATTCTTTTTAACAAAAAATTTCATATACATGGAATCGTATACTATATAATCTGTTGTTTTTTATTTCTTTAGTTAGCATGTTTTTTAGATTCGTCCATGTTAATGTAGGTGCCAACATTTCATTTCCATTTAAGGCTGAAAAATATTCCATAGTATGGGTATACCATCGTGTGTATCTGTTCACCAGTTGATGGCTTTATGAATGATTTCCCCAGTTAGATGTTTTTAACATTATTTTTTGTTTCTTTTTTTCAGAATCTTTCTGTTTGCCCTGAAGATGAATCGATCATTATGTCTTCTTTTGTTAACACTATGACTTCCCTGAGTGTAAAACAAGGTAAATCTTTTAAATAAAAGCATATTTTCTTCGAATTAGGTTTTCAAATTAGATTAGATCAAGGAGAGGATTTTACAGTTAATTTTTATAGACTTACTTATTTTTGAACATATTTAATCTGTTCTCTTTTGTCTTAGCTTTGTTCTCTGCGAAGCAAAAGTTTCCAAAATGGGTGTGTGATGTTTATGAAAATAATGAGAATTATAGCTTAAAATATTTTATTACTTAGCAGGGGGAAAAAGGCATTTTGTAATATAACACAATAACAACAACAAAGAAACATAATGAACTGTATATGTGGTCCAAGAATCAGCTATATCAATAGTATGTACCATTGATAAAATGTTTAAAGAAGTGTCACATACTTACATATTGTCCTATTTAATCCACATCAATTTAAAAAAGTTCTTTATACTTTTATTTGGCAAATTTGGAAAACTTTTATTTGGTAAATTTGGAAACTTAAGATTTGAGAGTTAACCTCTCCATTTTTTTAACATGAGTTGCCCAAGCTCTAACAGTTGTTAAACGGTACCATAGGAATATTAAGTTCAGGTCTGTCAATCCCAAAAGTTAATGTCATATACTAGACTGCCTCTCCATTATTTGAAAACTTTACCAACAGATTGATATTCTGTTTTAGTTTTATAATCTTTAAGTAAAGGTTATCCAAAACCTTGAAAATTTCTGAGTAATAAATACATTTTAGCTTAATGTATTAATGTATTTTATCACACTTAAGTAGTAAAACTCTTGTAAAGTTGGTTGGTGATAATTTGGTTTATAAAGAGTTATTTTGAAGAACTTCCCCATGCTGTCCAAAGCTTTTGTTTACAGAATTCCTCAAGCTCTGTTCTAGCTCCTTCAAAATTGCCACGTAAGCACACTGATAAAAGAGTTTAGGAGAGAAGTCTGTACTTTACACTTCTCTTAGCATAACTCCCTCCTTCTATCCGTACTTTATAGGATTTGAGAATTACTTCATTGTTTTAGCTATTAAATTATTTTTGTTTTTTTAAGTGTACAGTTTAATAGAGTTAAGTGTATTCACATAATTGCTCAACCAATCTCCAGAGCGTTTTCATCTTGAAAACTGAATCTCTGTAGCTATTAAATATCAACTCCTTAATTTTCCTCACCCCTGATATCTGACATTCTACTTTCTGTTTCTGAGTTTGGTTACTCTAGGCACCTTTACATAAGTGGGATCATACAGTATTTGTCTTTTTGTCACTGACTTACTTCACAACATATGTCCTCAGGATTTAACCACACTAAAGCATGTGTCAGAATTTCCTTCCTTTTGAAGGCCACATTTTGTTCATCTATTCCTCTGTTGGTGGACATTTGGGTTGCTTCTGCCTTTTGACTATTGTGACTAATGCTACTGTGAACATGGGTTTACAAAGATCTCTTTAAGACCCTGCTTTTAATTCTTTTGTGTATATGGCCATAAATTGAATTATCTTGATGTTAAATTTAAAACTGTATTTATATATTTGAAAATATTAATTTGCTTTGTAATCTTTTTTCTACTATTGTAGTTGAAGATGGAGAAGTATTTGATTTCAGAGGAATGAGGTTAGATTGGTTTAGGTTACAGGTAAGAATAACTTGATTTTCATTGGTTTTCTGTTTGGATATTGAATATTTTAGCTAACATGAAAACATTCCTTAGAAAAAAAATTTACTGTTGTATACCTCTTGAAAAGAGTAACCATAAAGAAACCGTTTTTTTTTAAATGTTTTTTTTTTTTTTTTTTTTTTTTCTAAGAGAGAGAGAGAGACAGCGTGAGCAGGGGAGGATTAGACAGAGAGGGAATCACAGAATGAAACAGGTTCCAGGCTCTGCGCTGGCAGTCAGCACAGAGCCCGATGCGGGGCTCGAACCCACGAACCACGAGATCATGACCCGAGCAAAAGTCGGACGCTTAACCGACTAAGCCACCCAGGCGCCCCAGAAACCGTTTTTTTATTGAGATAATTGACATCATAGAAGAAACAATTTTTTTTATTAAGATAATTGACAAAGAACATTATACTAGTTTCAGGTTTGCAACATTATTATGTTCGTACATATTGCTAAATGGTCGCCACAGTGCAACTAATTAACATCCATCACCACACACACATAGTCAGAAATTGTTTTTTCTTATGATGAGAACTTTTAAGATCTATTTTATTAGCAACTTTCAAGTATGCAATGTGATATTGCTGATATAGTCATCATGCTGTACATGACATCTCCAGAACTTACTTATTTTATAACTGGAAGTTTGTACTTTTTGGTTACTTTCACCTGTAGTACCTAACTTGGCTCCCCATCTCTGGCAGCCAGCAGTCCATTGTCTCCATCTATGAGTTCAGTTTTGGGGTTTTGTTTTTTGTTAATTTTTCAAATTCCACATATAATTGAGTTAATTTGGCCTTTGTCTTTCTCTGACTTAGTTCACTTAGCAAATTGCATTTAGGGTCCATTGCATATTGTTGCAAGTGGCAAGATTTACCCCATGTTTTTGGCTGACTAATACTCTCATGTGTGTGTGTTTGTAAATATATACATATATATTTTTTCACCACAATTTATCTATTTATAAATCAGTTGCCACTTAGGCTGCTTCCATGTCTTGGCTGTTGCAGGTAGTACTGTAATGACCAAGCGTTTGTAGATATCTTTTTGAGTTAGTGTTTTCATTTCTTTAAGATAAATACCTAGAAGTGGAATTAGTGGGCCCTCTGGTAGTTCATTCTATTTCTAATTTTTTGAGGAATTTCCATAGTTTTACAGAGTGGCCACACCCGTTTATATTCCCATCAGGAGTGCATGCAGGTTCCCTTTTTGACCCATTTTTGCCTTGTTATCTCTTGTGTTTTTGATAATAGCTTTTCAGGTATAGGGTGACATCTCATTATGGTTTTCATTGCATTTCCCTGATGAGTAATGAGGTTTGAGCACCTTTTCATGTGCTTGTTAACTATCTGAATATCATCTTTGGAAAAGCACAACAAGCAGCCATTTCACGGGCCACAGTTTAACATCCCCTGATGTAGTTCCAAAGACATCATTTTTCTGAAATGCAGAAATAGTGCTATTAGACTTTAAAAGTTTTCATTTAATATATAACTCACATACATAGTTCGTAAGGGCTTTAAAATTCAAGCTTAAAATCTTTGTACATACTGTAAATTTAATGATGGCATTTAACTGTCCCTTAAATACTTCTAGTAGTTATGTGAAAACTGTGGCCCAGTTTTTTCAATAACTGCAATTTTAAAAATGTGTGTATTTTAAAGTAATAATAATAATGTGTTCTCATTATGAAATGTCAGAATACCCAGAGGTAAAGTAGTGGAAAATGAAAGTTTGTACTGTTCCCAGTTTCATACCCTAGAAATACTCACTTTTAAAGTGGTTTATATCTTTTTAGGTGTTCAAACAGTAAATGGGATTATACTATATATACACATGGCTCTGCACTGTTCATTAATTTCTTATTTGTTTAATTAAATAAAGAAAATATAAGCAATATGTGTTTGTGGAAGACATTTCTAGATAAACCCATTCTGAGGAAGGACTCCTAGGAAGAGCATCATTTTCTGGCAGTCTTCTTTATTTCCTGTGATACTTTTGCTCTTAGGTTCTTTCCTTCCAACCTCAAAATACATAGGCATTTTTCTCGCTCTTGTTCTTTGTTCTATGATCGCATATTTTTAGAGATGATCTTGTAAATGAGGCCACAGGTATTAAGTAACTTGCCTGAGGTTGTAGAGATAGATAATGACGGTTCTGGAAAGAAAACTTGAAACAGCAACATCCCAAAATATTAAATGTGCATATATAATACTTTGTTTTCTTTTTATTAAAAATGAAGTTTAGAAATTAACGTTTCTTTGTTTTAACTACAGTTGTGAAAAGTACAGAAGTAGAGCATATAAAGTAAAAAAAGAAGTTAAATTACTCTGCTAGAGGATATACACATTTAAAATTTTGAAAGTTACTCATAGTATTAAGTCTTTTGCTGTCAGTTTGTGAGAATACCTAAACCAACATTTGGGTTCAGAAAATTTTAGAGATTTCGGTACACTTCGGATTTACTCCTTATTAAATACTTTTAGGATTATTAAGCTTACTCATTTGAAGGATTCACTTGAGAATTTAACTTTGTTTGGTCATATGGCAGAGTATAAAGCATTTGTTGTAAGCATTAAGTATGTAGAACTGATATATCCCTGTGTGAATTTTTAAAAAAATTTTATGACATAATTATGAAAATATCACCTGCTGGGGCACCTGAGTGGCTCAGCTGGTTAAGCATCCAACTTCAGCTCAGGTCGTGATCTCACAGTTCGTGGGTTCAAGCCCCACATCCGGCTCTGTGCTAATAGCTCAGAGCCTGGAGCCTTCTTTGGGTTCTGTGTGTGTCTCTCTCTCTGTTTCTCCCCTGCTCGTGCTGTGGTTCTTTCTGTCTCTCAAAAACAAACGTTAAAGAAGATGGGGCGCCTGGGTGGCTTAGTCGGTTAAGCGTCCGACTTTCGCTTAGGTCATGATCTCGCGGTTCGTGGGTTCGAGCCCCGCGTCGGGCTCTGTGCTGACTGCCAGCTCAGAGCCTGGAGCCTGTTTCAGCCTATGACTCCCTCTCTCTCTGACCCTCCCCTGCTCACGCTGTCTCTCTCTCTCTCCTAGAAGTAAATAAATAAAAAAAATAAAAAAAAAATTAAAAACAAACGTTAAAGAAGAAATACCACCTGCTATCTGAGTCTTTCATGTGTTGCATTCTTGCTTTTATTGGTTTGGGCTAGGGCTGCCATAACAGAGTCCCAAAGTTGGGTGGCTTAAACAACAGGAATTTATTGTTTTATAGTTCTGGACGCTCGAAGTCCAAAATCAAGATGTCAGCTGGGTTGACCCTTTCTGAGAGCTGTGAAGGAAAATCTGCTTCATGCTTTTTCTCCAGCTTTTGGTCATTTGCTGGCAATTTTTGATGTTTCTTAGCTTGTGGATGAGTCACTCTAATGGCATTCACTCTGTCTCTCTTCATATAATCTTCTGTGCTTATTTCTATGTCCAGATTTTTCCTTTTTACAAGGATTATCGGTCGTATTGGATTACGACCCACTCTAATGACCTCATTTTTAACTTGATTACCTCTATGAAGACCCTGTTTCCAAATAAGGTCACATTCTGAGGTACTGGGGACTGTGACTTCAATATATCTATTTTGTAGACCCAATTCAGCCCATAATATTTCTCATAATCATGACTGGGACATGCAGTCATTTTCTACTATATAACTCTTAATTTTTAGTGACAGTAGGTAGGGCAGAGCATACCAAGGAAAGAAACAGCGGAACATACAACTTAGCCAGAGAAGTCTTCTCTATGGAAAGAGGGCAAAAGTGCAATTTGGGAGGCAGTGGCCAGAATCCAGAAGTTTCACATAGGTGATGAAGAACAGGTTAACAGTGAAGATTCCACACCTATAGACCTGACCATAGGATACAGGAGATAAAATATTGAGTAGTATTATATAATCAGTAGAGGAGTACAAATCCTCTTTTGTTGGTGTTATAAATCTAGCTGTGGAGACAGGCATAAAAGAATGAAAAGTTAAATAGCAGTTGAAAATCTGAAAGATTAACTTCAAAGAAACTGTTGGCAAGGTATGATTATTAACTAGTTTTCTTGAAAGGGAGAAGAAAGCTTTTGCGAAGTTGGAATTGCTAGAATGACTTTGTAGAGAAAGCATCATTTTGCCCAGACATTGAAAGATGGGTAGTAATTGAATAGGGCAATAGCTTACACAGGAAAAGGGCAAGTAAAGACATTTTTTAAGTGCTAAGTGTTACTACAAGAAGGAACAGATTTCACAAGAGATCTGAATGATCTGACTGATCAGTGATCAGGTAGAAGGACGAGACTTAAGGATAAGCACATGACCAGAGAGAGGTGTAGCATTCTATAGATACCAGCAATTCTTTTTTTTTTTTTTAATGTTTGTTTATTTTTGAGAGAAAGAGAGACAGAGCATGAGTCAGGGAGGAGCAGAGAGAGGAAGACACAGAATCTGAAGCAGGCACAGGACTTGAACTCAGGGACTGCGAGATCATGACCTGAGCCGAAGTTGTACACTAAACCAACTGAGCTACCCAGGTGCCCTGATACAGTAATTCTTGAGTAGAACAAGGCCTGAAGAATAAGCCATCAGGAGAATTTTAAGTTGCTTTATGCTTTCACTGGAGTCCTATCTGATTTTGATTCTAAGGTCATTGATCTTTTATAGGTCATTTTTATTTCTCTTTTTATCCAATCTTTAAAGAAAGTTCTTTCTCTTTCCATGTATTCTTTGTCATTTTTTCCCACTTCCCAAGGCATTTCATTCCCCTGTGTATTCTAGAAGTCTCGTAAAGCATCTTCAGTCATTTTTTCATTTGTCTTTTTTCCTCTATCTTTAAATTTACTTGGGTTGTTCATATCTTACACTTTTACTTAAACTTTTTTTTGTAACTTGTTTCTCCTTTCGTTGTTGGCAAGTATTTCAAATGAGTCTTACTTTGTAATATCTTTTTCAAATGTCTTTTAAATTATCATTTTGTCACCATCCTTTTCCTCTGAAATTAATTCCACAGTGATACTTTAATTCAGAATTTTTAAAAATGAGGCTTAATTAATGGAAGTCTTTAGTGAGCTCATGGCCACCACAGTGGTTCCTCTTTTTACTCTAAAGCTGATTCAAGGTAAATTAAACTTCAGATAGACTTCGTTTATAATAAATATCTGAGTATACCTTGCCATCAGAATACTACTCTTATTATTCTTTATCCATTCAAAAATAACAAAATATAAAACTTTGCTTTCTTAGTGAATGGTAACCATCCTTGATGTGGCCGCTTGCCATTGTAGGGGCAGAGATTGGATTTTTATTTGATTTATAAGGAAATAATTATTTACTCTCTTACTGCTTCATGGAAACTGGCAGAAGATATGGGTCCCTTGGGTCAAAGACAAAAGACATAGGTATTGATTGCACAGGAAACTGTGTGAGCATCAACACATATATATTATTTTTCTCCCTTGCTTTCATGACCCACAGTGGGGGGACCAGATGAACACAGATGAATGCTGTGTATACAGTAGGTTTATATTATAGTTAAGGAACACTGAGTTTGATGAACCCTCCATTTTATCAACAATAAGCATACTTTCTCTTTGATCCAGAGGGAGATATCTCAGTTCTTCAAATTTTGTAGCTGCAAATACAGTCCTGAAAAATGGCCTGAGTAATGAGTGCTCTGGGTCTTGCATTCTTGGCATATCCAACATGTGTAGGCACACATCAGATACATGAAGTAGTATCTCCCAAAAGTGAGCACCCTAGCTTCATACATAATTCTTCCGTTGCCCACATCTAGTCATTTCCCAGATTTAACTCTTAAATTGCCCCCGTTGTAGACCAGACCATCATAATCCTGTATGTATTATTGCACCACTGCCTCTTGGTAAATCTCTGCCTCCTCTCCTGTTCCCTTTCTGTCCACCTTTCCCCCAGTTCTTCTGCCAATTTACTCTGCTACATAGAGCAATCTTTCTGAACAGAAATTGGCTACCACACAGAACCTTTGGTTCACCAAAAGGTTTACATTCTTTAACATGGTATACAGGGGGTCTGCCTGATAAGATTAAATCTCTTCTTACACCATTTTCTTTTTCTTCTTTTCGGTTTAACTGTAACCTTAGTGGACAGTGTTTATTCGGTAGACACCTTTCTGTTCTTCTTCTGTGCCTTTCTGGAATGCCCACTATCCATGGACAGATTTTGCTCTTTGATTTGGTTCTTTATAGTAGAGTTTCTTTCCCTGTAAACCTACACTGATGGTTTTGGTTGAGTTATATCCCCTTATTAGCCAACCTACACTAATTTTTACTATCTTCAGTTTTTTTCTAGAATCTATCAATTAGAACAGTGTGTTTGTTATCTGATTTTTAATGATTCAATATAGTCTGAAAACTCAACGAATCAACAAATATAATACTTATTTTCATTTGAATATTTCCCATGTATGTTTTCTTTCAAACTAGACTGAAATTTTCTTTTGGTAGGGTTAATTTTTTTTTATACTTTAGATGTTGTTTTATATCTGTTTTACACTTTAGATATTGTAATTTTAGTTCGTTTGGGGTTCAAGATGAATGACTCATATATTAGGCTTTGTTTTATTGACAGTAGTATTTCAGTTTATCTATTTGAAGAAATTTTTGATAGGGATTTCAAGTTTGAGTCACTATTGACAATTTTAAAAAGGTGATGTTACTGATACAGTGTCAAAATAAACATTAAGAATTTTTCAATAGTGGGTTTTTTTTCCCCTGTAGAATGTCAAGGCTAAAATCATTGGTCCATGCTTAAACGACTTTGTCTTTTGCTCTACTTTCACAGGCATATACTAGTGTTTCTAAGGCTTCACTTAGCCTTGCAGATCACAGAGAACTTGGGAAGATGATGAATACAATAATTTTTCATACAAAAATGGTAGATTCCTTGGTGGAAATGTTGGTGGAAACATCAGATCTCTCCATATTTTGGTATGTGGTAATTTTTTTCAAATCAGAATTTGCAATTTTTAGTATCCAAAGATACCTTTGTTGATTATTTTTATATTAGTGTAGTTCTTGAGACCATTCAGTAATAGACTCTTAAGAATAAAGGGAATATTGGTGCCTGGCTGGCTCAGTTGGTAGAACAAATGACTCTTGATCTTGAGGTTACGTGTTTGAGCCCCACACTGGGTGTAAACATTACTTAAAAATAAAATCTTAAAAAATAATAAGAAGAATAAAGGGAACAGATGACAACTTGCTAACAAAAGGAAGTTTACCAAGTAGAATTTTTTTCTTTTTTTTATTTTCTATAAGAGGAACTCTTACTGTTGTAAATTTATTTTTACACTTTTTTTGAGGAAGTAAGAAACTGTCACTTCAGATTGTTTTAAGACCCTCTTTTGCATCATGAGATTAAGGGGGAAAAAACTTGTGAATCAGAGTCAAATAAAGCAAATGTTGGGAATTAAATAGCAAGTAATTTCACTCTGCTATATTAAATTAGATATTAATATAATGATGACATGGTGATTACTACGCCCTTCATTGTTCTCTGTTCACCTTTGCTCCTATCATAGCCTCTTTAGTTAAATTTAGCAGTTTATAATTTTCTTTGCCCTCTCCTTTTCCACACATAACTGTGATTCTTGAAAGAAGGTAATATTTTTATTTTCTTAGTGTCTAACATGTAACATAGTAGGACTTAATAAATTTTTGAATGAATAAGTGAATTTGATTATGATCAGACTAATAAGCAATGGGACCAGGATTCAAATTCAAGTATTTTGGTGCAAAAGCTGTGCACTATCAACTCTGTATCTGCTTCTTGGCCTTTTTTCCTGTAGGGAAGCTGACTGGAATAACCCAGTATATGTCCCTTTTTTTCTATGATGCGGAGATAATCTCAGTGGACAGTGATAGTAGTTTCTGTGTATTAAAAAGCTATCCTTATGAATAGTTTCTCGTTGATTTTATTTTGTAAGATAACTTAGTCCACACTGATTTTGGCAGTTTGTTAGGATACCTTTCATTAGCAGTATTGCAAAAGAAACCCAAATCACCAGACAGAGAAGGCATGAGAGGTCTCTTAAAGAAGTCTCCAAACACAGTTTATCACTGAAACAAAACACAGTGTATCACATGTTAGATTTGCAAAAGTTTAATTGAAGATTATTTGGATGGAACCCTATACTATTGTCAGACTTGGAAAGAAAATGGAGCATTTTATGTTCA
Organism: Proteles cristata cristata; assembly: GCA_017311185.1. Classification (NCBI taxonomy): domain Eukaryota; kingdom Metazoa; phylum Chordata; class Mammalia; order Carnivora; family Hyaenidae; genus Proteles; species Proteles cristata. Next base: position 475,139 of record JAESUZ010001307.1, on the reverse strand, counting down.
CATACATTTGAAATACAGAAAGGTTCCTATTATAAAAGAAGGCTACTCCAATTAAAGAGTTCTCTTCCCTTTTCTAGGAAACAAAAGTACTTTGATTAGTATTTAAAATTTATTTAATTGTTATGCATTTTTTCTTATCACATTCTTATTTTGTCTGTTACATCCAAAATTAAGACATGTTCTCTTACTTCTGGTTGTCTTGCTATTCCAAGATGTAGTATATTTGACTTACTCAGATTCTTCTTTGTTTAATGTCTCCTAAATCTAGAAGTAATTTAAAATTGATGGTGTGTCATTGTTTCATTAACAGTGTTTTTCTTTCTTAGTTGTACATAAAATAATGGTGTTTCTTACGATTGATAATGACTTAGCTTTGATAAAATTTGGCAAATTGAGATTTGAATGTCATATTCATGTCATAGCTATGGTTTATTTTCTATTTGAGTTTATTTTAAAATTTGTTAATATTCTACAAATCACATTTCTATTACTCTGTAATGATTGTTGGTGTATAAAAGATACTCTTTGGAAAAATAACTACTCCTCTTAAGGGAATAAAGGTGACCATATGATAACTTTCATTTACTTGAGTCATATTAAATTAATTAAAGTACTATATCATTAAAGTTTTTAACTACAAAAATTGTGATCTCATTTTTATTTGTTTCCTTGTATAGTTTTTATAGTCGTGCTTTTGAGAAGATGTTTCAACAGTGTTTGGAGTTACCTTCTCAGTCAAGATATTCAATTGCGTTTCCACTACTTTGCACTCATTTTATGAGTTGCACACATGAACTGTGTCCAGAAGAGGTAATTTCAGAGTAGTAGTGTGATTTATATGGTGTGCAGAATAAACTAGACCAAACATGTAGCTGGCTGGATTTCACAAAGGCTGCCTACTTTATCTCTCTGCAGAATCAGAATGTTTGAAGAGATTAAAATAGATGTAGTGTTTATTTGCTAGATGGATAAATACACATACATATTTCTAAGAACATGTCATAAAGTCATTTGGAATTACATTTATTAAATGAGAGGGTCAGGTATTAATATTATGTTAAAGTTATATACAGGCATTGATTTTGTATGCTTGTTTTTCCTCTTAAACTATTATTGAAAAGACTTGAAAATTAAATGTACACATAACTGACTAAACATAAACATGACAGAGGAGAATTTCACTGACTTGTTAATGTAATAGATACAGTAAACAAAGTTAACATTTGTTACTGTTTGTAAGACATACACTCACACATAGTTATTGAATAATTGAACTAATCTGTAGTTTATTGATAACAAGTATCTGTCAAAAATGTATTCAGTATTTCTTCTAATCTTTAGAGAAGAAATGTCACTTTGTAGGTGTGGTAAGAATATATATTAAATCGGTTTCTTTATAGTTTAATTATAGTGTTGAGTCACTTTACTTAGAACTGCAAAAGGTGGAGAAAAGAAACGGACAAACTGCAGTAACATGATTAATGTCTCTAAACATTAGATTTTATGTTGTATTCCAGCAATGCACTGGAAGCTGCCTCTGAGACAAGTTAGCCTGAAGAAAGTTTATTAGGGACTCCTTTTAGGATTATTACCTACGAAGATACCAACACCACCAAATTTAGTAGTTTATAGAGTTTTTAGATTTAATAGATATCTTCCTCAAGCTTTATACCTGAAATTCATTGTTAATTTTTTTCCTCACCATCGTCCCTCTCGTTAAATTACCCATGAAGTCCTCTTAATTTTATTTGTCTGGTATGATTTTTGAATCCATCTTCTACTTTCCATTGCTTTTGTCACTACTATAGCTTAGATTCCCAATATTCTTCTTATATACTTCTGAATAGTTTTCCTGTCTTCAATATTTTTGCCTTTAAGGTCATCTAATACAATGCCACCAGAGTGCTCTTTACATCTTGAAGAGTCCTCAGTGGTTCTCCAGTGCATATAGAGAAAGTAAAAATTTCTCAGCCAGCCATTTAAATTTAACTTCAACAGTTTGGACTTTATTCCCATTCTTTTTTTTTTTCCTTTTAAAAAAATTACAATAAAAGATATATTTTTATTTAACTTTATAATATAAACATGTGCCATTTAAATTGTTTTTAAATGTGCAATTCATTGGCATTAGTTACTTTTTTTTTTAATTTTTTTTTTAATGTTTTATTTATTTCTAGGAGAGAGAGAGAGACAGCGTGAGCAGGGGAGGGTCAGAGAGAGAGGGAGTCACAGACTGAAACAGGCTCCAGGCTCTGAGCTGGCAGTCAGCACAGAGCCCGACGCGGGGCTCGAACCCACGAACCGCAAGATCATGACCTAAGCGAAAGTCGGACGACCGACTAAGCCACCCAGTGCCCCTGGCATTAGTTACTTTTTAATTTTTTTAATGTTTTATTTATTTCTAGAGAGAGAGAGACAGCGTGAGCAGGGGAGGGTCAGAGAGAGAGGGAGTCACAGACTGAAACAGGCTCCAGGCTCTGAGCTGGCAGTCAGCACAGAGCCCAACGCGGGGCTCGAACCCACGAACCGCGAGATCATGACCTAAGTGAAAGTCGGACGCTTAACCGACTAAGCCACCCAGTGCCCCTGGCATTAGTTACTTTCACAGTGTTGTGCAACCATCACCACTACCCATTTGCAAAACTTTTATCACTCAGCCAGAAACTCTGTATCATTAAGTAGTAATTTCTCATCTCTCAAGTATTCTCTAGTATTCTTGGTATTCTCTAGTCTGCTTTCTGTCTCTAAGAATTTACCTAGTCTAGGTAGTTTATTTATAAACTATAAATATAAACTATATATTTAGTATATAACTAAACTCTAGTTATATAAACTCTATGTAGTATTTGTCTTTTTGTGTTTGTCTCCCAAATTTTTATCTCCAGCCCAGACCTTTCCCTTCAGCTCCAGATTTTCTGTATATTCTACTGCAGTTTTGGCATTTGTGGCCATCTGAAATGTAATATGTCTAGAATAGAACTACTGATTCTCTACATGTTGCCCCTTGGCCATCCTTCGAAGCCTTTTCTACCTTTGGCTCTAACTTTATATATGTCCAGACTCCTGCTTTTTCTCATCTTTGTTAAAGCCACATCTTTTTTTCCTGGATTATTGTTACAGTGTCCTACATGGTTTCTCTGTTTCTGACATCGTTCTCCTAAAATCTATTCTCAGCACTGTAGCCAGAGGCTGTGGGCAGATCATGGAGAGACTGTGTCATGTTAAGAGACTTTAGTTGTTTTGTTTTCCATCCAGTCTCAGCATTTCTGAGCCACTCAAAGAGAATAGTAATAGTCTGATCTGTATTTGAAATTAAGTCTAGTGAATTTGAAGCAGTGCTAATTTAGTGTTCCTTTTTTCAAGAGTAAATGATAGGAAGGGACACATTTCATCTTTCGAAAGTCACATTTTGGTTAAATGAAACCCTAAATGTTTATAATTTGAAGTCTTTCCTTAAGTAAAGTGACTAATATTTAATTGGCCTGGAGATTCCTTTTGGTTTGACTTTCTATTAAAAATTTTTAAGGGCATTTAGAATAAAATACATTAAGATATCATGAGAGAGCTAGTAACAGTTACATTATGTGTTTAAATATTTTTGTATTATTATATATTACATTATTTTTAGCATAGAAATATACATAAACGATACATTTGTTATGTAATTATGGAATATCTGGTATGGTAAACCTTCAAAAGTTTATGTCTTTGTAAAGTGTTATAAATATGTAGTGCAAAACTTTATAGCATTATATACTCAACATTCCAGTTGCTGTTGACAAGAAAAACCTATTAAATTATTGCAACACCCACCAAAACTAAAAAGATACAGAATCCTGTAAGAGAGATGGATGGATTTGAGTGAATGTATGTTTACATATACATATCTAATCTCCTAAAAATTAAATATAATGTCCTTTTTTCCCCCTGTGTGTTTAGAAAATGCACGATCAGCTTTTTTTTCTCTTCTGGGTTGAGGAGTTTGATTTTAGGAAATTGAATGCCTTGTGAATTTCTTTGTTTTACTGACTTGATTTCTAACAATTTTAAATACTTAAGCTTTTCTTTTCTGTTTATACACTGCAAAGTTATTTTTTGTGTCTCTCTCTCTCTAAATATGTATGTAATTTATATATATACATATTTATTGAGTTAAGATTTGAAAATATTACTCAATCTGTTCTTTCCCATCCTTTCTTTGATAGTTTAGTATTAAGAACTGAATGTGTAAGACCTTGTGAAGCTTGAAAATTACATTAAGTTTTTGGTGTTAAGGAAAATACTGGTCCTCTAAGATCCCTCCAATCATTGTATAATCACCAAATACTTATTTATGTCAACTGTCTAAATACAGTATGGTAGGTTAGTTGTTTCCCCCCAAAATCTCTAACATTCCCTACTCCCATTCCTAAGGAATGTACAGACTTTAACTTTATTTTCCATGTTTATTTAACAAGTATTTTAATTCAAACCACTTTTTATAACTTTTATTATTGTTATTATTCTGCTTTGATAGCGGCATCATATTGGAGATCGGAGTCTTTCCTTATGTAATATGTTCTTGGATGAAATGGCCAAACAAGCTCGAAATCTCATCACTGATATTTGCACAGAACAGTGTACTCTTAGTGACCAGGTAATAATTCACATGTTTCCTTACAGACAAGAAAGTGTGTGTATGAAGGCAAGAAAATTCACTGTTAGCATGTTATTTTTTTAAATTTTTTTAAATTGTTAAACTCTTAACAAACTCATTACCTCTTCTTATAAAACTCCATTTTTAGGTTTTTAAAAATTAGCCCTTGTCTTTATGATTATTTACTGTTTTAAATCCAACTTTTAGCTTGATATTCAAGTCCCTTCCTACTAGCTCAGACTGTCTACTTCACCCTGCACTTGATGCTTTACCATGTAGTAGTTCTCACTAAATTCTGAACACATTGTGTCCTCATACAGTTTATTCTTCATAGACCTTTTTTCTTCTATGTGTTCTCATTCTTTGCTTGCCTAGTTTGTTTTACTTATCCTTTAAACTATAGCCTCGATAGAACCTCTGTGAAGTTTTCTTCACACAAGATTCATCTATTTCTATTTTTTACCAAGATGTGTGAGCTCCCTTAGCTAGCTAGGTAATCTACATCTCATTTATGCCTCTGGTCTTAGTGCTACATAGTCTGGATTCAGCTAAGGTTTGCTTAAATAGTTAATGTGTTTACAAAATAATTGGTATGTAATGTAAATTTTCATTTCTTTTTAAATTTAGTTGCTACCCAAGCATTGTGCCAAAACCATTAGTCAAGCAGTGAATAAAAAGTCAAAGAAACAGACTGGTAAGAAAGGGGAACCTGAAAGGGAAAAACCAGGAGTTGAGAGTATGAGGAAAAACAGACTGGTAGTGACCAAGTAAGCCATCATTTTTATTAATATCTTTTTGTTATGGTAGAATAGTTTTTTCATTTTTCTGTATGGCATTAGTACTGAAGGATTGGTAGTGATTGTGAATTCTTCATTTCTCAGTCATGAGTAGTTTTGTGTTGTTGGTACTATACCTTTGTGAACTTGAGTAGTTAGTGCTTATTTCTAAAATACAGATTTTGGATGTTTAAAGAAAATTCATGTAATAGATAATATTTGTCTTTATATAGTGAATACTAAAGACCAAGAATCTGTCTAGAAATTTGGGGGTATACTATAAGCAGTACATAATTTTACATTTATTTAAAGTCAGATAAGCTAAGACTTTATTTTGGTATGTTGCCATATTAGAATATATGTCGTTTCTAAATTGGATATATCAGACTAGATCTTACTTAAGGGCCATCTGTTTGGAGGGTAGGTATTGGTGGGCAATAGTGTTCATAATGGATGAACATTTGTTGGAAGTAAATTTCCTACTATTTTGCTTTTTTATGTTGAACAAGCTGTTTGCCATTTTGTAGACTGTTTTCTTCCTCCAATACAGAAAGTACAACAAAATTTGGAAATGATTGCTTTATGAGCCTGTAATAAGCTCTTTCGTGTATATAAAATCAGTGAAGTCTACATTATTATCTGACTGTAGAAATAGATGAGTGATGCTATCATTAGAAAATTGGTCTCATATGTTAATAATATTTTTAAAGATTTTTTAACTTGTCAGTTTAGGAAAGAAAAATACTGAATTTTGCAATTATTATTCTCAAATAAGGTCTGATATGTTTATAAAATTAATTTTGTATTGCCGTGATGAAGTGTTGAACAATTTATTTACTGTTTATTAATATTTTTTTCAGCCTTGATAAATTGCACACTGCACTTTCCGAGTTGTGTTTCTCTATAAATTATGTACCAAACATGATAGTTTGGGAACATACCTTTACCCCACGAGAATATTTGACCTCTCATCTGGAAATCCGCTTTACTAAGTAAGAAAGACTATGAACTTTTTGTTGGTTCAGTTAATGAGTTTGTTGTGTTCACATCTATACAGTGTTTCCTTTTATGAGGAAAAGTATATGAACTGATGTATTTTCAAGAATAACGAAGGGGGAAGTATAATGAATAGTGAACTGGGAATTACTTGCATTACCCAGATTCTTGTCTCATACTTGATATTAACCTAGTTGTGACACTGGACAAGCCAGTTAATCTCTGTGAGCCTTAACCTTTTGTATAAGCAAAATGAGAAGAATGGAGCAAATCAGTGTATTTCAGCTGGAAGATAGCAACCAAGCAGGGTCATGAAATCAGTGTAGAAAGTTGTTGTAGTCAACATTTAAAGAAAGAAGAGGGAGGGAAGGAAAAGAAACAAGGAAGAATAAACAAACAAAAAAGAACCAGTGCGCTGCATGTAGTAAATACAAATACTGCTTCATGAAGCTTCACTTACGTATATGTATATATGTACTAAGTTGTGATGCTATATTATAGTTGGTCCAGTCAGATGTTTGAAACATTAGGACTAGATAAACTCTTGTTTTTTTCTTTTTTTTAATCTTCTTTAAAAATTTCTTTTAATGTTTGTTTATTTTTGAGATAGAGAGAAATAGAGACAGAGCATGAGGGGGAGGGGCAGAGAGAGAGACACAGAATCCACAACAGATTCCAGGCTCTGAGCTGTCAGCACAGATTCCGATGTGAGTCTTGAACTCACAAATGGTGAGATCATGACCTGAGCTGAAGTTGGACACTTAACTGACTGAGCCACCCAGGTGCCCCAACTCTTTTTTTCTAAACTCAAATGTATGCTATTAGGCAGTAGAATTCTAGACTCTTGAGGCACTCAATCCTAATTAGAGTTTTATAAGTCATATATATGTTTCTAAAGTTACATACTTATTAAAGAAAATATTAATTTGAGATGTTTTTCTTAAAAGCCTTAAATCACTTTATAAAACAAACTGTAGCCAAAGATTTTTTCAGTTTTGTAGTCATTGTAGTCATTAACAAGTAGTTATCGGTGCCATGTGCTTGACAGTGTGTTAAGTACTATGAGTAGTAATAAAACAGTATAAAGCTGAGAGCTATAGTTTGTGAGAAGACTACAATTAGAGAACAAAATAGGAGAATGTTTAAGTGGGCACTAAATTGTGTATTAAGTCATCAGGTGCCTAGTCACGTGTTAGACTGTCTTTTGCTGTCCTTTAGTAAGGTGGACATCCTCACAGGAAAACCCAGAATAGTATTTAGACCAAAGGGACATTATGGCCTCTGCTATTTATTGTTCTCTACTCAGCAGGGTGGTGGTAGAGTTGTGGGTGAAAGATAGAGTTCACTTTACAGCTCCCTTGTTTTCCTTCTGTAAGTATTCTCTCCACAGAGAAACATGTTCCTGTGACAAAACATCTACTTAGTGATCAGATCAAGGCAATGCTATAGGCTTGTTGACAGGGAAAGATTTTTTTTGCCAAAACAAATAGCTTGTGTTGGTTGGGTTTTACTGATCACTTAAGCACAATCTTAGGACTGTAGGGGTTATATTCAGGGCTAGCAATTATTGCCTTGAGTTGGTCTTCAGGGATTGTTTTCTATCAGTGGGATTTGTTGTTGTCTTTTAAGGATTTATCCTTACAAATACAAGTCTAAGATCTTTATAAATCTAATGCTTAAGGAGTTTTAAAGATGGTAAAATAGGGGTAACCAATGTAGGAAAAGATCAGAAGGGAAAGTATTTTCAAAATTATGTTTCTTTTTAGGCTTTTAGAGTTTATTGGGATATAACCCTAACAGAGCTGTGTTTTATGTGCTGTATATGATTAAAGAACAATCAGGTTTTTTGTTTGTTACCCTGTTTTAACTGTCATGCATTTTGTTGAGGGGCAGCACTAAGTCAGGCAGATGTGGGCTCAAACACTAGGCACAGTGCCTCCCAGCAAAGTGATCTTACTCAGTTTACTTCCGTTCTGAGGCTTATTTTCTTTTTATCTGTGAAGTGATGGTGATGGTAACTACGTTGTAGGGTTATTAAACATGAGTGTGATTGGCATAAAGCCTAAAAAAATACTAGGACGTAACAGTGCCAGATGAATTTGAGCTATGCATTAAATAGTCCAGTGTACTTGCTAGAGACAGTATGTCGTATTAAAGTAATTTTTAAAAATCTCTTTAGCCTTACATCATTTTTATTATTGACGTCCTTAGAAAGTTTTGAATCCTATTTCTACTTTATTATAGCTTTTAGGTGTTCATTCTTCTTAAGGTGGTTTCTTTGGAAGATAATGATAATTCTGTACTTTGTAACAACTTGCATATTAAAATTAATTTTATTGAGTATTTAATATTAGAGATCAGTAGGTTGAATGGCCTACTTACATAAATGTTAAAGTCAGAGTTCTTTTCTTATTCCCTCTCCCACCCAGGTCAATTGTTGGAATGACTATGTATAATCAAGCCACACAGGAAATTGCAAAACCATCAGAGCTTCTAACAAGTGTAAGAGCATACATGACTGTACTGCAGTCAATAGAAAACTATGTGCAAATTGATATTACAAGAGTGTTTAATAACGTTCTTCTTCAGCAAACACAACATTTAGACAGTCATGGAGAACCAACCATTACGAGTCTATACACAAATTGGTAAGGAGCACATTTAGAAATTTGGATTGATACAAAGTTTCTTTGTGGTGAAATGCTTAGGGAAGTTTTTTTTTTTTTTTAATCAGTAAGTGCTCATTTGTGTTATCAGTCAACTTAATGCAGGAATGTATACCATAATAAATTTTTGAATTAATTTCTCCCGGTTATAAATTTACTTTTTCTCCCTAGGTATTTGGAAACTTTGTTAAGACAAGTCAGCAATGGTCATATAGCTTATTTCCCTGCAATGAAAGCATTTGTGAATTTACCTACAGAAAATGAATTAACATTCAATGCAGAGGAATATTCTGACATATCAGGTAAATAAAACTATGACATGTTTTATTGAGTGAAGAATCCTTGATTCTTTTGGCTTTTCATTGTTATGACTATTTTTGTTTACTTACATTCATTCAGTGCATAATCATACATTATATCTTAGACTTATCTTTTCTTTTCTTTTTTTTTACAAATAGTTTATTGTCAAATTAGTTTCCACATAACACCCAGTGCTCATCCCCACAAGTGTCCTCCTCCATGCCCATCCCTCCTCCCCCCCACATCCACCAGTCCTCAGTTTTTGTCAGCATTCAGGAGTCTCTCATGGTTTGCCTCTCTCCCTTTCCCCCACCATTTCCGCCCTTCTTCTCTCCCTTGTTCCTCCGTCAAGTTCCTCCTAATCCTCCTATACGTGCAAACATATGATATTTGTCCTTCTCTGCCTGACTTATTTCACTCAGCATTAGACTTAGCTTTTCATTTGTGTTACATTTTTATTCTAGAGACATTTCTCAAAATTTTTGCATTAACAATTTGCTTCTATGATGGGACATTCCAAAATTTTAATATACAATTTCTTAAAATATTTGCTCTGTCAGAGTATAAAATTAATTACATTTCTTTTCAGAAATGAGGTCGTTATCAGAACTACTAGGCCCGTATGGTATGAAGTTCCTAAGCGAGAGCCTTATGTGGCATATTTCATCACAAGTTGCTGAACTTAAGGTAATACAGTCTTTATCAGTTTTAGCCTTGAAACATTGATTCCTGAAAAACATTTCAAGAATATGAAGAAGTCTATTTTAGTAATTATTTTAACCCAACATGAAAGTTCTCATATGTAAATGAAATTACAGAGCTGGTATGGCCTTTCAATAAAATTGTTATTTAACACTCTATCTTTTACAGATAAAAAAAACTGAAAGCCTGCTAAAGGAGTCCGAAAGTCAGATTTCTTGACCTTTGGTCAAGTCTTGATTCTGTAGTACCATGATGCTTTCCTTTAAAGGACTGTTCAAAATTCCAGCCAAAATCATTTGTTTAAATTTGTAGTTTGAATGTATTATTTTCCACATTTTATATTACAAAGATTATTAGGCTCACTGGGTTGTTGCTGTTTTTTTTGTTTTGTTTTGTTTTTTAAAGTAATGTCTGTACCAAATGTGGGGTTGGAACTCAATGACTCTGAGATCAAGAGTTGCATGCTCTACCAGCTGAGCCAGCCAAGTGCCCCTAGGCTCATTGTTTTTTGTTACTAAGTAATCTTTTAAATTATCTTACACCCTCACCCTTTAAGGTAGATAAAAATTTTTTTTAGAATGCTTCACATTTTATTAAAGATGTAAAAGAGCTGAAGCAACACCATTTTAAATGACTTTTTAAAAGTCTTTTAGAACTATCCCAGCTCTAAGGTGATTTAGGTTGAATAAGACTGTATATAATAGCTATCTAATTTTTGAAAGAATTTGAATTTGAGCCACCAAAATTATACAAGTTAAGAACAGAATAGAAGAGGCATATTTTATTTTATTTTTTTTTTATTTACAATCTTTTTTTTTTTAATTTTTTTTTTAATGTTTTATTTATTTCTAGGAGAGAGAGAGACAGCGTGAGCAGGGGAGGGTCAGAGAGAGAGGGAGTCACAGACTGAAACAGGCCCCAGGCTCTGAGCTGGCAGTCAGCACAGAGCCCAACGCGGGGCTCGAACCCACGAACCGCGAGATCATGACCTAAGCAAAGTCGGATGCTTAACCGACTAAGCCACCCAGGCGCCCCAGAAGAGGCATATTTTAAATTGTGCCCTTTGTGAATTTATTTTGATGATTACTTGTGCCTTGCATTTTTAATTTCTCAAGAATATGGTATATAGCACTGATAAGTAGCTTGCATTTTACATGTAGCACTGAGGTCTAAATGTGGTAATTCAATTTACTGAAAATTTAGCAAATATATAGGATAAGTCAGTTCCCACAAGGTAAAAACTATTTTGCTGAATGAATAAAAAATACATGGCAAAAGCCTGTGACTAAAAGGAGAAGTGATATTACCCATTGGTTAAGAACTCAAGCTTTTAAGACCTGAATTTCAGTCCTGTCACTTATGAGCTTTGACTTTGGCAAAATTTAAACTCCCCAAGCTTTTACTTTGAGAGAATTATATATGTATCAAATGCTTAGGTACTGAGCATAGTCTTGATCCACAATAATCACTGAGTATTTATTACTTGATATTCTTCATGTTCTTTATACTTTAAGAACATTCTGAAATTCTTTTATTAAAGTCAACTTTTAGATGATTTGTAATGTGTGTTTTAAATACACACACTGTGAACTTTGCAGTGACAGTTTTGGTTCTTCATAAGCAATATCATTCTTGTTTATTAGATTCGTTCCCCTATAAATAATACATGATCTCTTTTCTGTTATTTTTTAGGTAATAGATTTCTCATCTTCAATTTACTTTCTTGTGTTCTTTTCAGTATGAGATAATAGAAGAATCATGGCAAGATACTCTTTTCCTTGAATTCAAGAAAAGAATTTCACTTTTACCAGCTATTTTTTTTTTTTAATTTCAGACTTAATAATAGGTACTTCTGGAATTGTTAAGTATTTTGGATGCTTCTTTGCCACTTAATGTGGTGGATTGAATATTGTCATGTAGTGTTACAAATTGGCCTATTTAGATCTCTGTATCTGTATTTATGAGAGTTCAAAGGGATTTGATGTCCTTAACAGTACTGGAAGGCCACTGTAGGATTTGGCCTTTCACTTTTCTTACCGCCTTAACTCCTCCAGCCACGTTGGCCTACTTGTTGTTACCTCAAAATACTCTTCACTGAGGTATGTCTTAGCTTACCTTCTCATAATCATGCTTTTTCAAACGTTGCCTTATCAGAATATCCTTTCTTGACCACACTTTTAAAAATAGCAAGCATCACTTTTTATTCCCTGTTCACCTTGCTATGTATCTTACTGTGCCTTTCGTGTCATGTATTTGTTTATGTCCTTGTCACAAGAATAAAAACCCAGTTATAAACTCTCTTAAAACTTTAGTGCTAAATTGGTGTCCACACATAGAAAGTACTTGCTAAACATCATTGGATGCAAAAATAAAAATAGCTAGTTTTTTGACTCTTTGCTTTTTTCCAGGACTTTTCTAAGCTCCTTACATAAAACTGGTGGTATTGTCCCTGTTTTACAAATTAGGAAAGTATGACCAAGAAATATTAAGCACCTTCTCTGGGCTCACAGGCTTGAAAGTGGTGAAACTAAACTTTGAACTTTGAACCTATCTATAGTCATTCTAGCCCTAGAGCTTATACTAGTACTGTGTTATACTGTTTTTAGAAATGAAAGGAATCTAACCAATCCTCTAAACCACACTTAACCTGATGCAGGACGTTTTACTACATTTATCTAGGAAGATGATTTGGTATTTTTGAAAATGAAGCAGTCTCTTCAGTTACTGCAAATCTCTAGTTATGTTGAGTAAATACCTGAATAGTGATTTTCGATGGGTCTTCATTCCTTTTTCTTAAATGTTTATTTATTTTTGAGAGAGGGAGAGAGCAGGAGAGGGGCAGAGAGAGAGGGAAAGAGAAAATCCCAAGCAGGCTCGAGGCTACCAGCGCAGAGCTTGACACAGGGCTCAAACCCATGAACCATAACATCATGACTTGAGCCAAGTCAAGAATGGGATACTCCACCAACTGAGCCACTCAGGCTCCCTTGATTCGTCTTCATTCTAACGTCAAGAGGCAGAGATGGCATTTAACAAGATCACCCTTCACGTATTTAAAAACTTTTGTAATGTATTGCCCTTCTCTTCTCCACATGAAATATATTCATGTTTAGTCTCTGTCTTTCATACAAATTCTATCATAATTATTTGTGTCATTCTTAGAAAATAGTGCCTTGAACTGAGAATAAATTTCAGCCAGAGATCTGATTAGTAAAGGTACACTTACCACTGTGGATACTATATTTACTAGTATAATTTAAGATTGCTTTGACACATTTGGTACCTATAACATAATATTTTCATGTCAACTTGCAATCATAAATTTTCTTTTTTCACATACTGACCTTGAACCATGGCTTTCCACATCCTTGATTTTGTACATTTTTTTCTTTAGACTTAAATGGTGCTTTATTGTTTGTCTTTTAAAAATGTATCTTGTTAGATACTATTATTGCTGTTTCTTTTTTTAAATGTTTATTTATTTTGAGAGAGAGAGCATGTGTGGGAGCAGAGGAGGAGCAGAGAGATAGGGGGAGGGCCTCGGTGTACTGTCAGCACAGAGCCCCTACAAGGGGCTCCATCTCATGAACCATGATAATCATGAACTGAGCTGAAATCAAGAGTCAGAGGCTTATCTGACTGAGACACCCAGTCAGATAAGCACCTAGGTGCCCTCAGATCTTTTTTGAGTTCAGATATGTCATAATCTTTTAATAATATTTTATGAGCTTAACTTTCTTAGCTCTGTCCTTAGTATTAATATTGTCAAGTGCATTCTGTATTCTTAAAAAGAAATGAGAGGAGCTTATGTTTTAACATTTCTGTTGTATTTGGGGGTGACTATTTTTATGAGTATTAAAATTAATTTAAAAGTTTTGATGAGAGTATAAATAATGTTGATTTATTTTTTTAATGCTGTTGAATTTTCTGACTCAAGAGTGTTGTTTCTTGGCTGGCTTCTCCTTTTAAATATTTGATGATAATCAGCTTGAGTCAAAAACCTAGACAAAAGAAACTTTTTTGTTTAAGAACTTAGATTCATAGGGGCGCCTGGGTGGCTTAGTCGGTTAAGCGTCCGACTTCCGCTTGGGTCATGATCTCGCGGTTCGTGGGTTCGAGCCCCGCGTCGGGCTCTGTGCTGACTGCCAGCTCAGAGCCTGGAGCCTGTTTCAGTCTGTGACTCCCTCTCTCTCTGACCTCCTGCTCACGCTGTCTCTCTCTCTCCCCTAGAAATAAATAAAAATAAAAAAATAAAAAAATAAAGAACTTAGATTCATAATAATTGAGATGCATGGATGTGAATTAGCTTGGGTTTCTCATTAAATATGGTACATTCCAAAACAAAGATGGTTTAGGGTACTGAATGGTTCTTTCTAAAACTTTTGATATTAGCATTTTATTTTTATTATATTTTTAATTTTTTATTTAAATTCCAGTTAGTTAACATAAAGTGTATTACTAGTTTCCAGTATACAGTTTAGTGATTCAGCACTTAAACCACCCAGTGCTCATCACAACAAGTGCACTCATTGATGCTCATCATCTATTTAACACTGGCCTCCCACCTCTCCTTTGGTAACCGTCACTTTGTTCTCTATAGTTAAGAGTCTGTTTCTTGCTTTGCCTCTCTTTTTCCCCCATCCTCATTTGTTTTGTTTCTTAAATTCCACATATGAGTGAAATCATATAGTATTTGTCTTTCTCTTGCTGACATATTTCATTTAGCATTATATTCTCTAGTTGCATCCACATTGTTGCAGATGACAATATTTCATTCTTTTTTATGGTTGAGTAATAATCCTGTGTGTGTGTGTGTGTGTGTGTGTATCCATTCATCAGTCGATGGATATTTGGGCGGTTTCCATCATTTGACTATTGTAGAAAATGCTGCTATAAACTATGGGGTGCATGTATCCCTTTAAATTAGTATTTTTGTATTCTTCAGGTAAATAGTAGTGCAATTGCTGGATTGTAGGTATTTCCATTTTTAGGTAGTTTCTATTTTTGAGGAACCTTCATACTGTTTTCCAGAGTGGCTGCATCAGTTTTCCTTCCCAACAACAGTGCAAGAAGATTCCTTTTTCTCCACATCCTCACCAACACCTGTTGTTTCTTGTGTTTTTGATTTTAGCCACTCTGACAGGTATATGGTGATATCTCATTGTAGTTTTCATTTGCATTTCCCTGATAAGTGATGATGAGCATCTTTTCATGTGTCTGTTGGCCATGCCCCATCTGTATGTGTTCTTTGGGAGTGTCTGTTCTGCTCATTTTAATTGGATTATTGTTTTTTGGGTGTTGAGTTTTGTAAGTTCTTTATATTTTTTAGATACTAACTCTATCGGATGTGTCATTTGCAGATATCTTCTCTCATTCAGTAAGCTCCCTTTTAGTTTTGTTGATTCTTTCCCTTTCTGTGCAGAAGCTTTTTACTTTGACATAGTCCCAGTAGTTTATGTTAGCGTTTGTTTCCCTTCCCTCAGGAGAAATATCTAGAAAGCAGTTGCTATAGTCAGTGTAAAAGGTGTGATTGCCTATGTTCTTCTGTAGGATTTTAATGGTTTCATGTCTCATATTTAGGTCTTTAACCCATTTTGAATTTAGTTTAGGGTACAGTGTAAGAATTAGTCCAGTTTCTTTTGCATATTGCTATCCACTTTTCCCAACACCATTTGTTGAAGAGACTTTTTCCCTTTGGGTATTCTTTTCTACTTTTTTGAAGATAAATTGACCACATAGTTGTGGGTTCATTTCTGGGTTTTCTGTTCTGTTTCATTGATTTTTGTGTCTGTTTTTGTGCCAGTATCATGTTGTTTTGGCCACAGCTTTATAATATAATTTGAAGTCTGGAATTGTAATGCCTTAGCTGTGCTTTTCTTTTTCAAGGTTGCTTTGGCATCTCAAGGTCTTTTGTGGTTCTATACAAATTTTAGAATTGTTTGTTCTAGCTTTCTGAAATGCTGGTGAATTTTGATAGGGAGTACATTAAGTGTGTAGATTGCTTTGGGTAGTATAGACATTTTAACAATATTTGTTCATGAGCATGGAATGTCTTTCCATTTCTTTGTGTCATCTTCGGTTTCTTTCATCAGTGTTTTGTACTCTTCAGAGTACAGCTCTTTTACATCTTTGGTTAGATTTATTCCTAGGTATCTAATTTACCCAAGGGATACAGAAATGCTGATGCATAGGAGTACATGTACCCCAATGTTCATAGCAGCACTCTCAACAATAGCCAAAACATGGAAAGAGCCTTAAGTGTCCACCAACGGACAAATGGATCAAGAAATGTGATCCATTATCTATACCATGGAATACTACATGGCAATGAGAAACCATGAAATCTGGCCATGTGTAGCAACATGGATGGACCTTGAGGGTGTTATGCTGAGCGAAATAAGTCAGGCAGAGAAGGACAAATATCATATGTTTGCACGTATAGGAGGATTAGGAGGAACTTAACTGAGGACCATGGGGGAGAAGAAGGGGGGAAATGGTGGGGGAAAGGGAGAGAGGCAAACCATGAGAGACTCTTGAATACTGAGAAACAAACTGAGGACTGATGGGTGGGGGGGAGGGGGGAAGATGGGCATGGAGGAGGGCACTTGTGGGGATGAGCACTGGGTGTTATATGGAAACCAACTTGACAATAAACTATTTGTAAGAAAAAAAAAAGATTTATTCCTAGGTATCTTATTGTTTTTGGTCTAATTGTAAATGGCATTGATTGCTTAATTCCTTTTTCTGCTGCTTCATTATTGGTGTATAGAAATACAAAAGATTTCTGTACTAATTGTATATACTGTCACTTTACTGAATTCAGTTTTAGCATTTTTTTTGTGGATTCTTCCAGGTTTCTATATAGAGTATCATATTGTCTGCACATAGTAAAGGTGTTACTTCTTCCTTGCAGATTTGGATGCCTTTTGTTTCTTTTTGTTGTCTGATTGCTATGGCTCAGACCTACAGTAGTATGTTAAATAACAGTGGTGGGAATAGACATTCTTATCTTGCTCCTGACTGCAGAGGAAAAACTCTCAGTTGTTCCCCATTGAGGAAGACATTAGCTGTGGGTTTTCTGTATATGGTCTTTATTCTGTTGAAGTATATTCCCTCTGTCCCAACTTTATTGAGGGTTTTTATCATGAATGGGTGTAGTACTTCGTCAAATGCTTTTTCTGCATCTATTGAAAGGATCGTATGGTTCTTTATCCTTTCTTTTATTAATGTGGTTTATCACATTGATTATTGAACCGCCTTTGACACCCAGGAGTAAATCCCACTTGATCGTAGTGAATGATTCTTTTAATGTATTCAGTTTGCTATTATTGAGAATTTTTATGTCCATTTTCATTAGGGATATTGGCCTGTAGTTTTCTTTTTTAGTGGAATCGTTATCTGGTTTTGGTGTCAGAGTAATGCTGGCCTTACAGAATGAATTTGGAAGTTTTCCTTCCTTGTCTGTTTTTTGGAATAGTTTGAGAAGATTAGGTGTTAACTCTTCCTTAAATGTTTGGTAGAATTTGCCTGTGAAACCATCTGTCCCTGGACTTTGTTTTGTGGGAGCTTTTTTTGTATTGTCGGTGTAGTTTCTTTTCATGTCTTCTATTTTTTCCCGTTTCAGTTTTGGTAGTCTATATGTTGTTTTGGAATTTATTCATTTCTTCCAGGTTGTACAATTTGTAGGCATATAGCCTTTCATTGATTTTTAGCATTTTAGAAATCTTCTATGTGATTTTTCTTACTTGACTTGACTTTTCATTTATCTTCATAAAAACATATTTTATTAATGATAGTGAGTTGTATTTGTAGGAAGACTGTTTAACAATTATATGATTATGTTTTGGTATTTAGGGACTTCTTATTTTTACCTTTTTACTTCTCAGGTTTAAATCCTGACTTGATTAAGTATTTTTCAAAAACTCCTTCATGTGGTCAACCATAAACATGAAAGCTTTACATTTCTAGCATTGTGCCTTTACCATTTAAGTTTCTTCAAAACAAAGCTAGTCCTAATGATTCCATTTTCTGCAAATGCACAGCTTTTTACAATGATTTTCTAAGAGATCACTTTTAACAGTCAAAGATGTATAATCCAAATTTATTGGGATTCAACTACTTGTGTATTAAAAACTAGAGAAGGTGTTATTTATGACTTTTTATTCCTGGCCTCTGTGTACTGAGGCATACTTCCATGTGTATTCTTATATTTTATTACATAAGAAATCTTATGATCATAATATAATGATGTTTCATATAAACAAGCTCAGTGTGTTGTATATTATTCTCTCATTGAGATCAGTCTCCAAAAGTAGTCAGTCAGTGATGATTATAATTATTTTGCATTTTTTAGTATCCTGTAAAGTTACCTTCCTTAGAATGACCTAATTTATGAACTTACAAGAACAAAATAACATATAGAATTTTGCTTCAAGTATTGGTAGGCTGTTATTTAGACCATCTTTTCTCCAAAAGACAACTTAAAAGGTTGGAGAGCTATGTAAGATTCTTCTTTCACAGAAGCTTAAAAGATATGTAGGCTACAATCAAGGGAAAGGTGGGATCTCAGAGACATAAGCTTAGCACTGAAAGCTACTTTTGACCTGAGGACATTTGCTAATCCAGAAGCAACATTTGTAAGATTAAGATAACATTTTTATGGTCTTGTGGGGGAGGTGGGAGTCCTGTGATAAAACCCAAAGCCTACCTACAATGGACAGTGGGAAATCTGCTTAAATCCCCCTTTACTCTCTTTACACAGATACCTCAAAGGGCTATCTCCTCAGGGTAATTGAACTGGATATGATTTACCCCTCCCAGGTTCTCCAGCCTATTTGGTGTTATTCTCTTTGTTCAAGGAATATATAGTCTTAAATCTGGATTACGATGGTCCTAGATGAGTTGTACCCCAAAGTACTTGGCAGAAGATAACAAATACGCTTTGGAGAATTGGTTCAAATGAGTCCTACAAATTATTTTTCAAAAACCATAACCTCTACCTGGGGAGTGTAAGTCTGTTGGAGATCATTGGAGTGTGGAATAGGGGATTCAGTACATCTAGCTGGCTGTCTCAAGTCATTTTCTCCCGTTACACCCCTTGCCCCCACCACCAACTTTTGCTCCTGAATTCAGAGTTATCCTTGTTGGCATCACTTTTTAAGATGGTGAGAGGTTGGGTGTGTAACAATCCTCCATACAGACATGTAATAACCCTCTTGTTTTTAGGTTTAAGTCATTCTCTGTCACTGCCTAAAATTTCTGATCCCTTGCTTGGGTCTTAAGGCATGTATCAGCTTGCTTTCTATACTATATCTTGAGGACCTTTTAGTTTCAAAGAGTAAATATGTGTGTCAGTGAAAACAAGGAGAGCTTCTTTATATTTAATGGTCATGAATAAATTGTGTGTCAGACATGGTCAGCACTGTGCCTACATACTTATGGTAAAATATATTCATTGCTCTCTGGAGAAGAAAACAGCCAGTCTTCTTTCCTACTAAAATTCTTGAGGTGTTTCATTTGGTGATGTGCCAGTTGAGTCAATATCTCCTTCTAATCCTGCCAAAAGAATCATTTTTGGCATTTTACAGATCAGTTCCTCCAGTTCTTCATAGGAGACTTTTTTTTTTCAAATGAAGTAGGAAATTTAAATATGAATTGTGCCAAGAATTTAACACTTTCTTATTAACTGAAAACCAAGTTTATTTTTAGTACTCTTGATATGTTTCACTTGATTTGTATTCACTAATGTTACTTCCAGCTTGTAGCCCATTTGCCAATGATATTAATCAATGGCTTTAAGTGTTTAGAGATCTCTCTTTCAGGATGCAATTGAGGGAGAAAAGAAAAACATTTAAAACTGCATAGACTGTTTTTAAGTAGAGAAATCATTAATTTTTTTAAGGAGTAATATACAAATACTTTTGGGTAATAGTTCTTAAATTATGGCCCTCATAGCAGCATTAGCTTGGAACTTAACAATGCACAATTTTTTTTTTTAATTTTTTTATGTTTTTTTAAATTTATTTCTAGGAGAGAGAGAGAGACAGCGTGAGCAGGGGAGGGTCAGAGAGAGAGGGAGTCACAGACTGAAACAGGCTCCAGGCTCTGAGCTGGCAGTCAGCACAGAGCCCGACGCGGGGCTCGAACCCACGAACTGCGAGATCACGACCTAAGCGAAAGTCAGGCGCTTAACTGACTAAGCCACCCAGGCGCCCCACCAATGCACAATTTTTTTAAGTTTTATATGTGTAACCTCTATATCCAACGTGGGCTTGAACCCCAACCCCAAGATCAAGAGTCACACTCTCCCTACAACTGAGCCAGTCAGGCCCCCTTACAATGCACAGTGTTTTAGCTTGTCTCAGGCTTGATAGATCCAAACCTGTTATAGGACTGAGACCCAGCAGTGTGTATTTTAATTAATAAGTCCTCTAGCTTGTTCCAATACATACTAAAAATTGGGAACCATTTCTTTAGGGATTAAGAGCATGAATTTTTAAATCAGATATACCTGGATTTAGATTGCAAAATCCACTGTGTAATATCTCTCTAACTCTGGATAAATTAGCTAATTTCTTCAAGCCTTAGTTTCTTCAGTTGAATTTGAAATGTCACCTCTCTCATGTTGATAGGTAAATGGGATTATTTGTAAATTGCCTGGTACTGGAGCTTAAAGTGATCGTAGTGTCCTTACTATTAAAAATGTACTACTGTCTCTCCCTCTCTGCCTGCCCTTCCCCCCTCCACATGCTGCACTCTCTCTCTCTAAAATACATTACAAAAATATATACCATAACTTAGTTATTTTAAAACAATTATTCTGTATCAGTATTTCTGAAATTATGGGTGTCTTAAAGTTGTATGTTAGAAACGTTGTGTCAATTTAATTAGTAAAGGGTTTTTTTTTTTTCCTTTTCCTTAATGGCCCATAATATACTGGTGCATTTATAATTCAGTGGTGTGTGATTCAGTGATAGGTGGTATTATGTTCAGGGTCAGGAGTTCTGTTAGGGTTAGGCATATACTGAGTGTGTATTGACTGAACCAAGTTTTAGCATGGGACAAGTATTGAATTAGCCCCAGAAAGAGTAGGCATTTTCATCAGAGATTGTAGAAGTTGAGTTTAGCAAACAAATATGACTAGAGGTGGGAACATAAAGAAAAATAAACTGAACTACAGGAATACCTCGTTTTATTGCACTTTGCAGATACTGCAGTTTTATAAGTTGTAGGTTTGTGGCCAATGTGTCAAGCAAGTCTATTGGTGTCATTCTTCCAACAGTATTTGCTCATGTGTGTGTCCCATTTTAGTAATTCCCCCAATATTTCAAGCTTTTTCATTATTGTTATATTTGTTAAAGCGATTTGTGATCAGTGATTACAACTCACTGAAAGCTCAAATGATGGTTAGCATTTTTAGCAATAAAATATTTTTTCTAATGTTTATTTTTGAGTATGATGAGGGAGGGGCAGAGAGAGCGGGAGACACAGAATCTGAAGCAGGCTCCAGATTCTGAGCTATCAGCACAGAGCCCAACATGGGGCTTAAACTCATGAACCGTGAGAACATGACCTGAGCTGAAGTCAGATGCTCAACCAACTGAGCCACTCTAGCAATAAAGTATTTTTTAATTAAGGTATGTACTTTGTTTTTTTAAATATAATGCTGCTGCACTCTTTATAGACTACAGTGTAGTGTCAACATAACTTTTTGTATCCACTGGGAAACCAAAAAGCCATTTGACTTGCTTTATTGCAATATTTGCTTTATTACAGTGGTCTGGAACTGAATTTGCAGTATCTTCTAGGTATGCCTGTGATATCAAGTAGCCTAAACAAAATTCATACTAGTATCAGAAAAATGATTTTTATAAACATTTTGTATAGATTTTCATATTCCCCTTGAATCAGTTATCATCAGCTTTTGACTTGTAACAAAACCCTCATGGTGCTTTAACAATACGCTTGCTGTTAAATCTTTGCAGCCAGGCCAGCTGAATTGAAATATCCAAGGGTGACTTGGATTTGTATGTATTTTGACATATATCCAGGCATCATCCCTGGATATTTAAATATTATATCCAGACTTTCCACATACAGGCATTATCTCTTACAGAATACAATTAACTATATTTCTTTTTTTTTTTTAATTTTTTTTAATGTTTATTTCTGAGAGAGAGAGACAGCGTGAGCAGGGGAGGGTCAGAGAGAGAGGGAGACACAGAATCTGAAGCAGGTTCTAGGCTCTGAGCTAGCTGTCAGCACAGAGCCCGATGCGGGGCTCGAACCCACAAACCATGAGATCATGACCTGAGCCAAAGTTGGACGCTTAACCATTTGAGCCACCCAGGTGCCCATATTTATTTTAATTATACTTTTTTTTTTTTTAATGTTTTTTATTTATTTCTAGGAGAGAGAGAGCGAGACAGCGTGAGCAAGGGAGGGTCAGAGAGAGAGGGAGTCACAGACTGAAACAGGCTCCAGGCTCTGAGCTGGCAGTCAGCACAGAGCCCGATGCGGGGCTCGAACCCATGAACCGCGAGATCATGACCTAAGCGAAAGTCGAACGCTTAACCGACTAAGCCACCCAGGCGCCCCATTTTAATTATACTTTCTAAACTAAATTACTTTTCCAAAGGACCTTTTAAAAAAACATTCGTTAGAGTTATACTTTCTTTAATAGCTATCTGTACTTCCTTATTTTTATACCTTCTCTTCCTTTTTCTCCATGGTCTCTGAAAGAGAAGGTAGAGAGTTAACACTTCAATTTTATAACTTCTGTGGGAAATTATAAATTAATTCTTGGTCTATTAATAATCCCCATGAAATGGTACATAACCCAGAAATTACTTTCTCTCTGATTGTAAACATCCAGTGGTGAACTGTAGGCTGTCTTTGGCTGGCTTTAACTTCAGCAAGTTTTTTTTTTCTTTCTTTTTTTTTTTTTTGGTTGGAATTTATTGCTCTCTATATCCACTTTAGTGTCTGTTTTTTATTATTGATGCTGTTCTGTGCCTAAGCATTAGATAATCCTTTATCCTACTGCTTATCTTTATTGCTTTTTCCTGAACCATCCTCCCTTCTTGAATTTGCAAATTGAATAAAAACATTAATTTTATACAAATAATTTTAAGATGTTTTTATTAAACCAACAACAAAAGCATATAGCATAGAGCATCTGGATTTCATAAATTGTATTTCCTACTTGCTGGAATGTGATTTCAAATATGCTCTTGTCTCATTAACACAAGGAAGTCTGTGCCTAACCTAGGATCTTTCTTTCTTTATATGTTTCAGAAACTTGTGGTAGAGAATGTTGATGTGCTAACACAAATGAGGACCAGCTTTGACAAACCAGACCAGATGGCTGCACTCTTTAAAAGATTATCATGTGAGTAACTCATGATACTTTCTGTAAGTATTAAGAAAACCTTGACACTCAGTATTAAGCTTTTACTCAAACATAAATATAAACACTCCTTAGGTTATGAAGAGAACCAGAAAAATCTTGCAGTCAAAGGATATTTTAAGTACATGGCTAACGTAGGTCACGATTCTTTTTTTTTTTTTTTGCCATACTCTTAGTCCCATGTATCAAATATTTACAGAATATTATCAATTAGTTATAAACTCACTTAATATAAGTAAGTCTGTATTAATTTAGACTAAAGGAGAATTAACTTTTGAGTCTGACTTCCTAAAAATCAACTTTATTGTGGTGTAGTTTACTACAATGAAATCTGTACATGTAAATGAGCAGTTTGATGGATTTTGACAAATGCATACATCCATGTAATCCTTACCACAGTCAAGGCATAGAGCACTTCCATCATCTCAGAAAGTTCCCTCTTGTCCCTTTTTAGTTAGTTTCTCACCGTCTCCCAAACCCAGACAAAACTGATCTGATTTCTATCACTATAGATTAAATTTACCTGTTCCAGAACAGGTATGTTCCAGAACATAGAATCACATACTCTTGTGTCTGCCTTTTTTCATTAATATGTTTTTGAGATTCACCTAGCTATGCTGAGTCAGCAATCTATTTCTTTTTTATTGCTAACTAGTATTCATTGCATGAAAACCCAAGACCCACAACTCAGAAAAAAAATCATTTTTAATGTCTTAACATTGATTCTTTGTGGGACATATGTTATGAAACAACAGTACATCTTAAATATTTATTAAAGTATATTTACATAGGTAACTATTTTAGATCCACTTGAATTAATTTTATTTTTATTTGCTTTGTACTTAAACTTATAATTAAAAATAATTCTAAAGTCATACTTTTTGATTCATTTAAAAGCCTTTCCAGGGGCACCTGGGTGGCTCACTCAATTAAATGTTCAACTCTTGATCTCAGTTCAGGTCATAATCATGGTTCAGGAGTTCAAGCCCGGCATCCAGCTCCGTGCTGACAGTGCAGAGCCTGCTTGGGATTCTCTCTCTTTCCCTGTCTTTTTCTCTCTCTCTGCCCCTCCCTGCTTGCTCGCTTTCTCTCAAAATAAGTAAATAAACTTAAAAAAATAAAGGCCATTCCAACAATAAAATATTAATGAAATACCAAATAAAATATTCTTTGATTTGAGAAAACCAGAGTTTATTCTCCCAAATAAAAAATTGTCCTGAGGAAAATTAAAGCCATGCATGTATTTTACATAATACTTCTCCCTTTGATAATTTTATTTACTTCTTAAATTTTTTTAAATGTTTATTTTTGAGAGAGAGAGAGAGCGTGCGCGCGCGCCAGCACATGCACAGGCAGGGGAAGGGCAGAGAGAGAAGGAGACAGAATCCAAAGTGGCCTCAGAATCCACTGAGCCCTGCATGGGGCTCAGAGCTGAAGTCCTATGCTCAACTGATTGAATCACCGAGGTGCTCCAGTAATCTTTAATTTTATTTATTATTTTTTAAAAATTTTTAATGTTTATTTTTATTTTTGAGACAGAGACAGAGTGTGAGCAGGGTAGAAGTAGAGAGAGAGGAAGACACAGAATCTGAAGCAGGCTCCAGGCTCTGAGCCCAACGGGGGGCTTAGGCTCACAAAACGTGAGATCTCGCCCTGAGCTGGTCGGGCACTTAACCGACTGAGCCACCCATGCGATACCCCCGATAATCTTCTTCCAAATGTTATGTAGTATATCAAATTTTATAAAAGTATAAAATGATTTAGAGAATTACTTTATTGGGCTATCTTCAAAAATGCTTCAAAAACTGTAAACTTATTTAATAAAAATTGGCATAAAATTAAACTACACAGTATGTTGCCGTGTAGAACAGATCAGTTGTTGCCAGAACTGGAAAAGCAAACAAGGGAATTTTTTGGGGTGATGACACTGTTTACCACAGTGGCAAGGTGGTTACACAAATCTGCATGTGTTAGAATCTTTTTCTAGAGCTATATACCAAAAGAGGGAAAGAAGGTCAGGTTTACTGTATGCTATTTAAAAAATGAAATTAAAAAGATAAACATGGTAGTACTATAGGGAGGTAGAGTGTAAATGAATTTTACTTGAATTTTTGTGTATGGTAGTGGTGCTTCCTGACTTACAAAATTGGCCAAAATCAAAGTTGCCTTTAAATAGAACTTATTAGGGGCGCCTGGGTGGCTCAGTCAGTTGAGCATCCAACTTCGGCTCAGGTCATGATCTCAGAGTTCGTGGGTTCAAGCCCCGCATCAGGCTCTGTGCTGACAGTAACTCAGAGCCTGGAGACTGCTTCGGATTCTGTGTCTCCCTCTCTCTCTTTCACCCTCCCCTGCTCTCTCTCTCTCTCTCTCTCTCTCTCAGAAATAAATAAAACATTAAAAAAATTAAATAGAATTTATTAAATTTTTTTTGTGATTTGGAAAAAGAAAAGGTTTGCTTGCGAATGGCTTATTTAGGGGACTAGTGAAAATTCTTCTTTCAGTTGAATTATTTTCCAAAATACTCTCTTTTGTCTTGACATGCCTATCTTTGTGCTTGTTTCACCCCATATCCAGAAGTTGATGTACTTTTGTAGCAGTTTGATTTTCATACTTGACAACCACATTTTTTTAATACCTTTAAAAGCAATATCATTTATTAAAAATAGTTCTGAATTAGGAGGTAATCTGGAATTAATTTACAGCTTTAGGACTTTTTAGCTATATGACTTGAGCAATTTTAATAATATCTCTATTTGTTTTCTCACAGTGTGTCTCTTGGGACTAGGCTCGTCACTTTATTGACTATTTTATTATAAACCTTTATTTTCTAATTTTGCCCTGACTTTGCCACCATATGCAAACCTGCAGGTTGGCTCCAAAGACCTTTACTTTAGCAGTACTTGAATGTTTTTATCACCTGAAATTGTTGCACTGGTAAAATCTTGAATTTGAAACTCTACTCTCAGATCATAGGCCTGTCTTTTGGTTTTCCCACTCCTCACTCTTTGCCCTTATTAAATTTTTTGTCCCGGTTTATTGAAACTTAGACGTCTCTATATTTTCTTTTTTTTTTTTTTTTTTTTTAATTTATTTCTAGGAGACAGAGAGAGAGACAGTGTGAGAGGGAGGTCAGAGAGAGAGGGAGTCACAGACTGAAACAGGCTCCAGGCTCTGAGCTGGCAGTCAGCACGGAGCCCGACGCGGGGCTCGAACCCACGAACCGCGAGATCATGACCTAAGCGAAAGTCGGCCGCTTAACCGACTAAGCCACCCAGGCGCCCCAAGACGTCTCTATATTTTCTAATCAGCCACTTCCTGGCTTTATTTCCTTATGCATTCTGGACTATAAAATTTAGTGATTTTAACTGCATTCTCCACTGTGCTGTCATACTTTGACTTTGTTGCTCTCGTCATTGCTAGCAATTTCCCTGATCCCAGAAAAACCTCCTGCTGCCTGGAAGCCAGATACTCCTTCCAAAATAACCCTCGCTAAAGTCTGTTGTTAAGCCTACCTCTTATTCATCCTACCATTCTTCATACTGCTTAATTTTTGACTAGCTTGAATTCACTGTTTTGTCTTCCAAATTCTCTGTCTATTCTTGTACACCATGATGTGGTTACTTTCCTGAAACCTTCCGGAACAGGTCATAGTGACTGTCCATTTTCAAAGTTTGGTCCTCTTTCCTCTTCCCTGTTCTAGTTGATTTTTCTGTAGTATTTATTATCTCTTTTACTGTTCTTTTTATTGAAACTTTATTTTCTTCATTTGCTAATACTTTTGTCTCTTACCTTTTTAAAGCCACTCCTTTACAATCCTATTGGGAAAATGTATCCAGTCTTATTTTTCAAAGTTTCTTTAAATATTCATCTCTAGCCTTGATTTTCTCTGTGGAGCTCCAAGGCATTTAATACCAAGTGCTAGTTTGACCAGGGTGTGGTCCATGGACAAGAAGCAAGAAGCAGTAGCACCACATAGGAGTTTGTTAAGAATGTAAACTATTGGGGTTCCACCCCAGACCTACTAAATCAATTTGCTGGGACCCAATAGGTGATTCTGATTTGCGCTAAAGTTTGAGAAACATGGTTAGATGTCTACAGCTATATGACCCACAGATACTTGACAACATCTCTGGAATAGGAAGGATATTTCCCTCGGGCAAGGTATAAGTGGGTGGGGAGAAAAAGTCTGATACTCTTGTTATTGCCATTTTATTACCTCCCATGCCATTTACCCAGTGATTCTCACAGGGAAATTTGGGTATGCTCTCTGACTCTTTATGTCATCACATTCCATGTCCAGTAGCTATATCTTCCAAATTAGAGTCTGCAAATTGGTGAGTCATGTTTGGCCCAAAGACAGAATTTGTCTGGCTCTATCATGGATTAAATTAAAAACAAAACAAACAACAACAACAAAAAAAACCCCAAAGTCTCTTTGATCACTCTTTTTAAAATGAAAGATCTTTGCATAAATATCCAAGTTTCTGGCTTCCTCCCCGAGTCCTGGGCAGTATTTCCCCACGTGGCAGTGACTAGCTGGAGCTAAGAAGCAGTTGCCCCCTTTAGAAATTTTTTTCTCCAGTTTTTCCCTCTCACTATTCTTTTCCCAGTCTATTTAACTATTTTGTTACCTGCCATAGATATGAGCTTTTAACTCCTGCTGCAGACCCCACCTCTTAAATGTGATGCCTAAATCTGTTCCTTTTATTCCCATTGTTCTAATTTAAGGCTCTGTCATTATTTTGTGAACTACAGCTATGGCTTCCTAATATGTCCAATCTTTCCTTTCTAACCCATCTTCCATATTTAGAGTCCTATTTCCAAAGGTTTCTTTTCCTATCACTCTTTGTATTTAAAATAAAACAAAACACAACAAAAATCCCTGAACCACTACCCTCTCCTTGCAGGAGGATAGTCTCACACTCCTTAGTGTGGCATTAGAAAGCCATTATTTGGATTAACCTCCTATCCATCCATTCTTTCTAGAAACCTCATTTCCCGCACTGCTTTTTGCTTGTCTGGCCTGAGATCCATATAGCCTCTGCCCTAGTGTTAGTTCCTTGGGATGTGCCTTTGTCTATTTGGGCTGCTCCAATAAAATATCAAAGATTGGGTAATTTATACACAACAGAAATTTGTTTCTTACAGTTCTGGAGTCTGGAAGTCCAAGATCATGCTTCTGGCATGATTGGGTGAGGCCCCTCTTCAGCGTCACAGATTTGTCCTTACATTTTCATAACTGAAGGGGACAGGATTCTCTCTGAAGCCTCTAGAAGGCAGTTATCAAATTCATGAGAGTTCCACTCTCATGGCTTGAGTACCTTTAAAAGGCCACACCTCCTAATACCATCAGCTTTTTGGGCTTAAGATTTTAATATATGAATTTTGTGGAGACTTAAACATTCAGACCGTAGCAGGATGTTAATAAATTATGGGGGCTAAGAGGAAATGCCGGTGGTTAAAAAGGTATGGGAAATAATTAACAATAAGTTAAACAACATTTCTTACCATGAAATTTCTCAGAGCCTTAAAAAAATTTTTTTTTTAATGGTTATTTGTTTTTGAGAGACAGAGACAGAGCATGATGAGCAGAGGGGCGGAGAGAGGGAGACACAGATCCAAAAAAGGCTTCAAGCTCTGAGCTGTCAGCACAGGCCTGACACAGGGCTTGAATCCATGAACAGCAAGATCATGACCTGATCCAAAGTCGAATGCTTAACTGACTGTGGCACCCAGGTGCCCTTCACAACTTTTAATGTGTCATTATTACTGTATATGTTCAAGAGGAGGTTGTGGGATATAGTTTTGGCAAAATTATTGTATTAAATTCTGAGTAGCATCACTTGGAAAATATAGATTATACCACACTACTTATTTTCTGATTATTCACCTTACTCTTTGCTTTTTCTTTTTCTGGATTCCCTGTTTTTGTTGTCTCCTGACATGGAATGCTTTTGTCTTCTCACTGTTCTTTTACGACCATCTTGAGTGATATTTTCTCAAAGAAATAACTTCCTTTCACCCTTTTCCTTTTCTCCTT
Organism: Proteles cristata cristata; assembly: GCA_017311185.1. Lineage (NCBI taxonomy): Eukaryota > Metazoa > Chordata > Mammalia > Carnivora > Hyaenidae > Proteles > Proteles cristata. Next base: position 445,615 of record JAESUZ010001307.1, on the reverse strand, counting down.
TTCTGGATCATAACAATTTCCTAGTCTCATTTCTTTAATAACCATTTCATTGAACATCTTGAAGTCTGGGTTTCACTTCACTGAGTGTTAGACAAAGATTAAAAATATTGATTGATTAGACTGATTCCTGCTCGTGTGGATTGTGTAACATATTTGCCTCACCTCATTTTGTTAACACTACTGTTTTAATTCTCATCACATTTTCGCTTATGTTATGACTATTAGTCTGTTTTAATAAAAGATGCTATGGTCAAGGTTTAAATACACTACACAGGAGGTAGAAAGTCAAAACAATTCTTTCCATTCCTACTTCTCAAAGGTAACTATAGTTAACAGTTTTCTATACATTTTTCTAGAAATTTGTTATCACATATATGTATATATGTATATACTGTTGACTCTTGAACGACATGGGGTTTAAGGGCATTGACCCCCTGTGCAGTCAAAAATCTGCAGAGAAATTTTGACTCCTCCAAAGTTTAATGACGAATAGCCTGCTGTTGACGAGAAGCCTTACCGATAAAATAAACAGTTGATTAACATATTTTATATGGTATATATACTATATTTTTACAATAAAGTAAGAAAGAGAAAAAATTGTATTAAAATCGTAAGAGGGGCGCCTGGGTGGCTTAGTCGGTTGGGCGTCCAACTTTCGCTTAGGTCATGATCTCGCGGTTTGTGGGTTCGAGCCCTGCGTTGGGCTCTGTGCTGACTGCCAGCTCAGAGCCTGGAGCCTATTTCAGAATCTATACCTCCCTCTCTCTGACCCTCCCCTGCTCACGCTGTCTCTCTCTCTCTCCTAGAAATAAATAAAAAAATATTTAAAAAATAAATAAATAAAATCGTAAGAGAAAATACATTTATAGTACTGTACTTTGTTTACTGAAAAAAAAAATTCACATGTAAGTGGATCTGCATAGTTCAAACCTGTGTTGTTCAAGGGTCAACTGTGTATCTATCTCATAAGTAAGGTTATATTTTCTTAGTTTACTTGACAGTCTGTTTAGACTGTTACTTAATATCTAGATTATTATTTTGTTTATATTTGTGTTATTACACAGTAGCATGCCTTATATGTCAGGAGTAATTCAGTAAATGTTTGTTGGCTTTTTAAACATGAAAGTATTGATCCTTCCAGTTCTAATTCCCTTGATTTTCTTAACTAAGTTTTAATACTGATATGTAATAATAATAATTTTCAGAATAACCAAAATGTAAATGATCAAATCTATTTATAGTTTTTAGCAACCTTGGTCTTACCAAACCTGCTTGTGATCACAATAGTCATGTTTTTTTTTTTATTCTTGACTCTCCACACCTCAACAATTTAAGAATTTATCATCTCCATGTTCTGGGACCTTTGTAGATTTAACTCCTGATCACTCTGACAATTTCCTTTTTCTCCCCTACTCTCTCTCTACATCCTCCTACTTCTACCATTTCTAAGAGGATTATCCAGGTGGCTGCTAATGTGATTATTTCAAGATTCTGGTGAACTATCTAAATCATTTTAAAGAATAGTGTGTACTCCATATGAAGTAAACTGTAATTTCCTTAGTTTTAATATCAGCTTTCAATACCTTAGCCTCTTTAATCATTTGTTGTAATCAAATTGCTGTTGTGCCTTTTATCATGGGAATCTTATAACTAAAATTTTCTCCAAAGTCAAGAAAGAATCTGATTCCTATTCTTTTCCTTTCCTTCCTTCCAATTTAGCTGTTGACAGTGTTTTGAAGAGGATGACAATAATTGGTGTAATTTTATCCTTCCGATCATTGGCACAAGAAGCACTTAGAGATGTAAGAAACCATTATAAGTACATATCCCTACAGTCAAATAATCCCTGTTAATTTCTCAGAAATTAAAAATTACTTCAAATACCAGTTTTCATAGTTATATAAAATATATAAAAATTAGTTATTTAAATTTATTTTTTATTTTGGTATTGAAATTGGGGATGGGAGGTGTAGCTTGCCTGGATACTGTACTACATTTTCAACTTTTCATTAAAGTATTTTCAATTTTGGCGATACTCAGCTTGGCATCAGACATATTCCATTTCTCTTTGTCTTAGTACTTTAGAAAATCATGTGAAAATAGAAAATGTAAAATGATTTTTATGAAAACTACAAGTAATTGAATGGTAATATTTAATAAATTTAGAGTTCATCATTTAACAACAAGTCTCCATTTTTATTTGTTGTCCTACCTAGGTCTTATCTTACCACATTCCTTTTCTTGTAAGTTCAATTGAAGATTTCAAGGATCACATTCCAAGGGAGACTGATATGAAGGTAATAAAACTTCTATTTGGATTTTACAGTTTCTAAAATGAAATATATGAGTTACATATGAAATAAAATTTAATAAATTCTAAACTACTGTTAAGTTTCTATTTTAGAGTGATTAGTTAGTATGCTGGCCTTTGAAAATACATCTTTGAGAGCTTAGCACCAAAATGCTGTGTGGGCATTCAGAAAGTTCATCTTCCTTGGTCATCTATAGCAATGTAAAGTGGGTTGATATTGATCTCTTTCCTTAAGAGGAAAGAGCCTGTAGCTCTTTACACATAGTCATAAGCAGAATAAGAAAGACAGTCTAGTGAGTTAAGAGTTGTTTTCTTTGAAATAAAGTAAAATTCAGTCTTTTTTAAAAATTGCTGTTAAAAAGTCTTATAAAAGGATCTCAGTTATTGGGTACAATTAAAATTTTTCAATGTCCTGTTTTTATAAATATAAGAAGATTAGTAGCCACATGTGAGTTTATGATTTTTGTTTTGTGATTTTTTGATCATGAAATCCAACTCACTTATGTACTCCAGCATTAATTAGCCAGTGGTTACACATCCAGTAAGGGGCCTCATGTATATATTTTCTAAACTTTCACGTGTCTTGGAAAGATTATTTTCTGTTTCATATTTTGAAATGCAGTGACTGAAAAAAGTTATGTCTAAATTCTTTGTATGATACTCCAGTCTTCTCAGGTTGATGCCACTCACTTTCTGAGGCTTACCTCTCATCCCTTGTCCATCCTCGTCCCGTGCTCTTCCCTTTCTTACTCTGCCCCTCTCTTCGTGTGTATCCTGTGAGGTTCTTCCAAGTGTGCATGCTCACATCTGTTGGGGGTCCTTCTCGGATTTATCCAACCTGAAAATCCTGTCCTTTTCTGTTTCTGCCTTTTGAAATCTTGCTTATCTTTTAAGGCTTGATTTCAATTGCCATCTTCTAAGAAACATTCCTTGATCCCCAGGCAATAAAGGATTTCTTTTTTCTTATTATTATCAGACAACTTTTTGTTTATCCATTGTAGAGTTAAATATGTTCTGCCTTGTATTATAATTGTTTTTCCTTTTAAATTTATACCAAATTGTAAACATTTTGAAGACCTTTTTTTATATTTTTGTTTCTCCCACAGTGCTTTGCATAAACATCTGAGATCAGGGATTGTCTTATGATTTTGATTGAAAACCATGTATCATGATTAGTGCAAAACAATTCCCTAATTCTTCCCAGTCCCAGCCCTAGGCAACTATTAATCTACTTTCTGTCTCTGACTGCCTATTCTTGATACTTCATATAAATCCTGTAATATGTAGTCTTTTGGAACTGGCTTCTTTTACTTAGCATAATGTTTCCAAGGTTTATTGATGTTGTAGCATGTATCAATACTTCATTTTTAATTGCTGAATAGTATTCCATTATATGGATATGCAACCTTTTATTTATCCTTTCATCAGTTGATGGTCATTTATGTTGTTTTCATTTTTTGGCTATTATAAATAATGCTTCTGTGAATATCCACATACAGTTTTTTATGTGGACATACGCTTTCCTTTCTCTTGAGTACCTACCAGGAATCAAATTGCTAGGTCATATGGAAACTCTTTGTAACCTTTTGAGAAACTACAAAATTGTTTTCAAAGTGGTTGTACCATTTTACATTTCCAGCAGCAATGTATGAAAGTTTGTTTCTCCATTTCCTTGTCAATACTTGTTGCTCTCTGTCTTCTTACTTAGAGCCATGCTAGTGTTTATGAAATGGTATCTCATTGTTTTGATAAATATTTTCCTGAAATGATGGATGTTGAACAGCTTTTCATGTGCATATTGGCTATGTATGTATCCTCTTTGGAAAAATATCTGTTCACATCCTTTGCTCGTTTTTTCGCTTGGATTGTTTGCCTTTTTAATTCTGAGATACAAGATACGTTATATATCTGGACACAAGTCCATTAACAGATACATGATTTGCAAATCTTCTCTCGTTCTGTGGGTGGTTTTTTCATTTTCTTAATAATGTCTTCTGCAGCCAAAAAGTTTTTAATTTTGATGAAGTGTAATTTGTTTTTTTCCTTTGATTGCCTCTGCTTTTGGTGCCCTAAGAAACTATTTCCTAACCCACAGTAATAAAAATTTATACCTATATTTTCTTCTAAGAATTTTGTAGTTTTAGCTCTTATGTTTAGGCTTATAATCCATCTTGAGTTAATTTTTGTATGTAGAATGAGTGGGGTAATTTTTTTTTTTGTAAATCATACACAAAAAATACGTTTTCCTAGAACTTAATCCATGGGAATTTCTATTTAGTTTAAGATACACAGTTTTACTTCATATTTTATGCTCAGTTTTTTGGTAGCAATATCAGAGGTAACCAATTATGGAAGTGGTTTTTAACTGAAGTATTAAGTAGTCAGAAATTCATAAATACTAAAAAAAAAAAAAGAATATCCTAAATACTCCATATGTGACACCAAAAAGTATTACTTTAGTCATTAGAAATTCGTTTATTGGGTTTTAAATCAGTACTCCTTAAAAATCTATTATGGGCCATCTGGCTGGCTCAATTGGTAGAGCATACAGCTCTTGATTTCTGGGTCATAAGTTCAAAGGCCATGTTGGGCATGGAGTTTACTTGAAAAAAAAATCTATTATGGAGGCTCCTGGGTGGCTCAGTCAGTTAAGCATCTGACTCTTAATTTCGGCTCAAGTAATGATCTCACAGTTTGCAAGTCTGAGCTCTGCATCAGGGCTACACTGATACTGTAGAGCCTGCTGGGATTCTCTCTGCCCCTCCCCTGCTCACTCTCTCTCTCTCTCAAAATACGTAAACAAAAATTCTATTATGATAAATAATTTACTGTGTTTATAGCTACAATATGATGGGTCCTTGAACCACCACAATTTTTCCTTAAATAAGTATGAGTGTAAATATAAATTCAGTGATTTTAATTCACTTTTGTTCATTTATTTATCTCTTTTGGCTTGATATTTTATATCCATGCTTCCAAAAAAATAATGTTAGGCTGATTTTGTTCGCACTTTACACAGAAAGTATAAAATTTTCTTTAGCCTTAACAGTGGGAAGTTCTAACAAGCAGCACATCATGAGCTGATAACAGTTGTTCATTGTAGGCTGGTTGTGCTGTGGTTCCTGTTTCACCTGTTTTGAAATCTAGTGCTCTTGTAGGTAGACTCTGATTTAAACAATGTATCTGTTCTTACTAAAAGGAGATTTCTTAGAAATTTGCTAAATATTTCCTACTCTGTAATTCTTACATATTTCATCAGGTTGCAATGAATGTATATGAGTTATCATCAGCTGCTGGATTACCTTGTGAGATTGATCCTGCCTTGGTGGTAGCTCTGTCCTCACAGAAATCAGGTAAAATTCATTAGTAAATACGTATTAGTTAAAATTATCAGGGCAACACAGATATATGTGTGGTACTAATTTATTCAAATGCTTGCTTAATGTCAAACTTGCTTTTTATTATTTTATTTTATTTATTTTTTTGGTAGTTGGAATGTAGCAGTGCAGAAAAGATAAAAATCCCTATCTTCTGGAGCTTACATTATAACATAGTCCTCATACAGGTTGCTCTTTAAGCCATAAGACTAGATGAAATTACTGAGATCAGTTAGCATAAGAAGTGAAAGACAATCAGGGTCTTAGCCCTAGGACACTTTCAATTTTAAGAACTCCAGAAGAGGAGTTCTTACCTACCAAAAAGGAAACTGAGAAAGAAGGATGGATGAAGGAGAAGAAAAACTAGGAAAGAATAACTTGCAGCAAAGTGGAGAGGGAATGATCAGCTATGTAGAATTAATGGGTAATAGGTAATGTTGCCAAGAGCAGTGGAATTTTTGGAGCAATAGGCTATTTAGAGAGGGCTTACAAATGAATTGGAAAAAGGAGTCAGAAATAATAAGTATAAAACTCTATCTAAAGCTTTATTGTAAAGGGGAACGAAGAAATGAAAATACAATAGCTAGAGGCAGGAATAAAATCAAGAGAAGGGCTGGAGTACCAGGTGGCTCAGTTGGTTAAGTGTCCAGCTCTTAATTTCAGCTCAGGTCATGATCTTGTTGTTCATGAGCTGGAGCCCTGCGTCGGTCTCCATGATGACAGGGTGGAGCCTGCTTGGCAATTTCCGTCTCCTCCTCTCTCTGCCACAGCTCCAGTCTCATGCATGCATGCTTGCACACTCTCTCTCAAAAACAAATAAGCATTTTTTAAAAAATCAAGAGAAGAATTTTGTATACTGATGGAGATGGTTCAGTCTGGGTGGCATAATTGATTGTATACTGATGGAGATGGTTCAGTCTGGGTGGCATAATTGATAACTAGAAATGGGTGTCCTATTTTCACTGATGTAGAGCTATTTACCATAGAGTCTGTACAGTTATCATTTTGTATTAAACATTTAAGTGATTGTAAGTTCAGCTCTTTGAAATGTAGTACCCAGAATGCTGCAGATATTTCTAGATTTGTCTACAAAGTAAGTAACATTTCATCTATTTCTAATACTAAAATGCCAATCCCTGCCCTCTTGCACCTAGCATGTTTGGCTCATTTCATCTGTTCTTTTTTTATTTTACATTGATTTTTGTTTCATTCTTCATGCAGTATGTTAATTTATAGTCACGTGAGTAATTGCCACAATTACTCATTTTGCTACAGCTATATTTTTCATAACTAAATTAAAAAAAATTTTTTTTAACTTTTAATGTTTTATTTATTTCTAGGAGAGAGAGAGAGAGACAGCGTGAGCAGGGGAGGGTCAGAGAGAGAGGGAGACACAGAATTTGAAACAGGCTCCAGGCTCTGAGCTGTCAGCACAGAGCCCAACGCGGGGCTTGAACCCATGAACCGTGAGATCATGACCTAAGTGAAAGTCAGACGCTTAACCGACTAAGCCACCTAGGCGCCCCTAAAAAAAATTTTAATGTCTGTTTTTGAGAGAGAGAGAATGTGTGTGAGCCAAAGAGAGAGAGAAAAGACACAGAATCCGAGGCAGGCTTCCAGGCTCTGAGCTGTCAGCACAGAGCCCAACCTGGGGCTCGAATCCATGAACTGTGAGATCATGACCTGAGCCGAAGTCAGACGCTTAACCAACTGAGCCACCCGGGTGCCAACTAAATTTTAAAAACAAATTCTGGCTCTTTCGATTCTTACATATAAGAGGTGGGGTGAATAGTAGGGCAACTAGAATTTCCCAGATACCAGATTCAAGTGCCCAGGAAACCTATAATTTTAGTACACATTACAAAATGTTTTGGGAAGGATATGTCTTAAAAGATTTAGGGCACTGCTAGTTATTTTTATTTATGACTGATTCCTTCTGTCTTCTAAAATGGAGAGGTTGGAAATCTAGTCAACTTTCCATATTTATGTCTTTTAAATCATAATAGTAAACTTCAAATCACATTTGTATCTATTTTGGAAAAAAATTAAGGATTTTTAAAATGATGTCACAGAGTATTAATGAGATAATAAATTTCTAAACAACAGTAAACAGAATTTTTTAATAAAAATAACATGAGTTTTTGGGGTGCCTAGGTGACTCAATTGGTTAAATGTTTGACTCTTGGTTTTGGCTCAAGTCATTATCTCACACTTGTGAGATGAGTTCCACATCCAGCTCTGGGCTCCATGCTGAATGTGAGCCTGCTTGGGATTCTCTCTCTCTCTCTCTCTCTCTCTCTCTCTCTCTCTCTCTTTCTCTCTCTCTGTCCCTCCCCCTGCTTGTGCTCGCTCACTCTCAAAATAAATAAACATTTGAAAAAAATTATTTTTCAGTTTACACTTAAGAAATTTTTCAGGGGGTGTCTGGATGTCCCAGTCATTTGAGCATCCTCGGATTTTGGCTCAGTCATGATCCCAAGGTTGTGAGATCCAGCCCTGTATTGGGCTCCATGCTGAGCATAGAACCTGCTTGGGATTCTCCCCCCATCCCTGACACCCCTCTCTCCTGCTAGTGTGCTCTCTCTCCCCCCCTTTCCCTCTCCCTCTCCCTATCTTTCTCTCTCTCTCAAAAATAAATAAAAATTAAGAAATTTTAGGATTCCACTTATCCTAATAATAGTTTTTACCCTTACCCTATAATCTTAGAATTAAAAAAATATCTTTTATCTTCTGTTTTGTTAGAAGTTCTCAAAATGTGCTTGAATAGTCATAGTAACCAAAAATGATGTGTATTATTTCTGTTCTATATTTCTTACAACAGTTCTAATTAGTTCTGTAGAAGCTCAAAAATGTACTTTATACAAAAAACTGGGGCACCTGGGTGGCTTAGTCGGTTAAGCGTCCGACTTTCGCTTAGGTCATGATCTCACGGTTCGTGGGTTCGAGCCCCGCGTCGGGCTCTGTGCTGACTGCCAGCTCAGAGCCTGGAGCCTGTTTCAGTCTGTGACTCCCTCTCTCTCTGACCCTCCCCTGCTCACGCTGTCTCTCTCTCTCTCTCTCTCTCTCTCCTAGAAATAAATAAAAACTTTAAAAAAAAATTACTTTTTCTGGTTTAATTATTAACTTTTAACTAATTATAAAGAAGAACCTTGGTTTTATTTTTAATTTTCTTCCTTAGAAAACATAAGTCCCGAAGAAGAATATAAAATTGCCTGCCTCCTTATGGTCTTTGTGGCAGTTTCTTTGCCGACATTGGCTAGTAATGTGATGTCTCAATATAGTCCTGCTATAGAAGGTAATAGTGGTTTAAACTTGTTTTGGCAATGAAAAAGTCAGGGGTTTTGATACAATGGATACTTTTCAAGTAATTAATGTTCATTTATAATAGAATGTGGGTTAACTTACTATCCACTTAACTAGCTTTGTAACCTTGAGTAGTTGATTTCCTTTTTCTAAGCTTCAGTATCCTGATATGTGAAACGTGTATGTGTGAGCCTTTGGATGCTTGACTGGGAGTGATGGGGTGGTGAGGGCATATCCATCTCTTAAGATTATTTTAAAGATTGACAAAATGTTTGTAAAGCTGCTGAGAACTTCTTTTTAAGTTTTGGAGTGAATGTAAAACCAATGTATGATTTCTTTTAGCGATTTTTTGAAAATGTGCCTGTTTAATACAGGCTTCATCATTTGTTGCTTTTCTTGCTATGTAGCTTTAAAAACACTAGTCCTCATAACAATGAAAGGGAGAGCAAGGCAGGCGGTGTCCCAACTCTTTTTCATAACTCTTTTGAATCACTATTTATGTAGATTGTGAATTCATTCATTAAAGACTTGCCTTTTATGTATTATTTGAGATTTGGGGGTCACGCAGAAACCACAAACCCTGCTTGCACTTCCTCAGGGCACTGCAACAACATACATTGCCTGGCTAAAGCCATCAACCAGATCGCCGCAGCTTTGTTTACAATTCACAAAGGGAGCATTGAAGACCGTCTGAAGGAATTTCTGGCGGTATGTATAATCTAATAGCAGAGCTCATGATGTTTTATGAGGAAAATTAAAATGATAACAACAGATATAACAGAATAAATTCTCTTTATTTTTTTTTTCTGGAAGGAGGACCAGGTGAAGGTAGACATTGAAATCAAGGAGCTGTTTGCATGTTTTCCCTTAACAAATCTCTCCTAGAGCTCTGCAGTATGATCTTCTTTACTAAGCTGCTGTTTGGACTGCCCTAGAATTTTGCCCATTATCTTATATATAGCTGCTGAATGACTGAAATGTATTATATGTTGAAATATACTGAAAATAAACAAGTAACTTGTGAACATTTCATTAAAACGTACTTAAAAATGTCTGTATACTTTTAAGCTTGCATCTTCCAGTTTACTGAAAATTGGCCAGGAAACAGATAAAACAACAACAAGAAATAGAGAATCTGTTTATTTACTGCTAGATATGGTAAGTCTCATTTTATTTTTTATTAATAACAAAAAAGTTTCTGTTATTTCTCATAGTCTTTTCTTGGGATTTAGTGGTTAAGTATCACTAAGAGCTGAAGTACCTTTTTGATCCCTTTTGTTCAGTCCACTCAGGCCACACACTTTGTAAATATTGCTGGAAAGACTGACATTACTTGTATTTTACCAAATGGTAACCGTATCAGAAAACAACAAAACAAAAGATGAGCATTACCTATAGGCTACTCTTCTGAATAGTTTTTCAACCTTTTGGGAAGCACTTAGGCCTTGTATTTTCCTAGTGTATCAGCTGCAGCTCTCCCAGTTTCTGAATTTTCTACATTCTGACCCTCTTCCACCCATCTGATATTCCAACCTTCTTTGATTCTCTGTGCCTAGTCAGTGCCCTGTCTTCACCATCTGACCAGCTGTGCTTGTTTCTATCATGTGGCTCTTCCCTCACTTGGAATAGTTTCCTTTTCCTGCAGAGATCTGTGTCTGTCCTGTGATTCAACATATCCCATAGCTATACTCTGTCTAGATAGACTTTCGTATTACTCTGGCCCACATTAATATTTCATCCCTTTTGAACTCCTAGCATTCCACTTAATTAAAATTGGTCTTACGTTTGATTTCGCTTTTTAACTTAGTCTTGGGAACCCAGTTGGACTTGATGATATGGACCATATTTTAAATATGTTTGTATTATCTTATATGTCTAGTATACTGTTGAGGGCAAATGTGAAAGTCCTCAATATGTTTTTGTTGATTAATAGACTTCATTGAAAAGTGGTGATTTTAGACATTTTGATAGCAAAATGTGACACACTTGTATTTCAGATTTTAAAGTAAAAGGAAAATAATTTTCTTTTTCTAATAAGAACACTATAGAAATTATGATTTATTGGCTGTGAGTAAATGTTCCCATTATAAATAACTTTAATTCTTTGATGCATTTTTGCAACTTTTCAGATTGTGCAAGAATCCCCATTTCTGACCATGGATCTTTTGGAATCTTGTTTTCCTTATGTCTTGCTGAGAAATGCATACCATGCTGTCTACAAGCAAAGCGTTACATCTTCCGCGTAAAATATCTACTTATTGAAGACAAGCACGCATTTTTCTTGCTTTGGTTTTACCTGTAAACTGTGGAACTGTTTTACCTTAAGGCCTGAAAAACAGTTTTGTGGATTATAAGTTTCTTTCTTATGATTGTATTTTCTGCTCACTGGTTTCATTTAATATGGTTGTAATACAGTATACTTGGTTGATTTAGCTTATACCTTCACTGAATTCACTAAAATTATTCCTATAATTTTAGAGTATCATTGTTTGGAAAGCATACATTATCTCTATGTTTTTGATATTTGAAAATGAAAAAAAAAAAACCTTTGCTTGTTTATTTCTGAAAAAGAATTGTATTTAGTGATTATTTTAGATAGTGATATTATAGCATTCCCATCTGTGTGTAAATTATTTCATATAGGGAAAAGTTCTGATCTGTACCTATGGTTCTTATTGAAAAACAAAACTGGATGTGCATTTCTGTGATGTTATGAATACATTTCTACTTTATTTTGAAACATTTGCCAAACTAAATACTGTAACACTGTATAACATTAAAAATGTTAAAGGACTGCTTAGCATTAGAAGCAGATTATGTCAGGAAATTCTAAAAGAGCAGCATATGTTGTTGCTTGTATAAAGCCTGGTGATAATTTTTAGACTAACTTCCATGGTGGCCTCCTGGCATTAGCACTACCATTGTACCCTGCTGTATAATAAACAATCTTAGACATTTATCAATTGTTGATACAAATGTTAGTCCCTAACCACTTTTTATATGTTTTAAATTTTTGAAATTCAAGTGTACCTGCCATAACATAAAATAAACACTAGACTGTATCACACTTTGAATTATTTCCTTAATTATGGATCTCTAGAAATTTATTCAATAATACAAAGGTTTTAGTTTCAACTTAACTTAAAATAAGCTTTAGTTTAGGAGTGTCTAAGTATAGCGTTTGATACTAGGTCAACTCCCGCAAACTTTGCTTACATATTTTGAAAAGCATTTCCTCTGGAAAAAATTTTTAAATAAAATTGGAAAATAAAATTACATAGCAATTTTTAAAAATTAAGAACTAACAGGAAATTCATGCGCCATCAACTTGCTAATTGTATATGTGACCAAATGGACAGAGTCATGAAAGAATGGGAATAGAAAGAATGATTATGGAACTCGTGCACATGTTGCTGAGAACTCCTACATCAGTCAGGAATAAATGGGAAAGACTGCTTTGGGCTTGGTGTGGAGCACAGAACAGCTCATTTTGTTTAAAAACTAACCTGACTGTTTCTCAGCAGCTTCATATCTGGATATTGAATAGATCTTTTCCTCACAGCTTCTTATAGAATACACTGGTAACATGTGAAGAAGAAAGAAAGCTACTGTGAACTCAGTTATATAATGTTCTTCATTGTTCAGTTACAGAGAGTAGAATGACATTGAGGTGCAACAGGATTATCATATTGCTATTTTGTGTATGATTTTTCCAGTTTATATTTAAAGCAGGAAATAGTTATCACTAGCTGTTGAAAATTTTCTGTGGTGCACTGAGTATTTTTTCAAAAGGGAAGGATTTTATTTAATGGAATGCTTTTAAACTTGAAATAGGCTGATGACGCAGCATACAGTTGAAATTAATATTAAATGTTGTTTATTTTGAAATATTAGTATCATAGAGTGGTGGTAGCTTGTTGATAATTGATATCCTGAGAGGTAAAGTAGGCATTTGAATATGTGCACTTTCGGGTAAAATGAGGTAGGGCATGTACATACATCATTATTTGCCCCTGTTCAGGCCAAGAAAAGATTGCTCCTTCATGGTCTTGTGAAGTTTTTCTTTTCCTGAGTTTTTTCCTCATATATCCAAACTGACTGACTGACTGACTAGTGTAGTGTCTGATTAGTATTCTTATTCTATCAAAAAAAAAAAAGACAAAGGTAACTTGGAAAATTAAAGGTAAAAGTAAATAGACAATAATATTTCTAACATTTTGTTTTTCTGAACTTTTTTTGTTTTGTTTTGTTTATTCTAAGCTTCAGACATACTCTTTCCTGTACAGTCCTGCAGTGGTGCTATGTATGCCAGCCCTATATTCTGCTTATTTCACTCAGTAGTAGAAAAGGTCTTTGATATATTTTTTAATGCCTCCACATATGCCATGACTAATTTAATAATCTCATTTGGGTGAATGAAATGAAATTTCTTGTTATTGAAGAATTTCTTGATATTCATTATAAATATATCTATACTTCATGAACTTGGACTATTGTCTCTTTGGGATAAATTCTCACAAGTAAGATTGCCTGGTAGAAGCATGTGCACTAGATTTCCTTCTAATAAGACTGTATCAGTTTTACTCCTACAATTGTGTGAATGTAATTTGCTCTATTCTTGCCAACACATCTTTGCCTATCAAAAGGTGAAACACAACTCTTGCTTTAATTTGCATATCTTTGTTTGTTAAGGAGGTAGAATCTCTGTTAATTGGTTACTTTTATTTAATTACTCACTTTCATTCTTTTTGTTATTTTTTTAAATGTTTATTTTGAGAGAGAAAGTAATGGGAGGGGAGCGAGGAGCGGGAGAGACAGAATTCCAAGCAGGCTCTGTACTGTCAGTGCAGAGCCTGATGCAAAGCTCGATTTCTGAGATCATGGACCTGAGACTAAATCAAGAGTCAGACACTTAGCTGACTGAGCCATCCATGTGCCCTCTTCTTGTTATTTTCAAGTGGAGTGTTCAGAAGCTTTTATTTTAAAATAAAAATTAAACACTTATTTGCATATATAAACATTTTAGTACATATAGTTAGGGTTGAAAATGACTTTCCATTCAATCTTGAGTGTAGTGATACGACTATTAAAATATACTAATAGTGCATTGCAATTAATGTTAGGGCACAGCTACTTTGATAACTGAATTTTAGTTGATTTTTAGAAGTAAAGGACATTTATTTCCAAAGTCCAAGAACAGCATTGCTACGAAAAGGATATATATGCCTGTTAACGAGTGAAAAGATGTCGAGTTTAAATACAGAACTTAAGAATCAATTGAAATTGGGGCGCCTGGGTGGCTTAGTTAAGGATCCGACTTCGGCTCAGGTCATGATCTCACGGTTTGTGGGTTCGAGCCCCACATCGGGCTCTGTGCTGACAGCTAGCTCAGAGCCTGGAGCCTGTTTCAGATTCTGTGTCTCCCTCTCTCTCTGACCCTCCCCTGTTCACGCTGTCTCTCTCTCTCGAAATAAATTTTAAAAACTTAAATAGGTTAAAATAGGTAAACAGGACTTTACAAACAACATGAGAAGTAAAAGAAAGTATACCAGTCAGCATTTCTGTTGTAGGAGCCTCGTTGGGTTGGCTAGCTCTTTTACTTTTTTGGTCTGCCTGTCTTCTTTTTCTTCCTTTATTCTTTGCCTGTATATTCAGAGTTCACAAGTCCCATCTAAGGTAGGTTGATCATAAAGAAAGAGAAACTAAATTCACTGGTAGGCTGTGGCATTAATCTGAGAACAGTAAACTCTATTATATACCTACTACTAGACCTTCTAAACAAAACTCAGACTCTTTTCAGATAGAGCATCATAATCTAATTACATATAATCATGCCCAGTGACCTGTTACAGTCACTTTGGGAGTGTTACAGTCTTTGGGAAATTTCAGCTGTATTATTCATTTATGAGTGAGTAATCTTTAAGGTAGTAACTCCGCATCTGTCCTTTTTCTCTTCTTTATGACCACTTGAGCACAAACCACCATTTCATTTGATGGCTTTGGCCTGAATTTTCAAATACACAACATGGCTTTTTCTAAATATTTGCTGTGACCTTTGTCATTTGGGAAAAAGATTGGTTTGAAATTTTAAATGTTTTAATCTTTAATGAAAAATGATTACCTGTTCCTGTTGAAAGGAAAATTAATATGTATTTTTTAATAAATAAATTTTTTAAAATAAAATTTTTTGAGAGAGAGAGGGAGATAGAGAATCCCAAGCAGGCCCCACGCTGACAGCATAGAGCCCAACATGAGACTCGATCCCATGAACTGTGAGATCATGACCTGAGCCGAAATCAAGAGTCAGATGCTTGGAGGACTTAGCCACCCAAGCATCCCAGAAAATTAATATTTATTGAGCTTACTTGGTACTATTTTCAGAGGAGAAAGTTGCTTTAAGTATACTAAGGTTTGGATGCTGTCTGAATCAAACTTTCCATACATGACTCATTAACATTTTAGATCAAGCATGCCTAACTCTAATATGTCTCATTTCCAAGAAAAGTTTTGTCTGTCATTTTGACCTAAAAATAACAAAAAAAAAAAAAAGATAAATTAGCAAATTAAAATGAGGAACCTAGCCAGAGAGGGCCATGTTTCATTTCCAATGTGCAACCACTAACCTTCATGTTACTACTTTCTCTTAATGTCAAGAGTTAGATGGATCGGGGCACCTGGTAGCTCAGTAGGATGAGCATCTGACTCTTGATTTCAGCTCAGGTCATGATCTAATGGTTCTTGGGTGCCAGTTCTGTGCAGGGCTCTGTGCTGACAGTCCAGAGCCTGCTTGAGATTCTTTCTCCCTCTCTCTCTGCCCCTTACCTGCTCTCTCTCTGAAGATAAATATAACGAACTTAAAAAAGTTATAAAAAATATTTAAAAAGAGATGGATTGGACAGGTTCTGGTCAACTTCTTGCATGATGTCCACGAACCTGTGAAATGAGTGACCTGGAGATGGGGCTGTACTGGATAAGCAACCTGGTGTTTGCCGTGTCTTAACTGTGGTATTAGGCTAAGTCATGTTCATAGTGTACATACTGACCAAATGCTCAATGGTCTAGTCTTGCAATTAATATTTGGCCAAGGCCCATGTTGAAGATCACAATTATAAAATATAAGCTTCTAAAATACATGAGCAAATTTTATCCAAAAATTATTATAATCTTATCACATCAGTTATATCTTTAAAGTTTAATATAGTTCAGAAAGCATTCATTTCTCACCTTTGTCAATTGCTAAATTGCTCCTGTGCTCTTGTTAACTCACTCATTTAAAGTACTAAATAGTTACTTGCAAGTATAGAGTGGTGAGCAACTCATGAAAAAACAAATCAATTTTGGTGTGTGTGTGTGTGTGTATGCTATCAAATTATTAAGATTTGTCATTTATCAGTAAGTTAAAGGCATTTCCTTTTTAACTCGTGGATTTGAAGTTTTGGGGGTCAGTAGTAATGATAAAATTTAATTAAAGCATTCTCACAAACTGAAACTTCATGCCTATTTCCAGAAACCTAGAGTATGTTGCCCTTGTTTATTTTTTTCTAATACTTTTGTGTACATTTACTGCCTCACAATTACTTTAGAAGAAATTTTTCGTAAACTTTGGTTCTAAAAATGTGACAGTGGAACAATGTAACTGAATTTCCATTTGCATATGGTCTGTAACGGCATGCACGCCAATTTCAGCATCTTACTTGCAGCAGAAAGTGAAACTTTACAGCAAATATGTAAGAAATACTTGCATTCTAAAGGCACATTCATACTTGAACTGATAGAATTCAATTTAGGGAGATCTCTGCTCCAAGTTACATCTAAAATGTTTATCTTTATTTGAAAGTGGATATTCAGTCATTAATTTTAAATCAAGATGCCATACTAACCAGGTATCACCATAACCCATATAATAATGTAGTCATTGATCACATACCAGTTGTGAACGCCAGGAAGCAGTTTGGAGCAGGCATTCATTTGTTAGATCTTGCAAAAACAAGCTGAATCTGAGGGGCAGATAATGCACAACTTACTAGGCTGAACCTGAACTTCAGTTCACTCTTAATTTTTACCTTAGGCCAAAATGTTCAAGGAAGGGTCTTTGTGTGTAGCCTGAAGCGAGGCCCAGCTGGCAGAACTTAGACAGGAGTAAAGGTCAAATTTGACCTTGGTCGTTAATACGAGTTTTGTCCAAGTTGAAATTGCTGACTAGAGAAATAGTTAAGAGTGAAGTTTTACTGATAGCTGACTATGTACTAGACACTGTGCTAAGTTTTATCTAATTTGATCCTTTTAAGTATTACCCATTTAGTCTTCACAATAACCCTACGAGATGATTATTCTCATTTACAGATGTGAAATTGAAGCTCAGGGTAGATAAGTAATTTGTACAAACTCATATTGCGAGGAAGTAGCAGAGCCATGGATTAAATCTGGCCCAGAACTATATACTTATCATTACATTGTCTCAGATCTCTCAGATGTAAATGTGGCCTTTTTATCACATTAGTATTTTAACTGCTTTGCACTAACTTAACTACAGCTTATGGGTCAGGAAACACTTCCTCGGTGCTTATTGCATATGCCACTCTTGATATTCAGCATTTTCATGCCCATGACCTATTTTAATTTCCACAACCAAATTGCTCAGTAGGGATTATATTTTCATGAAGAAACTATCACAGAGCATTTTTAAATCCCTTGTCATAAAAATATTGAATGACAGTAATAATGGAGCACTTTAGTCTTGTAAGCTGGATAGAGTCTTAGATATTACCTAATGTAACCAATTCCAGGGTAAGTAATTTACCCAGTGTCACATAGAAGAAATCACAAAGTTTCTTCTTCGAATTCTGTCTTTTTGATCCTTGGTACAGTAGGTCCAGTGCCCTTTCTGTGCCGTGGTGCTACATATATGTGTAGCGTTAGTTTATACGGCCCAAGTCTTCGTCCTAAAGAGCATTTGCTGGTTCCTGCTAGAGTTTTAGGGGATATGAGAGCTAGGATTCCATAGCATCAAACAATTCTGGGATTTCAACCCCAACTTTGTCATTAATGGATGAATTGCTTTCCTGCTATAGTGTAGAATGGGGATGATGACTACCTCAGAGGGCTGTTGTAGGGATAGAATAAGTGAGATCATGTATGTAATAAATTGGTGAGATTCAGTAAACGGTGGTTGGTTTTCTGAAATGATTAGGCTATTTGTCTTATAAAATCAACTTCAAAGAGTTCATGTTTTTTATGAATAATATAACATCACAACTTCTGTTCATGAGACTGAGACGTTTTTGTGTCTGTACTCCAGCTCTGGTTTGAAAGTCTTTATGTAATCATAGATGGAAAAGAGTTTTTCTCATGTAGCTTTAACATAAAGCAATGTTCAAATTAACTAAGATGGCTCTTTCCTGTATATACTTTATACTGTATTTGCATGTATTATACACAACAGATGTAAAAGATACAAAGCTTACATTTTCAGTATCATTGTGGTACCCAGAACAATTTCAGCAATTGTTCATTGAAAGCCTCTGCGCTTTTCTGTACATTGTTTCCTCCCTCTGGAATGGAATGCTTGCTTATATTCTTCTGGCTTATATTATATATAAGATATATATAGTCTTATATATGACTCCTAATCATATTGTCCATGGTGAGTTCAAACATTACCTTCTTTTTCATAGTGCTTCACCCTCTATTTCTTCTGAAATCTTGTAGCCTTTATTATAGTACTTATTGAGTCATGGTGTTACATAGTCATTGTTACATTTCTGTGTCTCCTTTGATTCTGGGAATGCCTTGAGGGTCCATGTTTATTCATCTTTCTTTTTAATCAAACCCCCAACTCTTGATGGAAAATGCAGATAGCTAGATAGATGCTATAGAAAAAAAGCCCTTTGCTTCATGTTCGGGGCAAGCAGTTATTTTTCTTTTTGGTCTTGTGGAGAAACAGGGTATTATGAAGTACAGGTAGGTAGGGCTTTCCAGTACCTGGAAATGAGGTGGCTCAGTGGTGACACAAAGTGGTTTCTGTGTTTCTCCCAGTGAGATGATTCACGTGTGTGGAAAATTTAGGGGAGGTGTGGAATCTGAACTTCTTACATAAATAGTCATAAGGATGGGAGGTTTAGTGAGAGAGATCAAGAAAGAGTTATAGGAAAGTGACTTTTTTAAAATCTAGAAATGTAAGTGAAATGCCAAGAGCAAAGAAGAGGAACTCTGAAATTACAAAGTGACAGTTAAGGTCATTGTCCTGAAATAGAGAAATAATCCTTTCAATCTGGTGACTCACCTCTAACTAAAGTCTGTACTTCTTTGAAAAGGCAGGAACTTTAAGACACTTAACTGTAATCTTATCCCCTTGTAGAAATGCCTCCCATACTTGGGCTGGTCTGGTGATCTTCTCATATCATCAGGCACAAGGATTAGGAAACCTTGAAATGTTATCCTGTGAGTATAACTTCTCATCTCTTCTCAAGATGGCACTGGCAGTTACCTTGGCAGCTAATCACACAGTGAGGACCGACAAGCCTCAGAGACTTTCAAGATGGCAGAACACTCTTGGAGAATAAATGCCTCTGCTGCTGGTGTCACAGCACCCAGAAAGTGATTAGAGGAAGCAGCTGATGACCTCTCTAGTGAGTTCTGCTATTCTTGTGCTGTCCGAGCCATGTCCAGTGGTTGCTAGCAAGTGAACTAATCCCATGACTTCAGCTTGAAGGAAATACCACACGTTTCAACTCTACTCTCCTCACCTATAAGCCATAGAGCCTTCTTCAGCCACAGTGTGGATAGTTGCATTCTGTACAAAGTATTACAGTTGGAAGATAGGCGTGGTCTTTCAAGAACAACTTCTTAATCCCCAGAAGCAATATACTGCTTCATATATCAATGTCATTGTACCTTTTGAATTTTGAGGTTCCTTAAAGTGTGTACCGATGTTAAGTCTTCAAGTTGAGTGTAACTGCCTCTCTGTGTGAGAGGGAGGAGACCTTGGGAGTACCTGTATTCCTCGGGAGGGAACACCCAGGTAGAGGTGCTCACAATATGCTCTAATGACTGGCATGCTTGAATTCCTGGCTTAAATAATCACATCTGGTCTTGGTTTTATCACCCTTTACAAAATTTGATTTATTTGTAGGGAAGGGAGGGAAAGGCTAATAAATGCTTCTCTGAGCACTGGAGGGGCCCTTCCACAGGAACAAAGAGAAAAATAATTGCTTTCTCCTAACGTGAAGCAAAGGGCATCTCTGCCAACATTTCTGTAACATTTGTCTAGCCATCAGGGTTTTCTGCCTCGCACCATGCTTTCTAAGGGGAAATTTATTAGAGAGGGTTTGTTTCCTAATTATTTAATCTTGAAATTAATAACACGACTCTTCATGTCATTCTAAATAACTTACATTCTAAAGGGAGTCAGAAAAGGAGAAAACACAGTATTGTGTCATTTTTACAATGTGACACATCTTCAAGGATGGTTATACTGGGCAATGAGTTTCTGAGAAATTGTATACTAGAGTCTCTCTGGTTTCTGTTTTAACTGATTTTTAAAAGATTGATTTGATAAAAGGTTTTATTTTAAAAGAAATGCTTGAATAGGAAAGTTAAATACAGGTTTCCAGCTTTAACTCTACTCATCCTGGGAGCATTATGTACCATTCCAGAGTCTAAAACCTCAGCACCTGTTACTTTATTTCCCCTCACTTCCCCATCCCATAGAATTAGGAATCTTAAAGGAAATACAGTCGTCCCTCCTTTATCGGTCAGGACACATCCCAGGACTCCTAGTGGATGTATGAAACTGGACAGTACCAAACCCTGTATATACTCTGTTTTTTCCTGTACATACATATGTACATACCTAATTTGTAAATCAAACACAGTAAAGGATTAACAATCATAAAATAGAAAAATTATAATGATATACTATAATGAAAATCATATGAATATAGTCTCTCTCAAAATATCTTCTTGTACTAGACTTACCCTTCTTCTGATGATGTGAGATGATAAAATGCCTCTGTGATGAGAAAAAGTGAGGCAAATGCTGTAGGTGTTGTGACTTAGCCTTAGGCTAATACTGAACTTCTGACCACATGTCAGGAGGATCAGATGCTTCTGGACCACAGAAGTTGACCACAGGTAACTGAAAACATGGAAAGTAAAACCGTAGATAAGGGAGGACCACTGTAACATATCACATCCTAGCATGAGTTCAACAAAATTTTTAAGTTTATTTTTAAGTAATCTCTACACCCAACATGGGGCTTGAACTCACAATCCTGAGATCGAGAGTCCTCCGACTGAGCCAGATAGATGCCCCTCAACAAGTATTTTTTTAAACCTACTATGTGCCAGGTATTTGTGACAGAACAGTAAAAATAAAATTATCTTAACTAAAAACACAATTTAACTAAATTATCTAGGTTATCTGCCTTATGCACAGCTTCATCTAAAGTGACAGACTCCTCATGGAATCTCCTTCTACAATTATACACCCTGATGCTGATGTGTCTTCTTGCTGGCTACAACTGAATGAGAGAGGAAACTTAATTCACAGGAAGTTAGTCCAATAACTTGAAAATGGTGGGCTGTTTTCACCAGACTCTTTTCATAAATTAAAACCAACGCTGAAGGTTGTTGTGGCTACTTGAGCTGCAAGTCTTATGAGGAGGGACTGGCGCAGCCAGTTCAAGGGTTCCTATGCTCCCAGATGATGAGGGAAGAGAGTATTAGAGAAAGCTGATCAGGTGAAAAGAATGGCATGGATGCACAGAAAAAATCAAAGAAACATGACAGGATAAAAATGAGAAAGTATCCAGACTCTCTCTCTCTTTTTTTTTTACTTAAATTGACTAGGTTTGTATTTCTTACAACTTTCCCAGTGCAGAGAAGGTCTTCAGTAAATATTTGTTGAGTGAATAAATGTATAGGAGCAAGCATTGTGTCCTACATGCTTGGTGTATATACGAAACAGATACAGTCATTGACATTACAGACTTTACAGTATAGAGGAGGAGACAGATTTTATATATTTGATCTTGAACATAGCACAAGTGTCATTACCTGTCATTATCTCTTGCATCATGTGATGCAGAAGACAGATTTTAAACAAATAATGACTATTCGACATTGTAGTATCAAAACTAAACAGAGGCTCAAGTAAAAATTTCAATGTGATTAATCATGACCAATGTCTATATGAAAACATTAGAAAATTGGCATGATATCATTAGTGAATGAATGAATGAATGAATAAATTGCACTTAACTAGAATTCAACTTTGGCTGGATTTTTCCCCCTCCCTCTCTCTCCCTCTTTTTCTTCCTCTCACCCTCTTTTTTTTTTTTTTTTTAACCTGGCTACAATATTGTGCTAGTGCACATATTTTAACTAGGTCCAGGATATGCATAACAAAATAAGTGAAAAGCTGTGAATATTAGAGCATGTATAGTACTTATTTCAATGACAAAGGGGTAATAAATCATTTTGTCAGCTTGCACTGTACCTTTTAAGTTGTGTCTCCTTTAGGTCTAACTAGCCAAGCATTTGCAATTCTGAACTTTACAAAATGGGGGAAAAGCATATAACTAATAACAGTAGATCATCGACTTGTTAAATGCCCCTTTCCTAATTTATACTTTCACTCTTTAACTGAAAAAAATGCCTTTCTCAAATATGTAATATTTACAGGTCATTGGTAAAGAATATTGTACAATAGGATTATTATGTGTGCACTTTTATCTCATTGGCATGTAGAGATCACATGTGAAAATTTTTTGATCTTTGCTGACTTTTTAGCTAAAAGGATTTCTAAATCTTTTAGTCATTGGCAGAAACAGAACAATGGTAGCTGTTTTACAGTTGGTTGATTTTCAACAATGGGCAAAAAAGTTTTGCTGAAGCCAATTTATTAACATATAACAGGCAATATGTTACCTTTAAGACAAATGCATATTTTTCTCATATCAAAAGCAGCCCCCCAATTTTTGCCAGCATCCAAAGATACTTAAAAGAGATCTACATCCTCCAACCCCCACACAGTCTGTCCTATGCTGAGCTTTAGCAGTTTTTTAGGTAAAAGGAATTTTTCCTGATGTAATTGATATCATAACTTCTCAGCTGGACATAAGCTTTCAAGGGCTAAGTCCACTTGCTGATTTGTTTGCATTTCCTACTCCAACTAAAAGAACTCAAAGACATGAAGAGGCTATTGTAAAAAATGCATGCATAATGCAAAAGGCATCTTCAAGTAGGATATTAGTAAGGTTCCAATGCAGTTATGGTTTTGTGTAAAATCATGAAAACCTTATATTGAGAAAAGTAAAATCATCTCAAACTTGTTGAGGCAGCTATACAAGAGTGCATGAGGGAAAGTTCCCCCTGAGATGTGTATGTGTTTTTTTTTTTTTCCTGTGAGATCTCTCTCCCCCACCCCACCCCCACTACAATTTTGTTAAGATATACTTAACATATAATACAATGTAAGTTTAAGGTATACAGTGTGTAGTTTTGATACATACATTTTGCAAAATGATTACTACCATAACATTAGCTAACATGTCACCAAGTCACATGATTGCCATTTCCTTTTTGTGATGAGAACATTTAAGATCTACTTTCACAGCAACTTTGAAGTATCTAATATAATAGTGTTAACTATAATCACCATGCTGTGCATTAGACCCCCAGAACTTATTCATCTTATGACTGGAAGTTTGTGTCCTTTGACCAGTCTCTCCCCATTTCCCCCACCCTCCCTCCACTGGCAGCCACCACTCTATACTGTTTCTATGAGTTTGCTGTTTTTAGATTCCACATATAAGTCATATCAGAGTGTATTTCTTTCTTTGTCTGATATATTTCACTTACATAGTGCCCTCAAGTTTCATCTATGTTGACATAAAGGGCAGGATTTCCTTTCTCATGGCTGAATAATATTCCGTGTGTGTACACCCCACCCCCACCCCCAACCCCCATACACATGCCACATGTAAAGTGATGATTTGTAAAGGGTATGCATTGATTCCCTTTTCTTTATCTTCTATGAATCTACTGTAGGTTATGTTTTATGGTTACTGTGTGGCTTACATAAAACATCTTATAGATATAACAGTCTATTTTACACTGATAATTTAACTTTGATTCCCTACAAAAACTCTACCTTTTTACTCTCTTTTGTTGTTGTCGTCATAATTGTCATTTTTTTTATATTGTGTATCCAATGACAAATTATTGTTACCATAGTTTTTTTTAATGCATTGGCCTTTTAACCTTTATATTAGAGTACATACCACAGTATTACAGTGTTAGAGTATTCTGAACCTGGCTATGCTGACTTTAACCAGTGTGTTGTAGATTTTTGTATGTTTTTATGTTACTAATGAGTAGCCTTTTATTTCAACTTGAAGAACTTTAAAGCATTACTTGGAAGGCAGATCTGGTAACGAACTCCCTCAGCTTTTGTTTGCTAGGGCAAAGCTTTATTTCATCTTTATTTCTTACATACAACTTTGCTGGGTAAAGTATTTCTGGTTGGAAGCTAATTTCTTTCAGCACTGTGATTATACCATTCTGTTTTCTCCTGGCTTGCAAGGTCTCTGCTGAGAAATGTTAGACTTACGGGGACTCCTTGTGTGAGAGACTTTATTTCCATCTTCCTGCTTTTATTTATTTAATTTTTAATGTTTATTTATTTTGAGAAAGAGAAAGAGCATGAGCATGAGCAGGAGAGGGGAAGAGACAGAGGGAGAGAGAGAATCCCAAGCAGGCTCCGTGGTTGGGATAGCGTGGATCCCAAAATGGGGCTCGATCCCATGAACTGTGAGATCATGACCTGAGCCAAAATCAAGAGTTAGAGGCTTAACCGACTGAGCCACCCAGGCACCCATCCTCTTGCAGCTTTTAAAACTATCTTTTTGTCTTTAATTTTAGACAATTTTATTATAATGCATCTTGAAATTTTGGGGTGTCTATTAGCTTTATGAACTTGAATGTCCAAATCTTTCTGTAGACTGGGAAATTTCCCAGCTATTATTTCTTTAAATAAATTTTCCACCATTTTCTCTCTTCCCCTTCTGAGACTCCAGTCATATATGTTGTTTCTCTTAATGGTGTCCCATAAGTGTTATGGGCTTTCTTCATTCCTTTTTCTTTTTGCTTTTCTGACTGAATAGTTTCACTTGGTCAGTCTTCTGGCTCACCAATTCTTTTACGTGGGTAAGTCCATTATTGAAGCTCTCTATTGAATGCTTCAGTTCAATCATTATATTATTCTTCAGCCCCCACATTTGTTTGGTCTATTTTTATGTTTTCTATTACTTTGTTGACCTCATTTTGTTCTTATATTTGTTTTCCTGATATTGTTATATTGTTTTCTGTGTTCTCATGTAGATATATGAGCATCTTTAGAACAACTATTTTAAATTCTTTGTCAGACAATGCCTAGATCTCCATTTCTTGGAAGACATGTACTTGAGGTTTACTATATTTCTTTGGTGTAGTCATGATTCACTGATTCTTCACAAGCCCTGTAGCCTTGAGTAGGTGTCTATGCATTTGAAGAATAGTCACCTCTTCCGGACTTTACAGATTGATGTTAGTCAGGAACACAGTGTGCTGTGACCCTGAGTCCCGTGGTACAGGGCACCAAGTGTGGCATCATTGATACAGGGGTGTATGATGTCTCTTTGGCTTGGGCTGATGGAGTAGACAGCATGTGGTTTTTGGTTAAGTACTGTATGGGGAATACAGTGGCTGTAAGGACTGTTGAGATCCTTAGTGGTGCCTCCACATCCTGTAGCTAGTGACCAGGGCAGGAAGTGACGGTGGTTGGAATCGGTGGCATGGAGCCAGCCGGAGGTGTCCAGGTTGTGGCTGGGACCAGAGGAAGGCACATGTGGTGATGATATCTGGGTAGTCAGCAAGGGCCAGGCCAACTAGGGGCTATTGGTGTGCTCTACTGTGGCTCCACAATCTTCCCTGAGGTGTGTGCCCCACAGCGAAATCCAGTAATGGGGATCAGGCCAGGGCATTGCAGGCACACAGCTGGAGGCATCAACTGCAGGCCAGTGACAGAAGATTAAGCCTAATTTGAGCCCACAAGCAGCTGCAGGGTCCTGGCTGCTGGCGTGCTCTCCCGTGTCCCAGGTATACACACTGCCGTGGAGGCTTGTGACAGGCATCGGGCCAGGAGCTGGAAGCACTAGCCCCAGTGCATGCTAGGTGATGGAGGTCAGCCTCAGGAACCTATGCTGGCATCTTGCACTCATGCAGCCACAGAAGTCTGGACTGGCTGCCGATGTAGTTCTGGGCTCCGGCGTGGGTGAGGGAGGAGGCAGCAGGGATGGACTCAGGAGGCCGGTGTCAGCAAATGCAAGTACCTGTGGGGCAAAACCTGGTGGAATCAACAGAGGGTCCGCAGCAGCCGTGCTGGCATCAGTTTCTTCACAATCTGCTCGGTTGCTGTAGAGAGCTGGCCACGGTGAACCATGGCTGCTCCTGCTGCATGGCTGCTGCTGGCAGCCCCTGCTCTTCCGGCTTGTTCCGAGATGCCTCGATCCACCTCAGCACTGCCATTTTCTGGGTGAAGTGAAACTAATATAGGACCTTCGTGGGGTGCCCCAAGGCTAGGGAAGCTGGCCACTCACCCCACTCTTTCTTTCCTGGTGAAGGAGCTCTTTCTAGATGGGAAGTTCTCTCTTCAACATTGAGCAGTGCTGGCATGGAGGATGGGTTGATACTGGCAAAATGAAGTTGTCTTCCTTCTCTTCTTGAGCGGTTATTCTCAGATTTTGTTTGTTTCACTGTGCTGCTTACCTTTTAAGTGGACTCTCCTAGCATTGTTTTTGTTCTTAGGTAGCTAATTGTTGCTCTTTGTGGGGGTAATCAGGCTGGAGGTTCATATACCACCATTTTGGTGATGTCACTCCTGCCATAAAAAAAAAAATCTCTGTCAGCAGTAGTCCGTTCTCCAAATGAAAAAGTAGGTGTTATTCAGCACAAATGTCCAAATAGCTGAGGGGAAGGAAAAAAAAAACACATTAAAACTGATGACTTTGCTAGTTTGAAATCATGATGGTCACTCCATTGATGACTTAACATTTTGAAGTTTAAAGTGTCAGAATATTAATTTCACTTATGTTTTTATGGTTTATAATTTTAGGTTTCAATTTTTAGATTATGTAAAATATATTAAGTAAATAAATTAATGAAGTCATGCATTTATGCCAGTTTTTAGTTTTATTTGTATATTTTAGACTGTCCTATAAATTAACCCCTTTCCTATGTATTTAAATTCTCCATTGCATAAGGCTTGGTGGGGTGCAAAGGCTACTTCCTACCCTAAAGGTCTACTTGTGTAGCTTCCCTTGTGCGTTTTGTGGGGTATGTGACTTAGGCTCATCTAGTCAGCTGCAACTACCCAGGATACAAAGCGATGCAAGAAGGTAAGGATAGATAAGATAAGACAGATAAATAAGGATAGATAAGAACCCTTGCTGGCAGCAGAGAAGGGTATATCCTCACCTTCTTTCCAGGGCAGTAGAGACAGCACTCTTAACAGTGGTGCCCCAAGTTCAGCTCAAATTTTTTTAATGTTGTATTTATTTCTGAAAGAGAGAGAGAGACAGCATGACCAAGGGAGGGTCAGAGAGGGAGGGAGATACAGAATCTAAAACAGGCTCCTGGCTCTGAGCTAGCTGTCAGCACAGAGCCCGACTCGGGGCTTGAAGCCACAAACAGTAAGATCATGACCTGAGCCGAAGTCGGACGCTCAACCGACTGAGCCACCCAGGTGCCCCGCAAGCTATATTTTTTAATGATCTAAATGGTGCCAATAGGAGTCTTTCTGGATCATTTCTACAGCTTGATTTTGACACTTTTGGTTGCCCAGTGTTCAAGTCTGGTTTTCTAGCCTTCCTGGCTCTTCAGTGACATGCTAGTCAATATCCTTTCATGAAATTCCCCCTTTTACTTAAATCAAAGTTACACTTTTTCATTCTTGCAACCTTGAGGATTGCGACTGCTAAACCCATATGTTGGTCAGATGAGCTTTCTTTGTACATTTATAATCCATGAGAATTTATGATCCACTACATTGGGCTCATTTGTGCAAGTTATGCCCCTGCAGTGTCGCTGTAACACAGATGTGTACTTGCTGTAGTGGAGTGGACAGGAAGAGGTTACACAGCTAATATGTGGGGAGGGAATCATTTGAACTCCAAATGTACGTTTTCCAATATAGAATATAAAACTATGTATAAAATTCCTTTGAACATAGTTAAATATTACACAAATATAGTGGATGATGTTGGTATATCATAGTGCAAATATGGTCAACTTTCACATATTGCTTAATTTACTTCTTTTGGTAAAATTCTTATTCACAAATACTACCAATTTTACTTTATAGAAATATTACAAAGTAGTTGAATATAAAGCAAGTATTCAATAAATTTAAGTAATTTTCAATGTGACACTATCAACATATTCCTTCTTGCAGTGGAGTTCTGCTGGAACCCAATTAAAGGTGTCTTCCTTGGTCTGACAATGTTGGATTAACTCTGAGCCTTTAGGACATAAATTCAGATTAAATCTTCAATTTGCAAATACTTAGCAATACTTACACAATACTTAGAAATACTTACACCACCAATCTTCTTTGAAGATTGCCAACAATTAGATGCCCTCAATGTTTGGCCACCCGCCTCTTCAAAGTGAGGAACAAGGAAATGGGATTGGATTGCCAGAGATGCCCTAGGAAAAATGGTGTTTGAGAATGTGTTACCTCTGAGGATGCAAGGATCCCTTCCCACAAAATGTAGACCAAATGTATACACTCATTGTCTCATTTGAGGTATACAGCAGTGCTGTAAAGAAGGTGAGCAGAAATTCTTCTGTCTTTTCCAGGAGAATCCTGAGGGTCTATTATATTAGACACCCGGCTAACATGTGACACAGCAGGGACCCAATCCTGTCCTTCTGACTCCCAGCCCTGTCCTCTGGCCACCATGAGGGAATCTGATGAAAGATTTTTCTCTCTGTGGGCTGGCCTGTTTTAAGTTTTTCTCTCTCTCAGGGCGCCTGGGTAGCTCAGTTTGTTTAAGTGTCTGACTCTTGATTTTGGCTCAGGTCATGATCTCATGGTTTGTGAGATGGAGCCCCACATCAGACTCTGTGCTGACAGAGTGGAGCCTGCTTGGGATTCTCTCTCTCCCAGTCTCTATGTCCCTCCCCTGCTCATGTGGTCTCTCTCTCTCCCTCTCAAAATATCTTATCTCAAAAATCTTTAAAATAAAAAAAAGATTCTCTCTGTCTCCCTCTGTCCCTCTCCCCTACTTGTACTCTCAAATAAAAAATTAAATTAAATTAAAAAGATTCTTCTCATTAGGTTTCTCCACTTTAGAAATCCAAAATTTTTATCTGAAACATTGATTTATCTATTTATTTCCCCTAAAACTACTCACAAAACATTTCTGCTTACTGCTTAAACTTTGTGAAATGCTGCAGTGCTTTTATATGATGGGGAAGACCAAAGCCATTGGCATTCCTAGGTTACCGCAGAGCACAGCCTCCATCCTTGCTACACAACCTATCCAGTTCTGAATCCTCCCTGGTCTGGAGCTTTCCTGGAGCTGAGATTCTCCTTTGCAGGTCAAGTGAAAGAGACTACCTTCTTTGCCAAGGAACCATAACCCACATATTGCCAAGACTCCACGTGTTATGTATATATATGAGGACACATCAACATCCATGCCCAAGTTCTAATCACCATTTCCCTTCATATACTTACCCTGCCTCCCAAACCTCTGAAAAATATTCCCTTCCAGCTTCTAAAAGTATCAGATATTCAGCTGAGCATATAAATAGATATATGAATGTATACCCAGAATTGTGTTTGTGTATTCAACCTAATATGCAATTTTTTTTGCTTTTCTATCTAGGACTCACTTCCAGATCAAAACATATAGATCTACTCTGTTCCTTTAAATGGTGTCAAAATATACTCTTATCTTGACATAATCCAAGTTGTGGTTTGGTTTTGTTTTGTTTTTTTAGAGAGAGAGAGAGCACAAGTGAGCAAGGGGCAGAGAGAGAAAGAGAATCCCATGAGTGCCAGAGAGAGAGAGAGAGAAGAGGGGCTTACCTGAAGCAAAGCTCAAGCTTACCCCATATAGGACTCGAACTCACAAACCGTGAGGTAGTGGCCTGGGCTGAAGTCAGATACTTAAGTGACTGAGCCACCCAGGTGCCCTAAGTAATCTAAGTTTTTGATTAGTGTCTTATTGCTGGACATTCAATTATATTCTTTTTTAAAAAATCAAACAGGGGTACCTGGCTGGATCTCAGGGTCATGAGTTCAAGCACCACATCGTATGGGGAGCCTATTTAAAAAATAAATAGATAAAATAAAAATGGGTGACTATTATCTTTAGAAAAATAAATAAAAATAAAAATTAGGGGTACCTGGGTGGCTCAGTCACTTAAGCTTCCACCTCTTGATTTCATCTCAGGTCATGATCTCTCGTCTTATGAGACCGAGCCCTGAGGCTGGGCTCTGCGCTGACAATATGGAGCCTGTTTGGGATTCTCTTTCTCCCTCTTTCTGTCTGCCCCTCCCCTTCTCTCTCTCTCTCTCTCTCTCAAAAATATTTTTTAAATATTAAAAAAATAAAAAAATACAAAAGTGAACATCTAAATATACGTCTTTGAGCACTTGTGTAAATATATGTGCTTGACAAATTTCTGGAAAAATGGCCTTTAGTTGAAAAAGTATCTGTTTTAATAATAAGCTAGATATTGTCAAATTTCCTTCCAAAATGTTTGTACAAATTTACATTGTCACCTATGGTGTATAAACGTCTATTCACCACTTTCCAGTAATGGATATTATCAAGTTTTTAAATCTCTGTCAATTTAGTGAATGAAAACTAAATGAGGTTCAGCATCTGTTCTAAGTTACTTGATGTGTAAGAGCTTTTTATACATATAACAAAATTAATTTTTTTGTCCACCAAATATTTGGCACATATTTTTTAAGTTTATCATTTGTCATTATACTTCTTAAGAGCATACAAAACTTCTAAATCATTATGTAGACACAAATGTATCCATTTGTTCAAGATGAAAAAATTCTTCCTGTCATTTCTAGTACTTCAATGGTTTCATTCTTTACTTTTAAATCTTTGATGTGTTTTGTTTTGTTTTGTTTTTGATATAAGATTGAGTGCAGAAACTTGGCGCTTTCATAAAAATAATAGTAACTCATTAAACACTTTGTGAAACGTTATGCTAGTGCCTTCTATTTGTCACAATCTAAGCTGTGTAGCACACAGGTAAGGAGGCAGGCTCAGCAAATTCCAATTGCCTGACCAGTAACACAGCTGGCAAATGGCAAAGAGACAAGACTTGTGCCCTACCAATGGTCTCAATAGTGAGTCTGTTCAAAAATTAATTTTGTTAATATGTATAAAAAGCTCTTACACATCAACTAACTTAGAAAAGATGCTGAATCTCATTTAGTTTTCATTCACTAAATACATACAGAATGTATGACTCCAGAGCGGAGCTCTGCTTTCGTACTGGGCCACTTCCTTCATTTTAGTAGAAAGATCCGAGCTCTAGAGACGTCACACGAATAGAAGCAACAACTCTCAAAACCTGTCAGAACTCCTGAGTCCCAGCCCAGTGTAAGGCTTCTCTTCCAAAAAACCTTTATTCTCAGGCTTTCTTGGGTCAGCACAAAAGGATACGTAAGACATTTCTCCATGATGCTGCTTGGCAATTCTACCTACATGGACTGTGAGCCTTCCTAGGTGCTCCTTTGGTGCTGTGGGGAGATGGTGAAAGGCTGTAGTGAGGAGCAGACCCAATCCCCCTGGGGATTGAAAACCAGGCTCAACCCAGGATGAGGGACTTTGGGGCTTTGCTGCAGGAGGCGTGTGACCTAGGCTTTGTGTCGTGTGTGCTTTCTCCTGGGGACATAATTCATACTGGTCATAAGATTTTCAGAGAAGGTGGGGAAAAGGTGAAGAATTTTGGCACTGTACATATATATAATATGTGTTGAATGAATGCTTGTACTGGACTGTATTTCTTCTTGAAAGATTTCTCTTATTATGTACCATTTCTTCTTGAAAGATTTCTCGATAGAAATTCCTCAATTAAAAAAGGGAAGTGTCTGTTATTTTATCGTCAGCAGACGTGTAAACATTTAAAAAATTGTTTCCTTTTCTAGAGCTCCCTGCTCCCCTTTTCTGGAATCTTTCAAGTTTGAGGAGCAAAGGACTCCTGAAGGTCAGAGATGCTCCCCAGATGGTTGCGGCCCGAACACCTCGGGGACCATGTGTTCCCCCAGACATAGAGTCCTAGCTGTTCTGTGGCCAGAAACACAACCGTCCATGTCTTCAATTAGTGCAGGGCCCAGGCTCCCTTTAGGACATCGCCTCCCATTCAGCCTCAAGCAGAGACATGACTTCTTCCGCTAAGCGGGAGAGAAGGGAGGGAAGGGATGGCAGCGCCTGACACCTGGCAAGTGAGATAACCTTTCCTTTGGATTGATCTAGAGTGAAGCCTTTTTTCCCTCCTGAGCTGCAAGTCTTTGAAATGCTCGCTGGTGTCTTTGGGGTGGGAAATTAGCATAACTTCCTTCTCTCACAGTCCGGTCTCCCAGCCTCCCAGCGGGGGCTCTCTTTGAAATACGAGGAGTGTGTGTGGAAAGGATTCAGGAGCGAGGCTTGCAGGCCAAGAAGAAAAGCAACCAGCCTATTTCCCATCCAAAGAGTAACCAAATACAGCTGTAACTTTAGACCGAGGTGCTTGGGAAAGTGATTTTTATTATTATTTATTATTTTGTAAGAAGCAAGTGTTCATTGCTGAGGAAAAGAAATAAAGTGTGGCTTCAGAAACCTAGCTTTGACAATGTAGTCTAAAACATAAATTTTAACAAATTGCTGATTTTTTCTTAGGAAGAGAAACCTCACTGATACAAACTTTTTAAAAAGACAAAATGATTCAAAATATTGACTTAGAAACACAAATCGGAGAGTCCCAAACACCCGGAGGGTAGAAAATGCTTACAGCCTGTTCCTATTTCCTTCAGCATCAGCTACTTTCAAGTCTGAGCAGTTATTAAAGGAAGTTAAAATTCTCTTGTGTTTTGTCTACCTGTGGGAGCTATCATAAGATCTCAGCTGAAACAGGAAATATATAATAAATCCTTCTTTTATGACTGGAAGTGAACATATTTTATGGTGTCTGCAAGTCATGTAACTTTGTGGGGGAAACAAGTAAATTTCATTGTAACTTATGGATCACTAACTAGTCTCTGCTGAATAATAACCTGTTTTGTAGATTTACCACCTCTTTGTGACCATAGCTTGCGTCTGCACTGCAGGTAGCACATAATCAACCGTGACACTGAAATAAAGGGAATAGAGGCATTTGATATTGGGTTTGTGAAAGGTTATGTGTAATGAGGTTTCTCATGAGCAAATGAGACCAATAATGATATATTGTATCTTATTAGTTTGAGTAGACAAAAGTTAGATGACTTAAAAACTAGGAGATATTTCAAGGATACGGTTTATTGGAGCAACATTTTTAAGGAGTCTTTAACTTATGAGTCTTCTGTCATTTCAAGAGAAATTCAGAGTCACTATTCTTTAACTACTGTTACTATAAAGGTAAGTTTTAAAAAGAGAAAGGAAACAAGATACAATCTTATTTTTTATATATTTTTATTTCTATTTTTTTATTTTGAGAGAGAGAGAGAAAGTGCAGGGGAGGAGCAGAATGTGTGAGAGAGAGAGAATCTTAAGGAAGCTCCACACTTGCTCATGAGGAGCCCAACACAGGGCTCGATCCCACGACCCTGGGATCATGACCTGAGCTGAAGTCAAGAGTTGGACAGTCAACCGACTGAGCCATCCAGACACTTCTCAGTCTTATTTTTTTTTTAATCCGGTTTATTTGAAAAGCCTATACTAGGAATCACCATAGCATGTGCATCTGAACCTCTTTGTTCAAGTCAGTCTACCCACCTCAGATCCAAATGTGGTGGTGTTTCTTGATACCTACAGCACTTCTTCTACATCTGGCTTTGCATCTGCAGCCTATCACCTGGTCAGGAACAGCTGTGATCAAGATGAGACTTGTAAAGTTTATCCCTTATTTGGACACTATGGAAGGTTCTGGTTTAATGCCTTTACAGTCTTGAGAGACCTGGGCTCCGTGTATCTTCAGTGTAATGTTTTGATATGTGATAGTGACCATGAGTCTCACTGCAACCAAGGCTCTGTTTCTAGAAGGGAAGACAGTACTTCTCCATACAAATGAAAGACTAATTCATCACAGAACTTATTTATTCCCAAAAGAGATTGAAGTGAAAGTGGAATTTCAGGATTTCAGTATCAAATACATGCAGAAGAAACTCAGATTCAACCTTCCAACAGTCCTTGCTCCAATGTTGTGATTGGCTACATTCATAGTGAGGTATTTTGTGAATCAGAGAATTGACTGCAAATACCAGAAACTGCCGGACTATTAGCTAAATGATTCAGTCTTGAGTGAGACATATTTGCGTGAATGCCAAAGGAAATGTTATCCTGTGGCTACATGCATTATGAATAAATTAGGGAGGGCCTCATAAAAGTGCAGGAAAAGCACACAAACAACATTCAAGAAAATTAAAGACTAAAAAAGAATCTCCTTCCATGAGACCATTGCATTCAGCCTTTTAACATATATACATTTCTACTCTGTGCTGGTCACTAGACTACACTGCAGCTTAAATAATACAAGAATGGGTTCAGTGATTGTTCCTTCCTGTTTTTTTTTTGTGCACAACATCTAGGCCTTCTGTCATGTATCAAGTTGAATCCTCATCTTCCATAGTTGACAAAGAGTATTTCTTTTTTTAAATAATTTTTAATGTTTTATTTATTTTTGAGAGACAGCAAGCGAGTGGGGGATGGGGCAGAGAGAGAGAGGGAGACACAGAATTGGAAGCAGTTCCAGGCTCTGAGCTAGTCAGCACAGAGCCTGACATGGGGCCTGAACCCATGGGCCGTGAGCATGACCTGAATTGAAATCAAATGCTTAACCGACTGAGCCACCCAGGCACCCTGACAAAGAGCATTTCTATATTTCTTTCTTTAAAGCAATCCTCTTAAAAGCCAGCATTCTGCAGAAGATATTATACCAGAAATATTTGATATAAGGTGCTATTCCCTAGTGGAGGTGACCACATTTCCTCCTTTGTTATTAAACTGGTGAGGCAGTCCTAGATGGATAAAACAAGAAGGAATTGGATGCCAAAACAAATTTTCCTATTCCCTGTACTACCCAGCCAGTAGTACTTGGTTTGACAGATTGGTTCCCCTTTTGCTTGCTATATAAAGGTACAGTATGGAATTAGGCTCATCTTTACTTCAAAAATCCAAAGATGTTTCCCAGATGAATTTAGAATTCATTAAAGCAACCATTAAATGCCTTTTTATCATATTTCATATGAGAGGTGGCTCAGTGTCCTAGAATTTGTGTGAAAAGTCAGATACATCCCAAAGGATCCTAGAAATCAAAAGCAACCAGTACAGTTGTCCCTGGCCTGATGCCTGGGGTGACGCTGTGACTGTTTCCATGTAGCCCGGTCATGTGGCACATGAGATATAGCTCTGCCTGAGACAAAGTTCAAAGGGCATGAGACAACATTGGTAGAATTTGGGTTTAAAAAGTATAAACACAAAGATTTGCATAATAATATTTTTCTTTTAGAGTGAATACAGTATAATCTCTAATTGGTTTTCTCCTCATCCGATCCACTTAAATACATATTATAAAGTAATGCAAATTTATTGAAGGAAACATATTTATTGCGGAAAATCCATGTTTATTCAGGAAAAATATAGGCAAGCAATAAACACAATATTAGATTACCTCGAATCCCATCTTAATTTTTTATCTAGATATAAAGAGATATCTATATAGATATCCAGATATACATACATATATACATTCTAGAATTATATGTATTCCTTTTTTAAATGTTTTAAAATTATTTTTGAGAGAGAGAGAGAGACAGAGTGTGAGTGGGGAAGGGGCAGAGACAGAAGGAGACACAGAATCTGAAGCAGGCTCCAGTCTCTGAGCTGTTGGCACAGAGCCCAACGCAGGGCTTGAACTCACAAGCTATGTGATCATGACTAAGCCGAAGTTGGATGCTTAACTGACAGAACCACCCAAGTGCCCTTAAAGTTATATGTATTTCTATATTTGTATTTACATCTACAAATATATTTATATCTACCCTTATACACTGATATGTCTACTAATTGATTCATCTATCAATTATCTCAGTATCTATATTTATATACACTTACATAAGATCAAGAAGTGTCTACTGTTTGATAATTTCTATTAAAAATTGGCATATCTGGGCACCTGGGTGGCTGAGTCGGTTGGGTGTTGGACTTGATTTTGGGTCAAGTCATGATCTGATGGTTCATGAGATCGAGCCCTGCATCGGACTCGGCACTGACAATGCAGAGCCTGCCCTGGGATTCTCTCTCTATCCCTTCTCCCACAAAAATAAATAAGTATACTTAAAAAAAAACTTACTATGAATATTTCCCATGTAATTTTCTCCTACTACTATAGACTCTACAAAATCATTTTAAAATGTTTATTTATTTATTTTGACAGAGATGGAGCATGAGAAGGGAAGGAGCAGAGAGAGAGAGAGACAGAGAGAGAGACAGAGAATCCCAAGCAGGCTCTGCCCTATGAGTGTGGAGCACGACATGGGGCTTGAACCCACAAACCATGAGATCATGACCTGAGCTGAAATCAAGAGTCAGAGGCTCAACCAACCAAGCCATGTAGGTGCCCCAACAAAATCATTTTTAATGACAGAATGTGTAGTATTCCATATAGCACACTTTTTTTTTTAAAACAATTATCTGTTGTTAGGATAAATTCATAGGAGTGTAATTAGGAGTTAATATTGCCAGGCTTCTGATATTCAGCGACGCTTTCTTCTAGATGATATGTTTCTATTTCTTCTTTTAGCAGCAGAGCTCAAGACGGTCTGCTTCCTTGCCTCATTACTGAACATTACTTTACGCTTTTTCATATGTTGTTCTTTATCAGAACAGCTCAGACATCCACTTAACAATGTCTTCTATGTTAGGCAAATGGAGTGTAAAGAATTGTCATGTTGGTTGAGCAAAGAGCATTCACTACTTGGCTGAAGTAAGAAACTCAGATTAGGCCAAGCAAAGACCAAGAGCAGACTCCTGGTCAGCTGACTGCCCAGTTATGTTTCGTTCTTTTAGCTATATTGCAAAATGTCACTTAAATATATACTCAAAGAACTGTTATTTTAGTTAAGAGTGTCATGGTTCATTAAAAAATTATTTTAAAATATTTATTTATTTCTGAGTGACACAGAATACTAGTGGGAGAGGGGCAAAGAGAGAGAGTGAGACAGAGAATCAAAGCAGGCTCCAGGCTCTGAGCTGTCATCACAGAGTCTGACGCGGGGCTCCAACCCACCAAGCGCGAGATCATGGCCTGAGCTGAAGTCCGGTACTTAACCTAATGACCCTCATTTTATAATATGCAGAATTTTCTTCAGTTTAGGGTTTCAAAACAAATTCTAATATGCAAGAGTTTAGTGCAGGGTACCTTCCCAGTACCAAGACAAAAATGATTTTTAAGAGACCTGTAAGAAAAAACTAAAACAAATTCCTAGATATCAAAATATCCTTTAAAAATAATTGGAGAGTAAAGTATAAATTAATAAAAAACATAAAGATTAAATGCTCTGACAATACTCACTGATATAAGGAAATTGTTCTGGTTGGAAAATGCATTTTGCTAAACACAAACTATTTGAAAAATAGCTTAAACCTTTTTATAAGTCTACAATATGCTAGATATACTGAACCTTAATTATTGTTACATTTTCGAACAATAACCTATGGCATTTAGTAGCATCTTCACAAAATATCTGGATGTAAGTGGATCTTGCTATATAAACCATTTAACACCAATGTTGCACACTTATTCCAGGAGTTACTGCAGAAATATAATAATCTGCATTGGATTGATGTACTCTATGGACAAAAACACATAAGAATGCAATATGGAAAGGAAGCATTTAATGATACAGGTAGGAATGGTCTGGGCAGAGGCAGACATCTTATGAGTCTCCTGCCTGAGTGGTGCCTGCCATTTTGCATAGGCACTTGCCTGCATTCATTTTGTTGTCTTTCACACTCATCTCTGTGTTCCTTCTTTTATTTCCTCTTTTTTATATATTTCTATCTTTTCTTGCCTTTTTATCCTCTCCCTTAATTATTTTAGGTTCATGGAGGTTTCCATAGCCTTGATCAATGGAGGAGAACAAGAGAATCTGCTTCTAATTATAATTCCTTATATTGACTCACTTTATCTCCAATGAAACATTGTTCTGTGTTTCTCTAATACTAAAGAGGTAAACGTACAATGGAAGGGAGCTTTAGTACCATTAGTCTGCAATATCATCCTTTAGCTGTATGTAGGTGGTAAAAGGAGAATACTGCCCTTGGAGTTGATGATATTAAACAGATTGGGTCAGGAGTCTGAAAGCCCTGGGTTCAAACTAACTCTATTACTAACCAGCTCTTTGCTACTGGGCTGACCTAAAATTTACTGTGTTTTAGTGAGAATTAAATAGGATAATGTATTTCAAGTACTTAGCACTGAACTTAGCATACAGAAAGGAAAACTTTTTAGTTTGGCATGCAAAAAAAAAATGTTTTAGGAGGTGGAATAGACAATTGTTTGGGACTCCATTAATTATGTTGACTCCACTAAGTGTTACTGAGGGTTACTTTGTCCCCATAAGATTCAAACACCTTTCTACTTTGTGCGAAACATCCAGTGCTTTCCCACCAATGACCACGAATACCTAAGAAGCATTTGGTCATGGATGCCTATGGCTCCAGTCTCCTGCTTCTGCCAAATTATTTGTTAAGGGATTGCCTCATTTTCCAACGAATTTGTCCATGTTCTGTGCCACTTTGACCCTGACATGTCACCCAGCGATTTTCTTTAATTTCCATACACACTCAAAAATTACTCACAAAAGATATATGTCTGCGTAGAAAACTTGAGTTTCAGGAAGAGGGATTTATATCACAGACACATTAACTTACAAATAAGATGCTGAATATTCCTAATTTTGAAAATGCCTTGGCCATTTATGAATGTAGTTAGTAGGTATATTAGTAGGTAGTTAAAATGATGCTGAATAATAATACCGAAACAACTGGATTGTTGTGAGGGTTAAATGAGATAAACCATAGCATGAAGTGGTCAGCTGCTTTCACCCCTTTCACGACTCCTGTTATCTGGCCTGCCACCGCTGCTTGGTCCTCCTCTGTCTTTATCCCTGCTCTTTCTTCTGCTGACCACATTCTTGTTTGTTGTCTTGGCAGCTGCTTCCCTCGAATATTGGCATGCATCCAAGGTATTTATGAAAACATTTCCCAAACAGAGACAGCTCCCTTCCTAAGGAGAATTCCGCTGCCAGCTGTTAAGATAAAAATTTTTCCTTCTTTGTTTCTTTGCCCTACTACTTACATATTTCAAGCTTATAATATAAATTTACTTAAGAAGGCAAGTTCCAGGGGTGCCTGGGTGGCTCAGTCTGTTGTGCATCTGATTCTTGACTTCAGCTCAGGTCATGATCCCAGGGTCATGATTTCGAGGCCCAAGTGGGGCCTGTTTAAGATTCTCTCTGTCTGCCCACACCCTGCTCACATGTTCTCTCTCTCTCAAATAGAAAAAAAGAAAAAAAAAGAAAAAGGTAAGTTCCAGACATATCCTGGATTCAGATCATATTCATCCTCCTGTCCTAAACAATCTATAGCTACTAACTACACAGTTTACTTGTTGACCGAAGAGTGTTTCTTATCTTTGTTACAGGAACATATACTCCTTGATGGCAAGACTGTGTCTAACACATTTTGGGTTGACACAGAGACTTGCATGCAAGTGGATGTAATAAATAATAACTGAGGGACTCTCTCCCTTTCTCCACGATCATGGTATGTGCGGTTGACAGCTTTCCTTGTCCTGTCTCCTGTAAGACCTTCAGGATCAAGGGATTTCTGCCAAGAAACAAAAGCAGAGTCATCTTCATTCCTCAATGAATTCACATGAAAACTCCTCATCAACCATGTACAGCTCCAAGAGGAGACACTGGAGAAAAACCAAGCCACGTCCATCAAGCGTCACACATCTAATGGCTCACATTGATGCTGTTATCAAGGTCACTAGCATTGTTCCCTATCAAGCTGAAAAACTGCCACCATCGGGGACTATTGGGCATATGTTATTGGGAAAATAATTTTTTCTTTATACTCAGGCACTAAGAGATTGGTTCAGAAAAAACATATATAAGGATTTTCATTTGAAAAAAAATAGCTGACTAAATAAATAGACTACAATATATGTATTTAGTGCCAAGGAAGGAGAGTTGTTGTTGTTGTTTTAAAGAGCCAGCAATCTTGTTAAGGTAGTGTGGAAAGTTGTAATGTATTCGTCCCTCACAGAGCGGTGGAAGAGGTGATAATGGCTGCACCTGTCTGCCCCAGCTGAGCCCACCGGGCAGAGGAGCATTCTGGGAACGCCTCACCACAGCTCGCGTGGCTCCCAGCAACGCAAGTGCTGAAGACACCTGCTGTGGGAGCAGGTGGTGTGGAAGGTTTGCCAGTGTATGTGTGTGTATGTGTGCGTGTCTGTATGCGTGCACCATGCACGACTCCGCTGTGTGGGTGTGTGCGAATGCGCGCTTATCTGTACCGGATATTCACTGCGCAGCCGCAGCGGGCCGGATGTGTGTTGGGGAGGCGGCGTGGGGGTGGTGCGCTTCTCATCCTTGTGTCTAGCTGGGCCATTTTAGACAGCTTTGGATGCATTTGGCCTCCTAAATGATCTTAGAGGTATTCCACTAGCCTCGGGCGTGATACGGTTTAGGACATTTTGTATGTAAGAGGACGTCTATGTAAGTCTCAGAACTCAAAACATCAGTTTTCACCATCTGCAGAGCCCACAGATTTGACATCTATTCTGCCTTTCCTGATGTGGCCTGAAAACTGACATGGTCCTGAGTTTCACCTCTCCTGAAAGGAAGGAGGGAAATGAATGGTATTTGTTAGCTTAATAAGCTGTAACTTGTTAGTGACTGTAGAAGACTAACATCTCTGGGCTACGGCAAGCACAGCTTTACTCCCGGACACCTACACGTACCTCTGCTGAGCTCATTGGCTCTGTTATTTACACCGCAGCTAAGAAAACTGTTCCATTTAAAACCGACTAGAAAAAACTGTGCGAATGAGGGGCAGGTGATTAGTGTGGTGGTTAGTAAGACAGAAGTAGAGTAATAAACGGTACTAATGCAGAGGAGGGTCAAAGAAAAAGGAACGAAGGGAAGAAAAAGAAGAACACGAAGGAAAACAGAGAAAGCAGTGGGTTGTGTGGGAGATTCTAGCCTACTACGGCTTTATTCAGTGTTCCCCATGGACTAGGGCCTGGGAATGAAGAGGGTTAGGTCTCCAGTCATGTTCGAGATATGGCATTGCTTCTCCAAGGGAAGCTGTGGAATATTATTTTCTGAAGGTGTTTAGATTTTGGAAACTTTCAGGCTTCATCTCTGAGATCCGTGTTTTATTATCACTGACAAGACGGTGTGGTTTCCAGTTTCCTGGCCACACCACGCGAGAGATTTGCTCCCAACCTCAAACCACTCCCTACTTAGGTGGCTTGGCCTAATAAAGCCAGCTGCTTCCCCTACGTGCTTCTGAAGCATTGCTAAGACTTCTTGGATAGCTGTGGAAACAAAATTTTAAAATTTTATTTGAAAAACTATGGGAGTACAGTAACATAAAAACCATTTATCCTGTCTTTTTAATGTCATGGCGTAAAGTAAGTTGGTAAATTCCCCCTTTTTCTGCCTGCACGTGTGCGTACACACACACACACACACACACACACACACACACACACACATCTCACCCTCCTGGGAAAATTTTACCCTCTGTTACATTTCTGGTTTGTCCTTTCCAACTTGTTCCTAAGGAGACGCAGTTATATATGCAGATATATGCAAGTATTTCTTGCCACAAAA
This sequence comes from Proteles cristata cristata, assembly GCA_017311185.1. Classification (NCBI taxonomy): domain Eukaryota; kingdom Metazoa; phylum Chordata; class Mammalia; order Carnivora; family Hyaenidae; genus Proteles; species Proteles cristata. Next base: position 403,461 of record JAESUZ010001307.1, on the reverse strand, counting down.
TGGAGTAGTTCTATGTATATTTCCTTGCTTTTTTTTGTTTTTGTTTCATACGTCATGGATTTGTTTTCAAGTCACAGTGTACAAATCTGCCTCTTTCTTTTCAGTGCTATAGAGTCCCTTTCAGGTAGGTACCATCATTTACTGAATCAGGCCCCTATTAATAGCATTTATGTTGTTTCCAACTTTCTGTTATAAGCTATCCGGCAACAAATGTCTTTTCTTTTAAAAAGGTTTAATTTTAGAGCATTTATACTTTTTCTATGGTTTTATGAATGAGTTTAGCTGTGTAGAGCTATCATTTCTGGAAGCTGATGGAGACAAGAATCGTGAAGACCAAAATTCTGTATTTTTTCCTGAAGATTGTGGGATAGATTAGATAGAGTGAGAAATTATACAAATAAGTCTGGTATATGCAATTAACTTGCTGTAGCTGTATGTCTTGGTCTGCTAAGGGCTACAGAACAGTAAGGATCTTTCCTTATACTCTTATCAATCTTAAGATCATTTGAACACAGTCCTACTTCAAGGTTGAATAAAGAAGGAGATGATACATAAGCTTATAATCAGTGCAACATTCTATTTTATTATAATTTTATTATAATTTGTTGAATAATTTGGATAATCTAATATAATTATGTAGTAGTATTCTCTAATAATGATACATTGCTGTGCACCTCAAGTCTAAGTCATTTGGACCTGACTTTTGTAAGCCAGTGTTTCTGAGCCACTTACCCCATAGCTTACCCTGTTTAGAAGTCTAATTTTTTTAAATTTTTATATTTTATTTATTTCTGAGAGAGAGAGAGTGTGTGAGCAAGCAGGGGAGGGTCAGAGAGAGAGGGAGACACAGCCATTTACACTGGGTTTGGGGACGCCTGGACATCAGGGTTCTGTGTGCCTTCCCATACTGGAGATGGAGGTTGAGCAGCCTGACCTTCTAGGTCCTTCTGAAATCTCAGGACATGAGGGGCACAGGGGTGACTTCCAAGAAATGCTGTCTTTGTTCCCTTCACCTTCACTAGTGTTGGATTTAACTTCACTAAGAAAATGTAATGTGAAATATTTAGAAACTTGATTTTTTAATATCAAAACATTTTTAAAGAACAGAAAGTTGCAATACTAAAAAATGACATATTCTTTTGTTCATTTTTTCATTCCCTCTCTGCTCCTACAATCTACATTTATTGAACATCTATAGAAGACATTGTGCTGAGAACAGAAAATGGGTGCAGAGCAATTGCTGCCTTCTGTGGCGGTTTCTGACTATGCTCACAACATATTATATTATAGTTGGAATATTTTCTGGTAGAAAAAAAGTCATTTGGGTATGTACCCCATCACATCCACTCTTCATAACCTCAAACAGTGGGTTCAGTTTAACTTTGCACCTGTGTGCCTCAAAGGAGAAAGTAATGACCAAGCATTTTGTTAAAAAAGCCAAACTGTTCTTTGTGTTGCAGTCACCATGTGCTTACCATGAAGGTTAACAGCCTACAGAAAAACCTAGTGCTAAAGTTATTGAGTTTTATAATTTTATTCCAATAACAAGTGATGGTTTTCACTGACCAGGAAGGAGGCATATGGCATTTGGTAGGATAGGTGGTTTCAAGACTTCTAGTCAAAGGATTTTTATTTCATTATTCACATCAGATTTTCTCTGAAAGCATTCTTTTGGAAAGACCATGTTGAACCTCAGAATGTGTTTTAAGTGCCTTAATTGCCGTAATAAAAAAAGATAAACATTGTGGCTGCTTTCATAAATTTTAGTGTTCGTTTTATGTTTTTGCTGCCCAACCAAGTCTAAAGGGAAAAATGAGCTCTAGAACTTTTGGTATAGTTCAGCTAAAATTTGTTTTGGTGCTTTGCTTTCTTAGCAGGCCTGTAGTTACCATTTGGGACTGAGCAAATGCAGCAACGCTGACTTTGGCAAAAACCTTTTTTTTAAAGAAATTGAGAATTTTGGAACATTTCACAATATTACATTAAGGAACTTTTAATTGGTAGCAATAAGGTTTTGTTTAAACTTAGCCATTTGATATTTTTTGTCTGAAAAAAACTGCCTAGTGTGTGGCTGCCAAAGAGCATTAAATACACACAATAAGTTAAATTTGTGGTTCAGTATGCCATCTTGAAACAAAATGGCAACCCGAAAGAATTTTCAGGTCAATGTAATATCTTAAGTGTTTCTGAAAATATTTGATGTAAGTTATTATACAATCTGTTTTATTTTGTATTGTTTATTTATTTAAAAATTTTTTATTTTATCTTTTTTTAAGGTGTTTTTGGTTTGTTTTTTAATGTTTTATTTATTTCTGAGAGGGAGATAGAGACAGCGTGAGCAGGGGAGGGTCAGAGAGAGAGGGAGACACAGAATCCGAAACAGGCTCCAGGCTCTGAGCTGGCAGTCAGCACAGAGCCTGATGCGGGGCTCGAACCCACAAGCCATGTGATCATGACCTGAGCCGAAGTTCGATGCTTAACCAACTGAGCCACCCAGGCACCCTATTTTATCTTTTTTTTTTTTTTTTTTAAGAGAGAGAGAGAGAAAGAAGGCCAAGTGAGCAAGGCACAGAGAGGGAGAAGCGGGGCGCACCTGAAGCAGGGCTCATGTCTTACCTGACGCGGGTTGAGTTGAGATCATCTGAAGTGGGCCTTGAGCTCACCTGATGTGGGACTCAAACTCACGAACTGTGAGATCATGACCTGAGCCAGAGTTAGTTGCTTAATGACTGAGACACCCAGACACCCTTAGAGTCTTCTCTGGGTGTACTAATCAAACTGTAATGGAAAGTCTATGTCTAAAGTTTTCTGGTTAGTTTACTTTAAATCAAATGGATCCAGAATTTGTTGGTGAATATTCATAAGTTGGAAGAGTTCAATAAATTAAACTTTAAAAATCCTCTTCTTTAGAGTAGAATGGAATGCCTACAGAGCTGTGTTTTGCTCATGTTTAATCCAGTTTCAAAGCCTCCTGTCTTCTTATCAAGCTATGCTGCACAGATACAGGCCATAGGCAGATCTTGGCTATAGTTGATGGCATTATCACAAATGTAGACTATCAGGGCTTTCCTAGAGACCCTAATAATGAGACACTGAATGTAATTCTAACCATATGGTGCTTAATTTGTCAAATCAGGGCCATCTAATCAGAGTCGGAAAGAGAGAAAGGTGTGTTGATAAATCTCTGATGAAACTCACTCAGAAGGTCCTTTCCTCTCCCCTCTCCTGCAAGCTGATTCTGAACCCTAGATGGCTTCTCTGCATGTCCCAATGATGTTATTTTTCTCTTTCCTCTTTCTTCCTTAAATTCTCATTATCATTTAAATAAACAATTAATATTTACTTCTGATCCAATAGAGTGATTTAAGTTACAGAAATACAATTGGATTTTCTTATAATTAAAAATAGTATTAAAAAGCCCCAACACCACCAACAACCAGATAAGTCAAAATTCTATTGTATTCAACCTGGCTTTTTGTTTTTATTTAGTCAAATTTGTTTGTTAATATATAGATTCAGTTGTAAGAATGGGTAAATAGTATCTGTTTTCTAAGTGCTTAAAATAACATTGATCTAAAAATACAATGGAGTATGTAGATATACGTATATGTGTGTATGTATAATGAGAGAAAGAGAGGAGAGGAGGAGGAGAGAAAGGAAGGGAGAGAAAAAGAAAGGAGAGTAAGAGAGATCTCACGAGGGAGAGAGAGAGAGCTGGACACAGAGGGGACTTGAACCTTTGGTGGGGGAGTAGAGTTTTAAGGTCACAGGTGTAGTTATGCATCGTTCTATGGAATATTTGCAAATATAATTAATTTCCAGACCATGTCTGCTGTTAAGTACACAGATACCTTTTGAAGTTTTTAATTTCATTTTTCTTCTCTGCTCCTCTGTATTTTCCCCTTTTTCAGTTTGAAAGTTACATTTGTAGTGGTTACCTTACCTACACTGAAGGAAAAATTTAACTAATACAATCTGATGTTAATAATTAGGCAATCAAATAATCCTTCCAAACAATAAAGGATTTAAAATGCCTTAGCACTGACCGCCACACCTTTGGGAATAACATACTATTGTTATCCAGTAAATAGGTACCTATGTGTGGACATTCTTTCAAAACAAACAAACAAAGAAATTGGGACAGATTGGCTGATGTAGCATTATTATAAAACAGATGTAAACTTTATAAACAATTTACAAACTAGCTAATAGTGGAAATGTACAAGAATTTTTATCCCTGAGGCATCCACATTTTGTAACCATTCCATCATGAGAGAACATATTTATGTCCTGACTCGAGTCTGGGCTCACAGGCTCCTGTGAACATACTCATAATTCATTACTTTTATCAGTGAACAGTTGTAAATAAACAAACAGGAGAATCTTGGTGACAGCACATGATAAATATGATAGGATACATGGTAGATAATAAGCAGGTTCACACAGAAGCTTCATTGTTTTCGTGGATCTTGCCTCAGAAACGTATAGTATTTAATGGCTTTAGCTGCAGTCCATATCAGATTCCTGAACAGCACTCATACCATGAAAAGGTACAACACAATTTTGGCCTCATGGAAACATGCAGATGCTAAAGGCACTTTCAGTCCCGGGTTTTCTGGCAGGGGGTTGCGGAGTGGTGGGTGGTTACTTAGCACACCAGCTGTTCCATCTTATCTTTGTGTAATGCTTAATCTCCAGGGCATTTTTGTTTATAGACAGGCAAAGAACAGGCAATAGGAGAGAAAAATTGGTGGGAGGGTCATGGCAAACATGAGGAAAATGAACATGGTAAGAATTGAAAGACTGGTGAACAGCATATCATCTGTGACTTATTCTTTGTAATCCTATTTATAAATCAATTATAATGTTTTAAAAACAATAATATTAATAAGAGTAGTACTTTGGCTTCAAAACATCTCTTTGGAATTGTATCTTTTATGGTGGTATATTGCTGAGGCACCACACAGAGGTCCCATATTATAGGGGAACTGGATTCCAGTGGCATAAAGTTGTGCCTGAGGTCAGTGAGGTGAAATTAAACTTGTAGTAAATCTTGGAGTCCAAAAAATAAACTCCTCTCTTACCACTTCAAATTAGGGACCCAGTTGGAAAATAAGTTACAGCAGAGAAACTAATGAATGTTATTACTAACCAAGTTGATTGGGGAATGTGGCTTTAGGTATATGGCTAACAGGGCTTGATAATTTTTGAATCCAGGATTAATAAGAATTAAGTACCCAGTCACAGGAATGCTGGACCACCTCAAGCCTTCCCTCCAGGGGCTGAGCCCCCTGAGGCCGCCCTGAGAAGAGTAGAAGAGCTTCCCAGGAGAAGGGGAAAGCCTGACGCGTTCTTTGCTCAAATTCATAGATCAGAAAAATTGCTCCTTTGCCCAGGTTCCTCCCATGATTTTCCATCCTGGGAAGAAGAGTGGACATCTCCTCCTCTGTCAAAATATCTTCTTGTTTCCCAACGAGCATTAAGTTTGTTCCCAGCATCCTACCAACCTGTTCCTTTGCTCTTTCCTTTGCTCTCTTTCCCTCCCTGGGCGAGGGGAGTAGTTTCGTGCTGTATTGATCCTGGTTAGCCATCAAACATTGTTTCTGCATTTCTCCTCATAACGTATTTCAATCATGTATCACAGCCTTGGAGATGTAACATTCACATTATACCCATTTAAGATGCAAACATAGGAACATGTATTTTACCTATTTTGAGATCCATATATGAAATGACACAAATCTTGATATATATTCAAGAAAGAAAAATCAGCTTTGTACTTTGGTTGAAAACATGGAATGTGTGAATGCCTAAAGAACATTACATTTGTTAAAACTATAGAATAAGGTTTTTTTATATACAGAACCTAGAAATTTGTTTTCCTGAAGGTAGAATAGCTAGACAGAAGCAATTGATTGGCTATCTATTTGAGTAATTTTTTCTTTTCTAAATGTGATTGAATTAATTCTGTTCTGTGTAAAGTAGTTTCTTGGTTGCCTTTGGTTCCTTTGTTTTAATCTTACTATGAACTGAGTGTTACAATTTTATTGTTTTCTGTTTGATTCTTCTTAAATACTTTAAGGAAAATCTTAGCCAGGTGTTGACCACATTCTTCAAAGAGAAACAAGTTCTAAACCAAAATGCATATCAGATGTAAAGCGCTGCAAAGTTCTCCACCTAATCCTTCCCTAGAAATGCTGTTTGTAACACTGAGCAGCGCACACTGAGTTACTGATGCAGTGCCGAGTGACAGAGTTCCTTGTGGCCCATGCAAACCTGGCAAATTAGGGTCTTAGAGATACTTCTGTTAACATTTTTTTAAATATCTAGATGAGAAAATGCAATTTCCTGCAAAGAAAAACATGTCCATGGATGATGTGGGAAAAGAAAAAGAAAAAGAAAATATGGACCTATAATTTGGTGAAATGAAACATTAAATGTCACTTGCAGGACAAATAATCATTTCAAAAATACAAACTTAGAGTGTTATTAATATGCAAAGTGACTAAATAAATACTTACACCAACATGAAAATATGTGTTAGTGAAATGTCAGCAGTTTTTCAAAAGTTGTTTATATGTACTATCAAAAATCCTAAATTGGATCATTTTCTATCTGCCCATTCTTTCTAAACCTCACTTCCCAGGGCCTTTGTCTTCTACATGAACTGTAAGTCCTGTCTGAAGAAAAGAGTAAAATTGTGGCTTGGTTTGCAGTAGGGTGGAGTCATCTAAACTCTTGGAGGAGAAAGGTATTCTCTCTCTCTCAATAGTAACTTATTTTTTAAGAGGACAGTTTCAGGATTTTACCAACTTCTACCAAGAACATTATTAGGATTTAGTGTAACTCTCTTGCCATAACATAATATTTTAACTTAGTCTTCCCTCAGTTAAGATTTAGGGCCAACCATTTATAGTTCTTTATGTTTGTAGAGAAGAATTTTATCAGAATGCAAGTTTTATTGCAGTCCTGATTTGCTTTGTCTTTTGTGCTATTTTTTCCACCTAAAACTATCTGGAACTTAGAAGGCCAACAATAAGTGTTCAATAAGTGAAGGGATTAATTATCTTCTCCAGTATAACAATATTCTTTAAGCTTTTTCCAGAGATTATATTCCATCACTTCCCCACCCCCCTAAAAAAAAATTTCATGTTTCCTCTGTATCCTGTCCAGATTGGTCCTATTGGACACAGATTTCTAGACCTTAATAGCTACATTGTCATTGTGTTAATCACCATTATCATCATTGTAATACAAAAACCTGAAAACATTTATACTGTTTATAACAGTATAGATGGATATCAATGGACACTCTCCTCCAAGGTCCTCCTGAAGAACTATAAACTGTTTGTATTCAAAGCAGATTATATTATGCTTACCAATTAAAATCACTTTAGTTTCAAATTTGGTGAGAAAGGAAATCTAAGAAAACTCCTATCAAATGCTAAACCTCATCAGGTCAAGCAAGGGATTGGAGAGACTCACTTCTCTGTCACTTTAATAATGTACATGATCAGACTGAAAGCAAATACTGAGGATCAAAACAAATATTACTTATTATAAATTATAATTATTAAATATTTTCTATATAGCCTTAAAATCTTATTTCTTATAAAGGATATAAGTAAAAACAAATTTTTAGGGATAGAAGGTATAATTCTCCTCTGGAATTATTCCAGAGACTATCATGTTATCGTAATGTTATAATAAGTAGTGGATATAACCAGATGCTTTTCCTTTGGGTTCAAAAAATTATTTGCTATTGTATTCAATTAATAACATATCAGTCATACATTCAGGGTAGGATTTGAAAATTACAATCTTCCTGACTTGACTTATTATTTCTGAGAGATTGCTCAAAGAAGACAGGCTTTACACAACAAATTTCCTAAATAAAACCAATCTTGGAGTTAAGGTCTTCACTAATTATCATCAGAATGAACCAGGATATCAAGAGAATCAGTAGAATAGAATTGAGAATCCAGAATGTTCCTTTACAGTTATGTTTACTTGATTTTTGACAGAGATGTCAAGACAATGAAATGAGGAAGGAATGATCTTTTCTGCAAATTGTGCAGAGACAACTTGTACATGCAAAAGAATGGAGTTGGACCCTTTCCTCACCATGCACAAAAACTAGCTCAAAATGGATCATAGTCCTAAGTACAACAGCAAAAACTATAAAATTTTGAAAAGAAAGCAGAAGAGTAATCTTTGTGACTTTGGGTTACTCAAAGCCTTCTTAGATATGACAATAGAAAGCACAAGCAACAAAAGAAAAAAAGATAAATTGAACTTCATCATTATTAATAACTTTTGTATTTCAAAAAGCACACTGTTAAGCAAATGAAAAGACAAACCATAGAATGAGAAAAGATATTTGTAAGTCATTTTTCTGATAAGGGACTTGTGTTTAGACTATTTAAAGAACTCCTACAACTCAAAACAAAACAAAACAAGAACAAACCATCAAGGACAAACAACCCAATTAAAAAATGCGAAGGATCTGAATTGAGATTTCCTCGGAGATGATATATAAATAGCAAATAATCACTTGAAAAGATGCTTACTATGATAGTCATTAAGAAAATACACATGGGGTGCCTGGGTGGCTTAGTCGGTTAAGCGTCTGACTTCAGCTCAGGTCATGATCTCACGGCTCATGGGTTGGAGCCCCATGTCGGGCTCTGTGCTGACAGCTAGCTCAGAGCCTGGATCCTGCTTCAGATTCTGCATCTCCCTCTCTCTCTGACACTCCCCTGCTTATGCTGTCTCCCTCTCAGAAATAAATTTTTTAAAAAATTTTTAAAAATTAAAAATTAAAAAAAAAAAAATACACATCGAAACCACAATGAGATGTCATTTCACACTCACTAAGATTGCAATAATTAAAAAAACAGACATTTATGGTAAGTGTTGACAAGAATGTGGGGAAATTGGAACCCTTATACATTGCTGGTAGGAATACAAAATGGTATAGTGACTTGGAAAAGAGTTTGGCAGTTCCTCAAAAAGTTAAGCATAAAGTTACTTATGATCCAGCAAGTTAGTTCACCCCTGAGTATATACCCAATAGAAATGAAAACATATGTCCACACAAAAAATGTGTGCACAAATATTATAGCACCATTATTCATAATAGCTCACAAGTGGAAAAAAACAGGTGCCCATCAACTGATAGTTATTTGGATTTTTTCCACCTTTTGGCTACAATATAGATGAACCTAAGAACATTATAGGAGTAAAAGAAGCCAGTCACAGAGTTCATATTGTATGATTCCATTTATATGAATGTGCATATATATGTCTAAAATAGGCAAATCTATAGGGACAGAATGTAGATTAGTTGTTATCTAGGGCTAAAGGGATTAAGGGGAAATGAGAAGTGACTGCTAATGGGTATGGGTTCCTTTTGTGGATTGATGATGCTATACAACTCTGTGAATAAGTTAAGAACCACTGGATTGTAGGCTTTAAAAGAGTGAGGCTTTTAAAATGTATATAAATTACACATGAATACAGCTGTTATTAAAAATAGATATCTGAGGAATGGGATGCAATTTAGTAGGTAGAGTATTTACATGAAATCAAAGGGTATCAAACCGCTCCTCAGGGCAGCTGCATCTAGGGAAGAAGCAATGATGCCGTGCTGAAAGAGCACAGGCTTTGCAGCTGGATTCCCTGAATCAAAATCCTGCTATGAACTCTGTTGAGGTCGTGGATTCTTGGGGAAACGATTCCCTCTGTGGCTCAGCTTCCTCATTCATAAAGTGGGAGTAACAATGTTTCTGTGTTATGGAGTCGTTATGATGATTAAATGCGTGAGATGCTTTTACTGTGCCTGCTTTAATTGTAATAGATGCTGTAGACGTGTTTGTTATTATGTATGGTCTACAAGATTTAAGCCTTAATCCTCTGATGCTGATGAAATTCCAGCTCTTTCTGCTTTCAGCTTAGTCAATAAATACGTGAAAAAAAGGGGCCCTAGATTGAGTAAAGAAAAATAGATTTCCCAGGGACAAATTTCAGGCAGATAATAATAAAACAAGATACAGAGGAAGAATAAAATAACATCTGCATTTGCACCCTCATGATCCAGTTCTTTATGATGGAAAAATGGAAAGGATGAAAGAGTATTAGTCCGAGGTAGAGTCATTAGCCAGTGATGGGAAGAGTAAAGTAAATGAGGGGCATCTTGAGGGTCAGGGCATCAATTAGAAAGGATCATGGGGGTGCACTTGGGTGGTTAAGTTGGTTGAGTGTCTGACTCTTGATTTTCACTCAGGTCATGATCTAGTGGTACATGAGATTGAGCACCATGTTGGGCTCTTTGCTGACAGCATGGAGTCTGCTTAGGATTCTCTCTCTCCCTCTGCCTCTGCCCTTCCCCTGTTCATGCTCTTTCTGTCTCTCAAAATAAATAAATGAGCAATTAAAAAAAAAAGAAAGACTCATGGGGAAAGATTGCACAAGATGATTAATGTTCTGGTTAGCAGTATCAGTGGGCCAGGATTCTCACATTGGGGTAAATTAGTTGATTGGTGATAATAGAGATAATAAGCCTATCCCAGGAAAGGTTTTGTTAACATCAGGAGGATCCATGTCAAAATTTAGGCCTTTTACACCGGCTAAATTATTTTTGAAATATTCCATTTTGACCGTAGAAATCTTTTAATAGCCAGTTCTGATATTCTGATGAACATTTATTCTTCAAACCCGAAGAAGCAATTTTAGACTTTAAAAAAATTTGTTGGCTCTAGTAATTGATATATTTGCCAAGTTGGCAGATTTATGTTCTCATTATTTATATATAAATCCAAGGAAGAAAGCAATTCATCTTCCAGGTTAAACATGAGATATATGATTCACATTTAACAAATCTCAGATGACTGAGGACTGGCTAGGTTACTGCTTCTTACTGTTTTGCAGGATTTCTAATATTGTGGGGATTATTGTAAGGCCATTTTCTAACGTGGTCTTGATGGTCACAGTCAGTTGTTCAGTCATAACTCAAGCCAAAAGCCCATGTTGTAATGACCTCTGTGCCACTTGACTTCCCTTCTATCACCATCAGAGGCGGAACTGAGGAGTAAATCAAGATTTTAAATATATAAGATGAAAGATGTAGCAAAACGTGCAGGTCTATTCTAGAGTAAGATGGCAAAAGGGTATTCTAGAAATTATCTGAAATTAAATCTTGTCAAAGGGAGATTAGAAAGAAATTCAGGATCATCTGGATTTCAACTGACATTAGACAGGGGAAGAGCTACAGTCTGGGGTCCTCCTGGATGTGTCCCTTAACCTCCCCTTCTGGACCTCCAGGTCCATTTGGGTTGTTTGGGAGGCTTGGATGATTTTGAGGAATTGTGAAAATGAAATACCATTATGTTTAATTATCATACATATTACATATAATTGGTGTTTCCAATGTAAGAAAAACATACTTCCAACAGAGAAGGGTGGTGTAAATAGAATATTGAACTGAGCCCGTTAACTGCCATTAACTGACTTCATACTTTGGATAAGTGATTTTTCTGAGATTTTTTTTTTTCAAAATAAGATACAGAAGCCTGGGAGGTTAGGGAGGAGGAAGAGGTGGGTGGGCTAGATAGCTGAGGTTCATTCCATTACTAAGATACTATGGTTAGTTCTGGAACTGCTTTGAACGGATCTATTGTTCTTGTGTTGCAGTGAGGGTAGAATGGTGTTCTTTTCCTTTAGGAAAATACATTAGGGTCAGAGAGCCAGCTGATTGTATTGTCAACTCTCACTGGGGCTCTGAGGTTGGTCTTTGAGTAACTAGTAAACAAACCTAGTCCTCTCTTCCTCCCTGGGCCCCCTTCAGAGTATAAATTAGCTTTTAGGCTGCTTTACTGAAATTTTGTTTCTAAGTTCCTCATAAGAAAACATAACCAGGACATAAAAAATGAAATCTTTATAGAATGCAAAGTTTACTAAGGCAAATCAAAGCTTCATATCTAGTTCCAAAGGGTGATTCTCAAAGTGTTGTCCCTGGACAACAGTATCAGCATGGCCTGGGAACATATGAGAAATACAAATTCTCAGGCCCTACTCCAGACTACCCACCATACCAGAAACTCTGGACGAGGCCACACAATCTGTGTTTTCAGTAGTCCTGCACGGGATTTTGCTAAATGTCACGGTTTGAGAGTCACTGCCTTAATGTCGATGTAGCCAACAGATGGGAAACTTTTATTGGATTGTTTGGAGACTGGAAAGGTATTATCTTCCTAAAGTGGAACTTGAGGAATTACTAGGTGCACAGAATGGCTTGCCTGAGGCCATGAAGGAGGAAGATCTCCCCATTCAAAGCACAAGGCTTTGCATTCTGTTCCTGGAGATGCATAGCCAGTGTCTGATAACCAGTGTGGACAGGGTTCAGGCTAAGACCTAGGTCCACAGAAAACTGTGGCCCTTCCCATTCCCAAATCCTTTCTGCTTCGGAAAAAGTGCGATTGCTGGAATTGGAGAAGGAACATGAATGCAAGTTCCATCTCTGGCCCTTATCTAGCTGTGAGAACTTTGGGAAAGTCCTTCTTTCCTCTGAGCCTCAATTTCTTCATTTTTTGAAAGTAGTACCTCCTGCAAAGCATCAAACTGTTTATATGCCTCACAGATAGTAGGCACTCAAGAAACACTAGTTCCCTTGCTCCCTAGCTACCTAGGGCTGATCCCAAATTGGAACAGAATGGAACTGGCCTCAGTCATTCTGACTGACTGATGTCCATGCTATTTGTTAATTATTTCACATATCAGCACTGTTTGTAGAAATGTAAGCACAATTTTTGGGGTACCTGGGTGGCTGAGTCAGTTGAGTGGCTGACTCTTGATTTCAGCTCAGGGCATGATCCCAGGATCATAGGATTGAGCCCACGCTGAGTGTGGAAACTGCTTAAGATTCTCTCTGTCTCTCTCTGTCTTTCTCTTCCTCTGCCCCCCTTCCCTGCTTGCGTGTGCCCTCAAAAAGAAAGAAAGAAAGAAAAGAAAAGAAATGTAAGCACATTTTCTTAAAGGAAAGATGTGGATTGTTTTACAAGCACGAACCTGGGGTAAGTTTAAAGCATATTTAACCAGATGAAAAAGAATATTAATAGTTAAATTATTGATAGAAGACATCAGAAATTCTTTTTTTTTTAATTGGTCAAATTTAAATTTTGGAAAGAAGGCTATTTCACAGTGAAAGATCTTCTTTTTCTTTTTTATTCCTGTGCATATTTTATTTTTATTTAAAAAATGTTTAATACCAGTGTAGTTAACCTACAATGTTATATCAGTTTCAGGTGTACAATATAATGATTCAACAGTACTATACAGGAAGATCTTTTCTTGAAATCACCACTGAACCCTTGTCAGGAAGTTAGATGAAATGCCAACGACCGTGGTGCCATGATGCATTCTAAGAAGACTAATTGACCATGCCTAGGTCTGGGGGCACTTCCTAAGCAGCTGTTGAGCCCAGAATTGTCTCACGGTCCCAAGTAGGTGCTCATCACGGTGCTATGTTGGCTCCCAGAGAGTCGGGTGCCACATGGTTACTCTGAGGTGTGATATCCCCTGAAATGGCCCTGGATGTGTGTTGGGGAGACTTTCAAGGTCCTGAAATCTGGGGTCCATATTTTTCAGTAGGGTATTGGTACATTAATAGTTTGCATTTGCCACCTTGATAACTTTCTAAAATATAAAATCCACTGCAGAAATCTGTGATTTTCATCCTTAGTTCTAAAGAGTGAGTTTTAAAAGATCCCTCTTGCTATGCCTGTCAAAATATCCTTTAAAAGCTTCAATTCTCCAACCACTTATGTATTTCCTGCAGATTATGTACTTTGATTTTTTTTTTTTTTTTTACCAGGTATGGGGAGATACCTAAAGCAATTGGCTGTCTGTCATGCAGCCCTGGTGCACTTTTACATTAGGATCAGGGTTCTGTCAATTCAATGCTTGTTAAATAAAACTGTAAAACATAAGAGAAACAAATTACCTATGACCCATTTCCTCTGAGGAATCAGGTTTCAACCTTCCCTTAATTTCCTCTAAATGTGGGCCTTTTGGAAGCCACTCATTTTTAGGGACATGGCTCATCCACTAGTGGAGACTGTAATCTGTAGCTAATTTGTGTTTTCTTCGTGATCACATAGCTTGTTTTTCACACTTCACACTATTTATTCAAAGTATATTTTTTTTCTTTTTTCTTTAATTAAAAAGAACCATTTTGTTTATTTTTGAGAGACAGGCAGAGACAGAGCTTGAGCAGTGGAGGGGCAGAGAGAGAAAGGGAGACACGGAATCTGAAGCAGGCTCCAGGCTGAGCTGTCAGCAGAAAGCCCGATGCAAGGCTCGAAGTCACAACCCATGAGGTCACGACCTGAACAGAAGTCAGATGCTTAACCAACTGAGCCAGCCAGGTGCCCCTGTATTTTATTTCTGTTTCAGCCATTTATTTATTATATGTTTTTAGTCATTAATGTTTTAATATTCAAAATATTGCATTCTAAATTCCATCAGCTCACATGTCTCAAATGCCTATTTCAAAAGACACAGAGGATGAATTCTCTTCTTGAAGAAAATCATACATGCTTTTTAGGAAGGCAGAGCACACCCAAATGAAATAACAAAAGAAAAATATTTTATAGCAATAACTTGACAGGTGCTAAATAATTTGCACAAACTGTTCAAGAGGAACTAATTAGAAAAATGAACAAAATCAGGCAGTGCACTCAGAAAGGCTTCTGGGAGGCCATGAAATTTATTTTGGGTTTTGATAAAGACAAGTTTGGATTAGAGAAATATTGTGAGGGGACACATTAGACAAAGTGGATAATTAACTTCTGTGAAGGGGAAGGAAAGCAGGCTTTTATTTCAGACAGTTGTGGAACCATAAAAACAATTAGCTTGTTTCTTCTTACATTGAAAGACTCACGGCAAATAGGGAAACGTATATAGCAAACAATCTGTTATATCTACTGTTCACTTCCTTCTTCTAATGTATTGAAAATTCCACCTACATTTTAAAATACGATTACCCCTCAAATGCTCTAATATTGAATGTTCTCAAATTTGTTTTCCCCCCAAATTTTACTTGCTATATAATTTTTTATCTAATCCATTTATATAATTTTGGCTTTGTTTTCTTACATTACGTTAAATAATTGTAGACCAGGCAAAGTTGGTACCAAGTAAATGACCCCCTATCTACCATCTGTTGTGTTTTCTCCTAAGTGGAACAAACTTGCTTCTGAAAAAATTTATCATAGTTACAAACTGCTGTTATGGTCATTTTAGAGAGAAAATTTCATAAACTCAAGAGAGCACTGATGTTTTGTAAGTGCCATCAGATCAATGCTGGGGAGATGGAAACCCACAACTCCCTGTGTGCTTATTGACTGTGAGAAATGGCTGGATTAAAGCAGTGAAATATTTCAGTGATGCGGGGCAAAGGTGACTTCCTGTTTTGTTTTAGTGTTTCTTTCTCTTCTCAATGAGAGCTGTGTTTTCTGACATTCTACCCAGGGTGAAAGGGCAGGGTGCAGGGCCTCACCGTCATTCCATGTACCATATGCCCTGAGAAGGAAGAGGGGGAGAGGAAGGAAAAGAGGTGGCTCATTAGTGGATGGAGCAGACCAGGAGGGGGTCTGTTTTCTATTTTCTTCTCTAGATTGAGCTAATTTGGATGGGAAGGGTTTTATTGTAATCATCATCGTGATTATTATTACCTGTGTGGAATAATTTTCCTACATATTTTTCTCGTGTTAGGTGAAATCCTTGGTGACAAGAGTTAAATAATAAATGCCATTTTATTTTAGTGAGTAAAATCAGGAGAAAAAAAAAACCCAAAAACCAGATACTTCAAAGCAGGTAGTTTTTCACTCTTTGCCCTAAGAAACATAACTTGAAAGTTCTAATTCTGCAGGGCAAAGAAAAAAATGTTTTTAAAAAGCTGTTTCTTGCTTTTGGTGGCCTACTTGTAATTATGTACAGCATTTCTTTCTTTTTATGAAAGGCTGTCCCCTGCCACCCCACCCCCGCCCTCCCCCCCTTTGTTATTTTTAACGCAGACCTCTGTAGTCCTGAGCTCTGGGTTGATGAAGCTCCATCACTGCATGCAGGGGGCTACGTTTTCTGTGACTTAGACATTTAAAGTGACATTGCTGAAGTCCTTCCTCTTGAGGTCCGATTCGTGCAGAGCTGGTGATGCACAGAGAGAAAGCGGTAGTTTCTTAAAAAGCTATCTCCAGGGAGTGAGGGTGCTTGGGTGAGCTCCCAAATGGAGAACTTGGGTACTCTGTTGGGGAATGCGGTGGGCTTCCAGCGAGGGGCTGGTGGGGGGGGGAGGTTCTTCTTTGGAGCCAGCGTGTGGATGGGAAAGAGGTGCACGTCTCAAGTCAGCGCTGTGTTGTGTTTGGCATCCTGGCTGCTTCTCCGGGCTTCCTCCCCTCTGCCTCCAACCCGCAGACCTTGTCTCTCCACCCCCCGCCCGCTGCCATCCCGGGAAGCGGAGCAGGCTTTGGAGTATGAGACTGCGCCCGGAGGGTGGGCGATGGGGGGTGGTGGGCGGAGCTGCCTCTCTGGCCAGGAGGTGGGAAGTGAAGCGCAGCGGGTCTGAGGCACAGACCTCGCGTCGAGGCGGCGATTGCTGCTGCAGCAGCGGCAGCGCACACCAGGAACTGGATCTTTTTGCTCAGCCTACAAGATCTGAAACTCTTACTGCACCTTCCTCCCCCATTAGGAGTCTTTTCTCTCTGGTTTCCCCTCCCCCACTCAACTCCCCCCTCCCCCGTTGGAGAATTTCATGCTTCTGTTAGCACCTTTTCATAATCCAGGGGACATAACAGTCCAGAGCTCCAACGCCTCAGCTGAATTCTACTTTTGTTTTTATTTCTCCCTCGCTTTCTCTTGTTTTCCTCTAATCTGATTCATCTGCGAAGTCTGATGCTTCTGCCAGAGGGAACGAGGCATAAATAGATGCTGCTGGCCCAGAAGGCTTAGACGTCGGGAAGGAACAGCCAGAGCAGCAGGGGCGGCGGCGGCCGGAGGTCGGCGGAGCTCGTGGGACCCCATTGGGGGAATTTGATCCGAGGAAACTGAGATCGTCGGGGGAGGAGAAGCTCCCAGAGCATCGTGTCCACTTCCAGGGGGGAAGAGGGGACCGTGAAGAGGGCCTGTAGGCGTCCTCGGCTCTGCTGCACCCTGCCCTGTCCTGCCGGGATCATGGTCTGCGGCGGTCCAGGCGGGATGCTGCTGCTGCGGGCCGGGCTGCTGGCCCTGGCTGCGCTCTGCCTGCTCTGGGCGCCCGGGGCACGAGCTGCAGCCTGTGAGCCCGTGCGCATCCCCCTGTGCAAGTCCCTGCCCTGGAACATGACCAAGATGCCCAACCACCTGCACCACAGCACCCAGGCTAACGCCATCCTGGCCATTGAGCAGTTCGAAGGTCTACTGGACACCCACTGCAGCCCGGATCTGCTCTTCTTCCTCTGTGCCATGTATGCGCCCATCTGCACCATTGACTTCCAGCACGAGCCCATCAAGCCCTGCAAGTCTGTGTGCGAGCGGGCCCGGCAAGGCTGCGAGCCCATCCTCATCAAGTACCGCCACTCGTGGCCGGAGAGTCTGGCCTGCGAGGAGCTGCCTGTTTATGACCGTGGCGTGTGCATCTCTCCCGAGGCCATCGTCACCGCGGACGGAGCGGGTGAGTCCTGATCCCGCCCAGCCTCAGCCCCGACCTCTAGCCACCCCACTTCTCAGAGTTTTTGTTAACTGTTTTGGGGGGTCGTTTCTCTTAATCTTCCTCTGCGGAGCACCACTTATTTCTTCTCTCTCCCAGACTGATGCACTCCATGCCCATAGGTTATCTGTCTTTCTACAACTCGCAGTTCCTTCCACTCCCCGTCACACTTGTGCTCAACAGCGACCCTTCGCTTTCCCATGCTTTCCATGTCCAAGCAACCACATCTTGTAGACTGATCTTTTCTTAATTTGTTTTCTTAATTTGTTTACAGCCACTGAACTTTCTTGCGGATTCTCTTACATTCTCAGTTACCCAATCAGTACAATTTTCCATGTATTTCCTGTTTTAGCTGCTTGTCAAGAGCGCATGGTGAAAACAGAAAACTGAGGCACCATTTTCTTCTAATCATTAAAAATGCCTAGATAATTTCAGTAACCTTACTCCAACCCACAGATGTTAGTGGTATGTGTTTGCTCAAAGTCCAATTTGAGCAATTACCTTCACCTTAAATTTCTCCCGTCTTTTCAATGAGATAAATTGTTATTCCATTCCAGACTGAAACAGCTGTGAAACATTGCTATGCACTGCTAATTAGCTTCTGTGACTTGCTCCCAGCCACAGAGCTGGCGAAGTGAAATTGCTGGGCTCTTTTCACATTCCCACATGCCTTCAAGTCCTTTTGTAAGTGACATACGGATGAAAGGAGTTATATTTAAGGTGTGCTATCATCATATGCTCATGTAATGTTATTTTTAATCTCACCCATTACCCTTACTGTTATTCTCTGCAAATGTCTTTAGTAATACCTTGTTTCATGTCCTTTGTACTGTGTGCACATTCATCTTCACCTTTACCTACTGGCTAGCTTGACTGTAGTTCTGCATTTAATCACATCAGTCACAAGTTGTTTTCTCACTACTGTTTGGTCTAATTAGGACCGTCAAAACTCTGAAAACCCCAGCTAAACCCAGTTCATTATAGTTCATTTAATTCTCACTAGCACTCCTACCAATTACCTCTTAAGTCAAATTTCACCCTTCATATAGATTGATATTTTTTATGGTTGGTTCTCTTTCATACCTTCCCCAGATGAACTCTGTTATTAAATGTGATGACTCGATTGCCTCCTCTGTTCATTTCCTGGGCATCATTTTTTTCCTCCTTCTGCCGCTCAACATGCTCAGCCTAAGTTCATGCCCATAGTTCATCTGTAGGTAACAGTTCCTGGTTGTCAGAGAATTGATTTGGAAAAATTGTTTTCTGTGCACATTGACCTGCTTACCATAAAATGAATGGAGAGGCAAAAAGTACAAATACCTGCAAAACCAAAACTGAACAGAAAGATTCCAGAAGATTTTCCATGGTCCTGCTCGCTTTAATCACTCTTTGAATATACCTATTGTTTTCCTGATTTTAATCAGGAATGAAGAACTGGCTGAATAATGTAAGCAGAAAGCAATGTATTTCTTTTTAATCTTTGGGCTCCAAGAACACTTCTGAGTCGCAGGCTGTGCAGATTCTGGAAGGGCTTGGTCAGTTGCTGCCCTGGTTTGCCAGACACTTAGAATCCCTTAAACGCTGGTGCTTTGCTAAGGCCAATGACTAGCAATTAGGTGGCTATGGTTCACTCTGAAATGCTTTCCTCCCCTTAAAGGAAAAGACTTGTTCTGAAACCTCTCTTCGAGATGGACCTCAAATGAGAGAGGTTTGGCAAGATGAACAAAAGCCGTGGTTACTAAGGATGGAAAGCAGCTTCTTTAAGTGTCCCTGAATTACCTATCATTGGGGACCAAATGCAGAACAACTGCCTTCCTGAAGCTCTCAAATAGGACATGCATGGAAACAATTTGTCAGTAAGTGGGACCTGGTTTCTGAGATGCTTTAAAATGCCATAATAGCTATTTTGTTGACAGCATTCTTGCTGGAAAAATAGGTAGGGGTAGGTGGCAGTAGGAACCATATTTTTGTGATGGTCCCCCTTTCCCCCTACCTTTCTCAAAACCTTCAGTGTGAATCCAAGACCCTGGTGGCAGGTGGGAGCTTCAGGGGAGGTGGGTATGGGGAATGGAGAGGTGGATTCTAACCCGAGGGGTGCCCTGGGTTCCAAGGCTAGCTTGCTGAAAATTGCATTCCCTATCCTGGGTCAAACTGTCCGGCACCTGGAATTACTTAGTAACTACCATATGTGGCCAGTTTAATTTATGAGGCAATATGCTCCTTAGTTCAGTGGGATATGATAGTTCATGAGCAGTTTTTTTCCCTCTAGGTATAAACAGAATCGCTTGTGTTTTATGACTAGAATCTAGCTGAGTAAAAAAATGAGGTCTCCCCGAATAAAAGGGTCCACCCTTCACATTCCTTCAATGCCAAGAGGAATTTCTAGTCCTACCTTTCACATGGGTCTGTTCCTCCTTGCACAGTAGGATTCCACAAACAAGTTTCGGTCCGTTTACATGGACCTAAAGGTCCATGTTGAAATGGAGCAATGCTTCAAACTACTTTTTGCTTTTGAAATACTAAGGGCCAGAATACGTTTAAAAAAAAAAAAAAAGATCCTATCCTGACCATTTTACCAACACATTCACGTTAAATGTATTCTTTTTCTACATTGTATATTGACTATGGAGTCGTGGCTTCATGCACAACTGCTTTATCGGAGGACTCATTGCAAAGAGTGTGGGTCAGAGCCCAGCAGGCCAGGTGTTGAATCTGGACTCTGCTTCCTAACAAGTGTTGTTATAGGGAAATTATATAACCTCTCTGGTTTAAAGTTTTCTGACCTGCACCATGGCAACAGCACTGCCTACATCCCGCAGGCATGGTGAAGATGAAGATGAAGTTAAAGATCATGGTACCTGGGACATCGTCCCTAACAGATTGGTGCTGCTGCTACTGCTTTTTCGCCATGTTTATTGTTGTTTTATCAAAATGATGTTTTCTTTTTTGAAATGGTATGTTGGTCAATGCAGATACAGCCTAGAAGTTTTATTGCTTCAGCTCTGGAAAACAACCTTCACATGGGACCCAACTGGAAAAGCAGATCTTACTTCTTCTGAACACACAAGCTTAATATTTCATTTTACACAAATTAACCTGGACCTCAGGATCAAGAACAAATCCCTTTGGGAGCAACAGGAAGACACAATGAGTCTGATGGATGTCTGTTAGTTATAAATAGTTGATCTTGGAAATGTAGAGATCAAGAATTTAAGAAAACTTATGGTATGATATTTACCAGCTATTTATTCAGCACCCATGGTTCACCATGCCACGAGCTTTATGATCAATCCTCAATCATTGCTGGTTTCTGTAGTAGTGTTAGCTTTTCACCCAATTCTTGCTCAACACATTTCTCCAGCCCCTCTCTTGCTGCCCGGGCCGCGCCAGCTCTCACATGCATGCACTACTGTTTAGTCCTATCTCTGCTCTCTGAGAAACAGGCAGCCTTTTCTTCAGCCCTTGTCTCCAAATATTTGAGGGGCCAAATACCAAGAAGGAAAAATTGTTTTGTATGATGGGAGGAAAATGGAATGGAAAGGAGAAATGGAAATTTTAGATTAAGACCGGAGAGAACACAATTCTAAAGATTTTTTTGTTTTACTTTTTATTTAATTTTGAGAGAGACCATGTGAGCAGAGGAGGGGGAGAGAGAGAGAGAGAGAGAGAGAGAATCCAAAGCAGACTCCATGCTGCCAGCTGTGGAGCCTGACATGGGGCTTGAACTCACGAACTGTGAGATCGTGACCTGAGCCAAAACCAAGAGTCAGATGCCTAACTGACTGGGCCACCCGGGCCCCCTAAAGATCCTTCATTACATAAAATATTGAAAGGCATTCTAGGTGGGGTAGGGAAGAGACTATCTCAGAGGGTTATGGTATTTCATCACAGCTAATCTAATTAGCAGAGGTAATAAAATCTTATGTAGTCTCCAAATCTTGATTCATTTTATTTTATTTCATTCCTACCAGACTTCCAAATAGTCATTGCTATAAATAGCAAAACTGACTAAGTTCTATTTGGCCTTTCTCTTTCTACTAGATGTATAGAAAGAAGAGATCTACAGTTTTGAACAAGTAAGAATTGGTTATATTCTACAATTGCACAGTTTTAGAGCTCTAGGCCCTTAGTTGGTATTCCAACTTTGCCATTAACGTTAGACCTTGAACAAGTCATTCAAGGTTGACACTGTGGAGAGGCGCCTGGGTGGCTTAGTCGGTTAAGCGTCTGACTTTCGCTTAGGTCATGATCTCACGGTTCGTGGGTTCGAGCCCCGCGTTGGGCTCTGTGCTGACTGCCAGCTCAGAGCCTGGAGCCAGTTTCAGAGTGTATCCCCCTCTCTCTCTGACCCTCCCCTGCTCATGCTGTCTCTCTCTCCTAGAAATAAAAAATATTAAAAAAAAAAAAAAAGATTGACACTGTGGACAGACAGGAACAAAAGAACTATTCATGACTATTCATGTGAAGTGATTGATAAATGGCAAAGCACAATGTAAGTGTTTAACAACAATGTGATCAAGGAGGAGGACATGTCCTCTCAGGGATTATTAGCAGCACAGAATAAGAACTAATAATGCTAGCATGTTCTATCTGCTGTTTTAAGTGTGTTATGCATTTCAAGTTACTATAATAACTACCTGGTATCATATGGGTATTCCCATTTCAAAGAAAAGGAAGCTGAGGCATGTAAGTGATTTGTGCAAGGTCATTAAACTATTAAGAGAGAGAAGATTGAAGCCAGACACCATTCTCCAATACACTTCCCGTCTTAGGAAGAAAGAGGGATTCATAAGTTTTGAGAGACTCTGTGTCTTTTGACTGTCAGATTGCAGTTAATGGATCAAGTTTTGTCCGTTGCATTTCAAAAGCCCACTTACATATAGCTTAAGAGAATAAAGACAGCTCTGGACAGGAATTCCAAGAGATGAGATAACTGCTTCACTGCCCTTTTGAGATAAGAGTACATTCCAGATTCTCCTGTCTAACCCTGAGCCCGACAATCTCCTCATGCCACAAAGTGAACTCCTTCTTTCCTTACCCTCATCTGCCTATTCTTTTCTAATAGTTTTTAAATATGGTTACGAGGCACTGGCATACCTGTGCTTCAGGCCTAGAAGTTAGCCTTTACCTCCCACATTCAGTGGATATTACGTGTTATTGGATTGACTCTGAATCCAGTTTCCTTCCCTCCTTCTCTGATGCTACTCTCTTAGTTTGGGTCTCCACATATGTCACATGGATTGTAGCCACAGGGTAATAATCGGCTCGCTTACCTCCAGTATTGTCCCTCTATGTTCCAACAGGGTAATCTTTCTGAAATGCCAACCTGTTGCTTAAAATCCTTTGGTGTCTATCTCTAGGCTTCGTGACTTCATCCCTTCTTACCTCTCTAGCTTCATTTCTCTCTGTTCACACTTTTTCTATTTTAGCCACACTGGAAGACTTACAGGTCCCTTGGTGAGTACTGCCGTTTCTTTCCATATCTATTACACATGAAATTTTCTATGTGGAATACCCCTCCCCCCCACCAACCTCCCCAGCTCCTTTAGGACACTTCTTCGGGAAACTTCTATGACCCATACTACAAATTCTTGGGGCATAAAACCAAATAATGCCTGCTATTTTACGTTAGGATGATATTGTTGGAATTCCTAAGTTTAACTTTCTGAAAATAAAATTTTTTTATTAGTTATGTATGACCAAATAACTTTTTTTCCCCTTATAATTCTAACAACTGACTTCTAAGCACATTTAAAAATAAAATATTTTTCTGTAAGAAGTAAAACCACTTTCCTAGGTTAAGCTATATTAAAGGGTTGTATTTTCCCCAAAAGAAGAGATTTATTTTTCATTTTTATTTCATCCTTTCAACACCAAACAATTATTTTACATGTGGATTAATATAATTTCTTCATTTGCAGCAAGATTATTTTTTAAAGGTTGTATGTGTATTATGATCATTGGACTTATTTAACACTTGGATATATTTATCAAGAATGAAGTCTTTGCAGAGAATAAAAGTCATTAAATTAATGGTATATGACTAAGTTGAACCTAATGTTTCAGAAGCAAATTATTTGTTGACTGCTTGTCTGTTTATTTGATGGTTACTATCTTTCCTTGTATAGAGCTTTTTAAATACCTGATGATGGTAACCAAGCCTGAGAAAGTAATTGATCAATAGTAATTTTGAGTGCTATTGTCCTAAAATGGCATTAACCACTTCTTTTTTACATTTACTCATGATATATCCTATGAAGAAAAAGGGCAGAGGAAGAAAGTTATTTTCCGTTAGGATAAACAGACGTTGACATTACTTAACATAAAGTATTAATACAAATCTAAAACTTCTATAAAAGTATTGAGTTGAAGTGGCAATAAGAATATATAGCTGGATTCAGAAGTCTCAGCAGGGTGTTTCGCTGAGGTACTCCTATTCACTAGAGGCTGCTTTGTTTTTCTTTTTAAAAATATTTATTTATATTTGAGAGGGGTGGTTTGGGAGGGACAGAGACAGAGAGGGACAGAGAATCCCAAATATGTTCTGCGCTGTCAGCACAGAGCCCGACACAGGGATCATACTCACAGACTGTGAGATCATAACCCAAGTCTAAATCAAGAGTTGGATACTTAACTGACTGAGCCACCCAGGCGCCCCTACGGGCTGCTTTCTTAACTTGAAGACAGAAGAACTTTACATGATTATTATTTATCATTAATCATTACCATTTTCTGGGATTACGGGATCATGAAAAGAGTCCTGGACTATTTCCAATTATTACCACATTTATTAATTGCACTGGCTTGACTGGTCCCTGCGTGCTATGCTTTCTTTCTGCTGAAGAATTGTTTAGTTTACAGGTAAAGGGCATAAGAATGTTTTCTGAATGTTTTCCTTAGGCACCAAGAATTTAAATATATGCCAGTAATGTGTGATTTGTGTATTTATTGAAGAGATGTGTTTGCTCCTTTTAGTCATCAAGACCCAAGTGTTCGGTGAATACCTAATATGTGCATGGACTTCATTGTGTCAGAAATTTTATGATACTCAAAAATTTATTAAATCCTGAAATTTTATGCACAATTGAGGAGAACTCAAAAGAGTATATCTTCTTTCAATCACATAAAATAGATCTTGTCCCTATTTGACTTGTAGGTAATAGAATGCCAAGCTCATGGCACTAATAAGAATCCACTTCCTTGAGACATTTGGGTTCTTACCCAATTAAATTCATGACTGATTAGATTTTTATATGGAAATTCTCAAAATAATAAAAAATTGTGATTATTCTATCACTTTCAGATTTTCCTATGGATTCTAGTAATGGAAACTGTAGAGGGGCCAGCAGCGGTGAGTATATTACTATCTTCCTAGTTTTCATTTGTAGTCAAATTAGTCTTGTAACCTACATACTCAAGTCTTTAAAAAAAATTTTTTTAATGTTTATTTAATTTTGAAAGGCAGAGAGACAGAGGATGAGCAGGGGGGGAGGGGGGGGGGCAGAGAGACAGAGAGACACAGAATCCAAAGCAGGCTCCAGGCTCTGAGCTGTTAGCACAGAGCCCTATGTAGGGCTCAAACCGTGAGATCATGACCTGAGCCTAAGTCAGCCACTTCACCGACTGAGCCACCTGGGTGCCCCATATTCAAGTCTTATCTGGGGACATCTGTATACTATATGTTTTTTAAAATATTTCTTTATTTTTGAGAGTGGGGGAGAGGGAGAGAGAGAGGCAGAGAGAGAGAGGGTGAGAAAAAATCAGAAGCAGGCTCTGTGCTGACAGCAGAGAGCCTGATGTGAGGCTTGAATTCATGAACCATGAGATTATGACCTGAGCTGAAGTTGGACACTTAACTGACTGAGCCACCTAGGCGACCCTGTACCCTACATTTTAAAATTAAACATGGGCGCCTGGGTGACTCAGTTGGTTAAGTATTCATCTGGCTCTTGATTTCAGCTCGGGTCACGATCTCACAGTTTGTGAGATTGAGCCCCATATTGGGCTCTGCACTGACAGTGTGAAGCCTGTTTGAGATTTTCTCCCTCCCTTTCTCTGCCCCTCCCCCACTTGCACTCGAGTGCACTCCCTCTCTCTCAAAGATAAATAAGTAAAAATAAAACATTTAATTTTTTTTTAATGTTTATTTCTAGGAGAGAGAGAGAGAGAGAGACAGCGTGAGCAGGGGAGGGTCAGAGAAAGAGGGAGTGACAGACTCTGAAACAGGATCCAGGCTCTGAGCTGGCAGTCAGCACAGAGCCTGATGCGGGGCTTGAACCCACGAACCGCGAGATCATGACCTAAGTGAAAGTCAGACGCTTAACCGACTAAGCCACCCAGGCGCCCCAAAAATAAAACATTTAAAAAGTAAGCTTAAAGAATTATTTGTATTTTATTTTAAAAATGAATATATAATAAAACTGACCTTTTGGTCATTAAAAATTGTGAGGATTTTATGAGTTGTATGAATTTTCATGCACATATAGACTTGTGTAACCACAATCAAGATACAGAATAGTTGTACCACTTCAAAAGAAATTTCCTCATGCTATCTCTTTATAATTACAAGTTTCTCCCACCCTTAACCACTGGTGATCACTGATCTGTTCTCCACTATAGCTTTGTATTTTTGAGATGATCATATAAACAAATGGAATGGTACAGTATATAACCTTTTGAGATTGGCTTATTTCACTTGTCACAATGTCTTTGAGATTCATCCAAGTTGTTGCTGCATGCAGCAACAGTTGATTCATTTTAATTCCCAGATATTTTATTCTTGAGTCTATTACCATTTGTTTATCCATTTGCATCTTGAAGGATAATTGGGCTGTTTCTAGTTTTTATAAGTCATAGTGGATCTACTAGCTGTTCAGTTTTGCGCTAATGGTGTGTAAGTGTTCCCATTGCTGTGTGTCCTCTCCGGCATGTGGTTTATTCAGTTTTTTTATTTTTTAAATCTTCGCTGTTTTAATAGGTGTGTAGTGATAGCACATACCTATTAAAGTAGTGATCTATTCTGGGTATATAGAACCATCTTTTGTTCATTGATTTTTCTCTATTGTTTCTCTATTTGCAATTTTATTAATCTCTGTTCTTCAATATTTCCTTCTTCTACTTGTTTAGGATTTACTTTGCTGTCTTTTTTTCCAGTAAGGTAGAAGCTTGGGTTATGATTTGAGACCTTTCTTCTTGTCTAGTATAGTAATTTGATGCAAAGAATGGCTTTATTTGCATCTCACAAAGTTTGATAGGTTTTATTTTAATATTTTTCAGTTTAAAATATTTTATAATTTCCCTTTAGACTACCTCTTTGACTCGTGAATTATTTAGGATTGTGCTGTTAAATTTGCTGGCATTTGGAGATTTTTCTCTTTGCTTTATGTTCTTATATTCTAATTACACTATAGAGAATACACTTTGTATAATTTTGATTCTTTTAAATTTGTTAGGGTTTATCCTATGGCCCAGGATACGATTTATCTTGGTGAATGTTTAGTTTGCACTTGGGGAAAAAATATATATATTCTGCAATTAGAATATATAATATAATTCTAATGTCAATTAGATTAGTTAATATTGTTTAGTACTTTTATAGTCTTGCCCATTTTCTGCCACTAGATCTATTGATCATTGTGAGATGAATGTTTAAATCTCCAAATATTGTAGACGTTTCGATTTCTTTCGGTTATTTTTTGTTTCATGTACAGTTATTCTGAAACTCTGTTATTTGGCGCATTCACAGTTAATATTTTTTAATGGTTATTTCTTTTGAGAGAGCAAGAGAGAGAGCAGTGGAGGGACAGAGAGAGAGAGAGAGAGAGATTCCCAAGGAGGCTCTGCACTAACCGTGCAGACATAGGGCTCGAACTCATGAACCATGAGGTCATGACTTGAGCTGAAATCAAGAGTTAGACACTCAGTTGATTTAGCCACCCACAGTTAGTATTTTTATGTCTTATTGGAGAATTAACCCTTCATAATGTAATGTCCCTTTTTATCTCTAATAATTTTCTTTGTTCTGAAATCTATTTTCTTTGATATTAATATAACTACTTCAGTTTTTCTTTTGATCAGTATTTTCAAGGTGTATCTTTACCCTTTTACTTTTAACATACCTATATTATGTTTTAGACAACTTTTTGTAGACCAAAATATTTGGGTTATTTTTTTGTTGGTATTGGTTTTTTTGTTCATTTAACCAATCTTTGTCTTTTGCTTGGTGCATTGAGATATTTACATCTAATGTGATTATTGTTATTTAGATAACATTAGATCTACCATTTTATTATTTGTTTTCTGTTTGTTCCCTCTCTTTTTTATTCCTGTCTTCTACATCCTGATTCATGATGGATTATTTGAACCTCTTTTCTTCCTCATGCACACATGTGTTTGTATCTCTCTGTGTTATATGTTTATCTTGTGAATATATATAATGAGAATATATATAATTGTATTTTTTCTTTCAGCCATTAAAAATGTTTTAAACCACTCAGGGGGAATAGGGGTGCCTAGGTGGCTCAACTGGTTGAGCATCCAACTCTGGATTTTGGCTCAGGTCATGATTGATCCCAGAGTCGTAGGATCCAGCCCTGTGTTGTGCTCCACACTCAGTGTGGAGTCTGCTTAAGATTCTGTCTCTCTCCTTCTGACCCTCTCCCGTGCTCATACTCTTATTCTCTCTCTCTCTCTCTCAAAAATAAAAATAAAAAAAGAGGAGACTACCCTACTGTGTTTAAACATGTTTTTATTTCTGTTGCTTTTTTTTTTTTCTCAATTTCCATATTCCTTCTAACGTGAAGAACTTCCTTCAACATTTGTTTTAGAGAGGTTCTAGTGGCAATAAATTCTCTCGGGTTTCCTTTATCTGAAAATGTCTACATTTCACCTTCATTCCTGAAGGATGTTTTCACTGGATATAGGATTCTGGGTTGGAAGTTCATTCAGTGCTTTAAAAAGTTATTCCACTTAACTTCTGTGTTTCTCAGGGGAAATTGGTAGTCATTCAAATCATTGTTCCGCTGTATATAATATGTCAGTTTTCTCTGGTTGCTTTCAAGACTTTTTCTTGGTCTTTAGTTCTTAGCAGTTGGATTGTGCTATGTCTGGACATTGATTTCTTTGGGTTTATCATGTTTGGGGTTAACTGCATTTCTTGAGTCTATACATTTTGCCTTTTGTCAAATTTGGGAAGCTTTCAGCAACCATTTCTTGATATTTATTTTTACAGCACATTCTCTTCTATTTCCAACGTTATGATAGTATGAATGTAAGAGGTTTTGTTACTGACCCACAGGTCCCAGAGGCTCTGCTTGTTTCTCTTCCAGTCTTTATAATTTCTCCTGGTTTGTCTTCAAGTTTAGTAACTTGATCATCTCTATTCTTCTAGTGAGCCCATCCAGTGAATTTTTTATTCCAGTTCTTGCAATTTTCAAAGTTCAAAATTTCCACTTGGTTCTTCATTATATCTTGTATTTTTGTTTTGTTGAGACTTTCTACTTTTCCATTCATTTCAAGAGTGTTTACTGTTTTTGGAGAATTTTTATAAGAACTGCCTTGAAATTATTGTTGGATAACTTAACATTTGCATCATCTGATTTTTTTTCCATACAAATTGAGATTTTTCTGTTCTTCATATGCAGAGTAATTTTTTAATTGCATCCTGGTCATTTTGATTATTATGTTCTAAGACTTCAGTTTTCATTTAAAGTTCCATAGAGAATGTTGATATAGTTTTTAAAAATGTTTGTCTATTTTTTGAGAGAGAGAATGATCAGGGGAGGGGCAAGGAGAATCTTAGGCTCCAGACTGTCAGCATAGAGCCCAAAGTGGGCTTGATCCCATAAACCATGAGACCATGACCTGAGTTGAAGTGAGAGTTGGACATTCAACTGACTGAGCCACTCAGGTGCCTCAAGAATGTTGATATTTTTATTTTAGCAGGAACCAGTCTTATTGGGGTTAAGCAGAAAATTCTGACTTGCCTTCTGTAGGTTGTGATTTCAGTATACATTCCATTGTCAGTCTTTGCAGGGCCTTTCAGATCCATCCCATGTGTATCCTACTCAGGGACCAGTGTGAGATCAGGGCAATGATATATCTCACAGTTTAGTTTTCTAAGTCTATGGTATACTGTTCAGTGTCAGAATCATACGTGCCCAGAGGTGAATCTACCAGCTCATAAACAATTTTATGGATTTTTTTTCTAAGTTCTTCCCTCTCTGTGGTCTTCTCAGTACTTTTTAGTTCATTTGGGGCTTTTCTTTTTGGTCCTTTGGCCAGAAATCGGGCACTTTATTTATCCCACTTTGTGATAAGTACTTCCTGTGATATGTGCATCTGAAGCCAGATGGTGAAGAACAACATAATGGGGCTTTGCCCCAATCTCTGACACCTCCTTTCCGATGAGAAAGGAAGGTTCTCCAACATTAGCAGTTTAGACTCCTGAGGGCCTCCCTTGGTGCAGCTGTTGTCAGCACTGACCAAGGATTGCTTGAATGATGGGATACAAGAGAATGGAGTGTTAGAAGACCCTTTTCTCACTTCTTGAGTCAGAACTAGAGGACGTCTCCTGAAGAACTCCATCTGCATTATGCCCACTTAGAGGCTATGGGCTGTGTTGCGACTAGGCTGGAGGATACCAGAGGGGGGAAATTGATGAAGCTACTGACAGTTTGAGAGTATTGGTCGTTTTTCCCAATCTTTCTATTATTTACTTTTCAGAGTCCTAAGTAGTTGCTTCATGCATTCTGTAACTGTGTTCAGTGGGAAAGACATGGTAGAATCTAGTTACTCCATCTAACCATAAAATAAGCTTTCAAATGAAGTATGATGTATGTTCAAAAGCACAAAGCATAAGCATGTAGCTCAGTGACTTGTCACAAAATAAACACTGTTGTGTAACCACCACACAGGTGAAAATTTATATCATTCTGGCCTTCCAGAAGCCTCCTTGTACCTCTTCCAAATTACTACTTCCACCTTTCTTTCCAAAGGTAACTACAAGCAGAAATTCCAATGGCATACATTAATTTTGCCTAATTTTGATCTTTTATGAATGAATATATATATGTGTGTGTGTGTGTATATATGTGTGTGTGTATATATACATATACATACATATATATATACATACATACATACACACACACATATATATATATATATGTAGTGTATGGCTTCCTTTGCTATTCTGTGCATAGCAGTACTTCTGAATTTTCATAGGTGTGTAGAATTTTATCATATGAATATATCCCGCTCTGTTCTAATGTTCCTGGATATTTGGGTTGTTTCTAGTTTTAATTTCTGTGACTAATGTACATTTGCTCCTATAAGAACATTTTAACTGCAATTAGTTATAAATACCTTTTCTATTTCACTTTCCTCTAGTAACTTGCACTGAATTGGGTCTGTGTGTCCTGCTTTGTAAGGTGTCTTATATGTGGAAGTGCAGCATTTACTTTATTGAGTTGGAAATACCAGTTTTCATTAGATCGTGATAGTTTTCACTGTTGATTTCCACCGAATCTTGTCAAAGTGACAAGTGTTTGACCAGAGGCAATGGCTGTTGAAGGGGCACAACAAACATCTTTTAAAAAACAGAAGTGAATGAAAATGATTTATTTAGAATTATTCATCACCTTCTTGATACAATTGAGAATGTTTTTCAGTGTCCTAAAATCAGCTGGAAATTACTGGTGTCCAGCAATGTTTCTGTTTTAATGATCACTTCTACTGTTGAATTTGGTCAAAACAAACCACAAAGCTCATTTGTATACTACAACTGGGAAGTCAAAAGTTTTAGTCAAGTGCATACATGTGCTATCAATTTGTGCAAAACTTATGGTTATAATAATATAGCACTTCAGTGTGTAAACAAAAGACATCAACAACACTATAAATAATATACAAAAATAGTTCAATGTGTTAAAAAAAAAAAAAAAACTACCTAGAATGAATGTAGTGTTCCTGGGCTTCATGTTTACTGTTCCTCTTTTATAAATGTTTTCCTGTTCCCTGGTATAATGGGAATGGTGAAAATAAACCAATAAACGGGCAAAACCAAGCTTATTCTGCACGGACCTATTTACACACTCTGTAAAGAAAATATAAATTATTTTCTTTCTACTCAAAATTTTATGCTTTGGAAAAATGTTGCTGCTGAGGTTGATAAAACAGGAAATGGGGAAGATACAAAAACGTAACCCACATTCAAACAGCTTTCAAAAGTGTCGAGCTGTTTCTGCCTGGAATTTGGAAAAGACATTCTTTCACTCTAGTTAATTTATCCTTTGCCTGGAAGCTTAACAAGTTTTCTTTTTTTTCTTGAGATAATGACTTTGTCTCAACAGTTTCCAGTTTGCGAGTGTGCTTACCAGTGTAAACCCACTGTCCTAATAACGAGTACACCGTCTCTCACAACATGGCATGTGGGGAAAAACAATTTTAGTTTCTTCTACTGGCCTATCACATCAACCAGAAAATCAAGGCACGTATTCAAATGATACAATGAAAAGATATGTTTTTTTATTAAAATGATTGTGAAAAAGAATTCTCCCCATTTTCTACTTTGTGATGGTGACTGATTTGTGAGTTTTTTTTTTTAAAAAAGTGTAGTTTTATTTTTATTTTTACTTTTTTGAGAGAGAGCAAGCTTGCAGATGAGCAGGGGAGGGGAAGAGGAAGAAGGAGAGAGAGAATCCCAAGCAGGCTTCATGCTCAGTGTGGAGCCTGAAGCTGGGGCT
Organism: Proteles cristata cristata; assembly: GCA_017311185.1. Taxonomy (NCBI): domain Eukaryota; kingdom Metazoa; phylum Chordata; class Mammalia; order Carnivora; family Hyaenidae; genus Proteles; species Proteles cristata. Next base: position 370,977 of record JAESUZ010001307.1, on the reverse strand, counting down.
GGCTCTCACGACTATAAGATCATGACCTGAGCTGAAATCAGGAGGCAGATGCTTAACTGACTGAACCACCCAGGCGCCCCTTATGAGTTTTTGTATTTGAAAAACAAAAATTTTTCTAGAGAGCAGATGTAGTTGGTAAATTCTGACACTAATGAATTACAGGAGCCTAACCCAATTACTTCTCTGGTTTATTTCTGAATATAAAGTCAGACTGTATTGACCTCAGAGGTCCTGTGTGATATATTTTTGAATTAGGGAAACATTAGCCGTATCCCCTAGTGTAAGCTGGGTACCCTACAGAGGTTTTACTAACATCTCCCGCCCCTATTTCAAAGGTGCGTTAGAGAAACTCTTCTGGGTGGCTGAGGAACTAGCGATTCCTGACTGCCTGCACCTGCCATGCCTGCCCCAGCCACACCTTCTTTTGGGGATGGCCTGTGCCTGGCTTGGGTAGTATCGATTCGTTCTCTTTTTTTCTTTCTCCAAACTTCTTTCTTCACCTTGATTTCCTTCTAATATTGGGACTTTAATTTTTTTGCTTTGGTGCAAATGTTTACTGGCTATAGCAGCTGAACGAAGTTGGGGCAATATCTGCCCTTTATTGAGAAAAATAGAATAGTTAAAAAGTATATTTACAATTTTATAGTTTCTTACAAGTATATGCTTTTTTCATTATTTCATGGTATTTGACACTTTGACCCATTTATTTATTTTAAAAATATTTTTTGACGTTTATTCATTTTTGAGAGAGAGAGAGTGTGGGCAGGGGAGGGGTAAAGAGAGAGAGAAGGAGACACAGAATCCAAAGCAGGCTCCAGGCTCTGAGCTGTCAACACAGAGTCTGACACAGGACTCGAACCCACAAGCAGTGTGATCATGACCTGGGCCGAAGTCTGACGCATAACCCACTGAGCTACCCATGTGCCCCACTTTGACCCATTTTTATTCCTAAGCAGTCTCCTCCTTGAGCTGTTACTCAAGTCATGCTAGCTCCCCCCTGTCCCCCAGCCATGGGCATTTCCCTGAGCCTTTGTGCTTGGCCGCTGCTGCTGTCTGCTTATAATGGTTTCTTCCCCTTGGAGTGCATCCAGCTACATAAGCTTAATTATCACTCTTGTGACTCCAGTTTATCAATGTCACAAGTACAGCACCATGTTTCTCCTTCAATAAACACTTCTACCTAGGTCACCTATTTGTACTTCAAATACAACCTAGTTAATAATTAAAACTATCTTTTATTACAGATTTCCTTTTTGTAACTTTTCAAATAAGTGGCACCATTGTTTTCCTGGGTCCCCAGCATTGAAACTTCATAGTCAGTTTATTGATCCATCCACTAATGTAATAACTTACATTACATTAGAAATATAATGGCCCAGGGGGCCTGAGGGGCTCAGTCAGTTAAGAGTCCCACTCTTGATTTTGGCTCAGGTCCTGATCTCACCATTTGTGAGATCGAGTCCCATGTCAGGCTCTGTGCTCTCAGTATGGAGCCTACTTGGAATTCTCTCCCTCTATCTCTGCCCCTCATCACCCTTTCAAAATAAACAAAAAAACTTTTTAAAAAACGTAATGGGCACCTACTTGTACCAGGCGTACTATGTGCCCAGGACATGGGATGAGGGGGGTGAGCAGTGACAGCACCTCCCTTTTCTGTCACTTCTTTTCTATGTGCTTGGGAGGGGTAGACAGATACATGATGTTCCAAATGATGAAGGCTACTTTATGCTTTTGTTAATTGACCTCTTTATATTTTATTTTAAAAAAGGTTTTTTTTAATGCCTTATTTATTTCTGAGAGAGAGAGACAGACAGAGTGAGCAGGGGAGGATGAGAGAGAGAGAGGGAGACACAGAATCTGAACCAGGCTCCAGGCTCTGAGCTAGCTGTCAGCACAGAGCCCAACTCGGGGCTTGAACCCACGAACTGTGAGATCATAACCTGAGCTGAAGTTGGAGGCTTAATGACTGAGCCACCCAGGTGTGTTATTTTGTAAAAAACAAAAACAAAAACATTTTTTTAAATGTTTGTTTATTTTTGAGAGAGAGAGAGAGACAGAGTGTGAGCAGGGGAGGGACACACACACACACACACACACACACACACACACAATCCGAAGCAGGCGCCAGACTCTGAGTTGTCAGCACAGTGCTTGATGTGGGGCTCGAACTCACGAACCGTGAGATCATGAACTGAACCATATTTGGACACTTAACCAACTGAGCCACTCAGGCACCCCAAGTTAATTGACCTTTTTAGAGTATATCACTGAACATAACACTTGAGATCTCAGGAGAAAATGGGCAAATCGCATTGACTATATTTTCTATATCCTGAATGACTCTTGGATCCAGAAATGTTGTGAAGGGCAGTTTATTTAAAAATTTCCAAAGACCTAAATCCTAAAGGAATAAACTAAATTTCCTTTTCTTATTAATACAGTATTAGCCCTCTCAGTCTTAAACAGTTCCCTTTTATAAAGTACAAATTACTATGAATAGAGACCTTTATTGCAATTTTGAGGTTTGTTTTTTTAAGCTAAACTGAGCAAATGTTATTTTTGCCTTTTAAAGCCTTATTATATTACGGAGGTTCACCAATCAACTGCATTGCATTTTCCACATAGTGCTCTTATCCAAAATAAAATCTAATATATTCTTTGCCTTATGCATATGATTGGGAAATAAATATTATTTTAAACAGTAATGATCAGCTGCTAAGTCATGGCACACTTCAATTTATGCGAATATGAAAGGAAGGTCTCATGAATTTTTGTTAATGGTACTTTATCGATACGTAATTTACTTACAGTAAAATGCATCATCAAGTGTATGCCATGCTGAATTTTGACAAATGTATATACCTGTGTAGCTATGACCCAGATCAAAATAAAGAATATTTCCATCATCCCTAAGAATTCCCTTGTGCCCAGTCACCCACCTCACTGTGAGGTAAGCCAGGTGTTATTTTTATTACCATAGATTAATGTCTGTTCTTCATGTTCATGTAAATGGAATCATATAGTACATATTCTTTTGTGACTGGCTACTTTTGTCTTGCATAATGTTTTTGGTACTTATCCATTTCTTGTATTCTTTCATTCTTTTTTTGTGGAGTAGTGTACCCTTATGTGAGCATAATACCAATGTGATTTCTAAATTCTAATTTATATATAGTTCTACACCCCCAAGTAAATGTAATACCTGTAAAAGTTTCTACCTCTAGAGAAAATTTAGCACATTTTCACCTTTAAACTTAAAGATTAAAGTATAAACTTTAAACCTTAACCTTTAAATCAACTTGCAGATGACTTTTTGTTAGAAAATTATCTGTTTCATCAACTGCTCTTGAGTTTGCGTAAAATACCTTGAGATCTTTGGATTTTATTATATATTACTACTGCTAAGAGCTAACATTCAGTGAATGATTACTAAGTAATAGGCTCTGTGTCAAATTCCTGAAGTGAATTATTCTTTAAGCTCTTAATAAAACCCTATGAAGTAGTCAGTATTAATTTAGAAATAGGTTTTGCTCGAGGTAACTTGCCCAAGGTCATACAACTAGGAAGGAATGGAGATGGGATTCAAATCCATGTTCCCTTAATCATGTCGCCAGATTCTCTCGCATTCGAATGCTTATTAGAATGGTCCCATATGTGAACATTTGATGTGTCAAATGTGTACTTGATGCTTTTATATCTTTTAATTTTCCCAGTAACTCTAAAAGATATGTTTACAAATCACCTCAGGGCATACTTATGGACACATCTTAAAAATATAGATCTGGATCTCTGTAAAGAAGTCATAGTTAAGAATATAGACTTTCAAATAGTAAACATTTATTTTTTATGTTTTTAAAATTTGTGGTTTGCTCCTATGTTGCTTAAAATGGAGGGAAGGGTACAAGTGGGCTTCAAGGGTCAAATGCCAAGATCTAAAACGTATAATACATTTGGTACAAATTAAAATTATTCAGACTCTAATCTGATTAGAATGAGTCAATCTTGAAAGAATTATAGTGGAAACTGCAATACAAATAGAATTATATTTCTTTCTTCCCCATGAATTTTTTGACAATGAATCCTGCACACAGACCTAAGATGTCTTTTCCCAGAAAAAGTAGAAACATATTAATTCCTAGATGGTGGTATTCCAAAGTCATTGGACATGAAAGGTTATAGGGGTTTTGGAATCTGGCAAAGTAAGTTAGTTACAGTCTTATGGCTCTACGTGAGACCCAATGGTAGTCAATTTCAAATAAAGGTCACGGTTATAAAGTTTTATAACACTTAAGCATTAACTTGAATAGATTGTGTTAAGTAGGGAGGGTCCACTGAGAATCAAATTTCCCAATTGTGTCAGGTAATTGTAATTCTTTAGATTTTATAAGACCATATGACTCTTGAAAAATACTATTATCATGTGTTTTCTATGAGCCCATTTTTATGAACAAAATTTGGAATAAAGAATGATGTGATTACTTTCCTCCCTGAACTATGTTGATAAGAAGCCTCCTTGTTGAGACCCTGAGGCTGTTTGTGGCTCTGGCTCTGCAGTTCACTGGGGAGCATCTCCTCTGAATTGCAAACCAGATTCTGTGGAGCTCAGGCATGTTAATTTTGCAAACTAATATTCACATGAGAGTGATACACTCATGTTTGTACCAGGATAATAAAGAGTCTTCAGTTTCATTAGCAGAGAAGCAGGAAGTCGTTGATTCTAAGCGAGTGCCTGAGAGAACCAACCAAGAACGTGAGGGAGAGCTGTCAAAGATGATTTCCTGATGGAGGTCCATGGATGCTGGTGAGATGTAGGACGACCCGCGGTTCTGCAATTCATGATGTTATATTCAGTTCTAGACACTGAGTCAAATGAATTGTTAATATAAACAGGTCCTCACATTTGAAGAATTCTTTGTCATTTATTTTGTCACAGCCAGCTCCTTTAACATTTTCATGTATATTTTTTCCTTGGATTAAAAACACCAAGGCAGTTCCTTTACAACCCTTTTTTCTCAACGGTGGAATGTAAGCAAATCAATATCTAACGGTCTTTTGTGCAAACCTCAGTATATAATAGATTTTGTTTTGCCACTGTAGAAAACAAAATCTAAAAACCTTATGCAATTAGAAGCTGGGAGAGGAAGACTAGTAGCAAAATTATTAGCAAATTAAAATAGAAATGACGATAATATTACTGGCTCCATAAAAACCCTGTGAAATCAACTATTGATATTTTTTTTTAAAAAAGGTGTTGCTTTCTGATTTAGGGTCGCAGATGCAAAAAAATACAATGCAAGCAGTATATCTCTCTATGGTTTCTTTGTAATTTCCCAGTTCTTGGGCATTTGGGGATATATATATAGATGTGAGTAACTGAACTTGAGAAGAAGAATAATCCTCCAAATTTATTGATCTAAGATATATTTTGCATGAATACACTTAGGTGTGAATATGTTTGGTTTGAGTTAGCATAAATAAGTAAAAGGAAGTTCTTCCATCTTTGAGCCTTGTAAATATAAATTTCCACTTCTCCTTTTATTATTTTATTGAGCTACTAGTTACTTCAACTAGGCAAATAATTGTTTATAGTGAAAGCTAGGGATTGGAAGCATGGCAAGGATCATATATATGGTATGGTATTGCCACCTCTAAGGCTTGCAGAAATTAAGTGCACTGTAGATGAATAATCAAATATAGTCCCAAGAATATAACTACTTCACTATTAGCTATTAGGAAATGGTCTAGCTATGTGTAGGTAGTGGTGTATATATAATTATGTAAATACCTACTTGAAATCTTCCTAAATCACTTTGTTTTGATAAAATTTTTAAAAAATTTCTGGGAATGTTATGGAATCCATTTGTTTATGCTTCAAGCAAAGTTATACATGGTAACAACATCATCGAATCATATTATATTCGATACTGTGCTACTTGGTATAGTTTTGCCAGGATTTTTTTTTTATTAGAGTATGAGCACATTTCTAAAGAATTTCAAATATGTAGATAATTTATCCACATGCATTAGATTTGAGAAATACCTATTTCTAAATGATAGAAAGCACAAATCCCTTTCTGTATATGGGTGAGGACAGTTTGTAAATCAAAGACCATACCAGTTACTTCTTCAGAAATCATCTCAAGAATATCACTCCCTCATGAACTCCTCATAGGAATGTAAATTGTTATAGCCACCATAAAAAATAGTATGGAGGCTTCTCAAAAAATTAGCAGTAAAGGGGTGCCTGGCTGGCTTGGTCAGCATAACATGCAACTCCTGATTTCAGATTGAGTTCAAGCCCCCTATTGGATGTAGCACTTTAAAAAAATAAAAAATGGGGCACCTGTGTGGTGGAAATTTATAGTCAGTTAAGCGTCCAACTTCGGCTCAGGTCATGAACTTGCGGTTTGTGGATTCGAGCCCCGCGTCAGACAGCTAGCTCAGAGCCTGGAGCCTGTCTTCAGATTCTGTATGTATCTCCGTCTCTCTCTGACCCTCTCCTATTCACGCTGTCTCTCTCTCTCAAAAATAAGTAAAACATTAAAAAGTTAAAAAAAAATTAAAAATGAAAACACCAGATGATTTAGTATTTCCATTACTAGGTATTTACCCAAAGAAAAAAATATACCCCCCAAAAATTTGGATAGATATATACACCCCTTTGTTTATTCCAGAATTATGTATAATAGCCAAGATAAGGAAACAACCTACATGTCCATTGATAGATGAATGGATAAAAAAGATGTGGTGTGCGTACACACACACACACACCCCACTGGAATATTAGCCATAAAAAAGAGTGAGATCTTGTCATTTGTGACAACATGGATGGATCTAAAGGGTATAATGCTAAATGAAAGAAGTCACACTGAGAAAGACAGATATCATATGATTTATTTCACTTATATGTGGGATCTAAAAAACAAAACAAAACCAGAAATGGACCCATAAATACAGAGAACAAAATGGTTGTTGCTGGGGGTTGGGGAGTGGGGGTTGGGATGGACAGGAGGGATGAAGGGGAGTGAGAGGTATAGCCATCCAGTTATGGGATAAATAAGTTGCAAGGATAAAAGACACAATATAAGGAATATGGTTAATAGTATTCTAACAGTGTTGTGTGGTGACAGATGGTAGCTACACTTACAGCGAGCATAGCGTAATGTATAGATTTGTGGAATCAGGATGTTGTATACCTGAAACTAATGTAACATTATGTGTCAACTATATTTTAATAGAATATCTCTTGGAAAAATTTGAAAAAATTCAGTATGAAATGAAGCAACTCTACAATAAAACTAGATAACTTTCCATTTTTAAAAATTGGGAATACAAAACCACCAAATTTGGATCTAGTCTTACTAAAAAATGTGAATGAACAAAAGAAAGCTCATGTTGAATGTTTGCTTACAGCTAAAATGTTGTATTTTTCAGAACGCTGCAAGTGTAAGCCTATTAGAGCTACACAGAAGACCTATTTCCGAAACAATTACAACTATGGTAAGGATAACTGCAGTGCTAAGAAAGTAGTGTGTGTGTGTGTGTGTGTGAGAGAGAGAGAGACAGAGAGACAGAGAGAGAGAGACAGGGAGGGAGGGAGGGAGGGGGAGAGGGAGAGAGACAGAGAGGGAGAGGGAGGGAGAATTAGAACAGTTTAAGGATAAGGCTTAAAACCAAACAAGGACAACTTTTAAGCACATAGTCACCTGTTCCAAACGATTAAAATGTCTAATGGGCAAAATTCTTGACCAATGCTTGTTTTTGAAACATATTAGGCAGCATTGCTGGCATCCTAGAACCATATAATTAAGTACACAGAGCTGCATTTCAAACTAGATGGGAGGGACTCTTCCTCTCTGAGATCCTGAGGAGGATTTGAGCTTGAATGTTTGGGGCTGCATGCATGGGTTTTCAGTCGTGCTTCTCAGCTTCACTGCGGTGGACAGAGGAGCATTTTGATGCTAAGGGTTGGATGGTTAGCAGAGGACAGCTTGGTTTCTCCAATCAGTCTGTCTCACGGAACACATTGACAGAGTCGGAAAGTAACATAGAAGTTGTTAGTATTCAATTGAGGAAATGTTTTATTGTCCAGTTTGACCTCGAAATGTGACATTTTGACAAAATATTAATCTAAGAACCACCAATCTAAAGGGAGCCAACAGATTTAACTGCAGAAGGAAAAAGCCTCCTGTCTTTGTACCAGGTACTGTGCCGGGTGGTTTCCATACACTGTCTTTTATCGTTTCCTCAACTGCTCCGTGAGATGTATTACTATCTTAATTTTATCAGTGATTATTGAATCTAAGTTGTCCTTTTTAAAATTATTTAGAATGTACTTTTGGGTACTGGCATGGTTCATGGTGATAAATATCAATTATTCTTATATTCAGAAAACTCAGTTTTCCAGTTGATAAAGTAAGGGACAAATCAACATTTGCTGTAATCAATAGGCATTTTATAGTGATTTTTCCCCAAGCATCTATGAGATTAATAAAGGTCATGTGACTCCCTCTGAAGAAGATTGTTGATGTCGAGTCAATGAATAAACATGACTACTAAATAGATTTTTAAAGGAAACTTTTATTAAAATGAGAATTTTATTATCAAATTTACAGGACTTATTTTAGAGGATCTAAGACATATAGCAGATTTATTTCTGTCCTGTTGGGAGTTGGGAGGAGAGAAATTGGTAAGACTCTGTAAGAGTAAGCTTTGGTATCTATAAAAATATCATATATTAAAAGGTATAAGATAGAAAATTCGCAGGCAAATAAATCTCTGAAATGCACTAGTTTTACAAGTTTTTCTTCAGTGGAATCAATTTTCATTTTTTATTAACTACTCATTTTATTAAAAAATTTTAAATATTTATTTAGTTTTGAGAGAGAGAGAGAGCACAAGTGGGGCAAGGGTAGAGAGAGAAAGGGAGACCCAGAATCTGAAACAGGATCCAGGCTCTGAGCTGTCAGCACAGAACCTGAATGTGGGGATTGAACTCATGAGCCATGAGATCATGACCCGAGCCAAAGTCTGACACTTACCCAACTGAGGCACCCCCGCTTACTACTCATCTTTAGAGGAATCTAATTTCTCTTAGCCAATGGTGGCTTTCAAGGTTGAAAGGTCATGTTTTTCTGAGAAGTCAAATTCCTGGCTGCTCATTGGAGGACCCATTCTTCTAAAACCCGATATGAAAAATCACAGGGAAATGGAGGTCTTGATTTTTAGGAGATTAGTTTTTCAAGATTGAAAAATGTTATATGAACTTTAAGCACAGTTACACTTAAAAAAGCATAATAAAAAATGGTGTTTCAAGGAAATTTAGTTTACTTGGTATTTATTTTTTTATTATTGTTTTTTACTTTTTCTTACTACTAAAACTGTTGATTCTGCTGATTTGATTAAGAGTTAAATTATTAGTGGTTACAAGTCATGAAAAGAGGATTTTTGACACAGTAGCTGAGGGAATATTATAATGTAAAATGGAATACAGATCACAGTTAATGGGAAGGAGATCATTTCTTTCTCATAGACAAACAATAACCAGGTTGCCCAAAGTTGAAGGATTTTCATGTTTCTGTGGCTTAACTTAGAACGTCTTTGGGGGAAGGCAGGCATTCAAATGATTAGATAGAAGGAAGAATTCTGAACAGAAAATGCAGTTTAAATTCTAAAAGCTGTTGATTTTTATCACAACTATTTGCCTGTGTCTAATGAGAAAACAAAGTTGGGACGGGAGTGCTTCATTCAGATTAATTCAGTAAAAGCTCTTGAGCTTTAACAAAATTACTTGAATAATAAAGTAAGTCTTGTAGAGAGATATTTATTTTGGAGTGGGTACATGTGCTAAAAATTTCTAATGAAAATATTAGACACACTGAGTAAATAAATCATTAGTTTGAGAACATTTGCACAGTTTGCTAATCTCTAAGGGTTGATGGATGCTATGAAGTACATTTACATAAACCAGGACACAAAAAAATGCCTGCTAGCTGGGCTTGTCAATTTATCAACTGATTCTCCCAAATGACATTTCAAAAAGGGCAATCTTATTTTTTGTTAAAATACAGACTAGAGAGAACACTAATAAGGCATTTCTTAACTCACAAACTGTACCAAGCAGGAACAGCTGGGTAGTTACATTTTGTTTGCTGTAAGTTCTCATAGTTTCTCCAGAAATGGAAATACCTGAGGAGCAAAATGAGACTTTGTCCTAAAGTTTTTCAAATTCACAATTTAATTTCTATCATACATATGTTGTACTGGTGGAATGTTATTGAATGTTTCCATATAGACTTGAGGCATTGATGGGGAGAATGGTTTATTAGCTAGCTTTATGTTTTTATGGATTACTTTTTTTCCATTCCTTTGTAGCTCAAAAGACCTAAAATACATGGGATGGGACTCAGATGAAAGTGGTTTGCATATCTGTTCCTAAGAGGCTTTCAAAAATTGGATATATTGTGTCTTCCTCCATATGACATCCCTGGATATTGAACTAGAGCAGCCAGGGAGCCTCGTCAAAAGCCATTGGCTTCTTACTAATTGACATTTTTACTTCCTTGTAGGTTTTTCAAATTCCCCTTCCAAAAAAAAAAAAAAGTTAACTCATTTATCAGAAGGAGGAATCTAAAAAATTTGGCTCTTCCAAAGGACAGAATACACAGATTAGAAACAGAACTGTGCTTTCTAGATTCTGAGACAAATACTTTGACTTTGCAGCAGAATTGGTTATTTTTACAGCAGTTCATCTTTATGTTGAGGAGTGAAGCTGGCTCTTGTGAGATAAATCGGGTGCCAGCATTTCCACTGAGAGAGGTAGATTAACGCAATTGACACATTAGACCGTTGTCTATACCACATGAGAGGAAGAAATGTTGGAGTGTCTGACTTCAAAGCAGATGGAGGAAATAATCTAGTGGTAGCAGTTTTTATTTTAAAAAAAGTGTATGCTTGGGGCGCCTGGGTGACTTAGTCAGTTAAGCGTCCGACTTTTGCTTAGGTCACGATCTCGCAGTTCGTGGGTTCGAGCCCCGCGGCGGGCTCTGTGCTGACTGCCAGCTCAGAGCCTGGAGCCTGTTTCAGTCTGTGACTCCCTCTCTCTCTGACCCTCCCCTGCTCACGCTGTCTCTCTCTCTCTCTCCTAGAAATAAATAAAACATAAAAAAAAAGTGTATGCCCACAGGAAAATATAAAAGTTAATCTGTACTGAAACGAAGGAAGAAATGAGCTGATGTCTAAAGAGTCACTAACGTAAGGAAAGGTGGAAAGATGGTGGAAGCAGTTGGGGAACACTGTAGAACAGGACGTGAAAGCACCAAAGACCCCAACTCTTTAGAAAAATCTATTAATAGATCTGATAGAAGAATACTGACAAGTAAACAGAGCATATTCAAGTACTAGGTCTTTACATATAGTGAAATTAATATAAACTTCTGTTGATAGCAATCAAAGCTACACACATGGACACATTCAAAATAAAAATTTTGGAGGAAAATCACATCAGATTCACTCAATCTTTGATTACCTAAATGGGTTTTTCCTTATGAGATACATGCATGTATGCACACATGTACACATGTATATGTGTATACACAAATGTATGCATGTGTGTATGTACACATACACAAATATATAGGTACAAACAAATTGGAAGGGGATCAGGGCTGAACATTAAAGGGGGCAGGTGTATAGTGTGTCATTCACTATTGTCTAAGGCAAACATATCTGACTGACTTTTCCTCTCCATTCATTGAGCACGAAGTGGATACAAATTGACTAGAAAGCTCACCTGTCTTTTTTGAATGGGACATCTATTGTGTATCATATTACCATATTGACTTTATTTTCTTTTATCCAGTTATTCGGGCTAAAGTTAAAGAAGTTAAGACCAAGTGCCATGATGTGACTGTAGTAGTTGAGGTGAAGGAGATTCTAAAGGCTTCTCTGGTAAACATTCCAAAAGAAAGCATTAACCTTTACACCAGCTCTGGCTGCCTGTGTCCTCCACTTAATGTTAATGAAGAGTATATCATCATGGGCTATGAAGATGAGGAACGCTCTAGGTAATTCACTCCCTAAGATTCAGAATAATTGCTATACCTATCATTTCTTTATTTCATTTCTCCTGAGATCTTACTCTGGAGTTCTTACCTGGGGATCTGTCTAACTCTTAGGGGTTACAGATAGGTTTTAGTTGGGCCCCTCAATATTATGTATTGGGTAGAAAACTGTATGTGTGCAATTAGTGGGTGTGCATTTTTCTAGGGAGAGGTATCATAACATCATTTCTTCTTAAAGGAGTCTCTGGCTCCCAAATTGTTAAGAATTGCTATTCTGAAACCTGACTGTCCTATTGTAGAATAAATAGTAAGTGTTTCTTGGCAATGATTTCTAGTATTTTTCAGTAATATCTTTTAATTTTTCAAAAATGGTTGCTTCTTTAAAAAATACAGATTACTGTTGGTGGAAGGTTCTATTGCTGAGAAATGGAAGGATCGACTCGGTAAAAAAGTTAAGGTAAGCCTATACTTTATGCTCAAAGTGATACATAAAAAATAAAAGTAGAAAACCAGACATTTGGCATTTAAACAAAATAGCTGCCCTTAAGAGCATGAAAAAGTTTAAAACCTGATCTGTGTGTGTGTGTGTGTGTGTGTGTGTGTGTATCTCAAATTCTAAGGACTGAGTTTGTCTTTAATGTCAATTTCATTTAAGGAGTGAATTCTCTATAAGTGTATCAGAGGTTTAACTACAGTAGCCTAACTTCACACAATGGGAAGTCTAGCTATGGTTAATCCAGTCCTGGCTGGGTAGCTCCACATTATCATTAGGGCTCCAGCTCCTTCTAGCTTACTGTTCTGTTGTTTTTAAGGGATTGCTTCCATGCTCGTGTTCACTTGGAGATCACAAGATGGCTGCCCACTCCAGCATCACACCTATGTTTCAGGGAGAAAAAAAGGAGGTATAAAGGAGTTTCCAAGTGCCCCACCTAGCAATTTTTACTTAGGCCTTAGTTTCATATCTATTTCTAGCTGCACAAGGGACTGGAAAATGCAGTTTTTTACCTGGGCATATTGCTTCCTTGAACAAATTGCAGTTCTGGGAGTAAAAGAAGAAGGGGAGAATAAAGGATGGGTAGGAAGCTACCGATGTTGTGACAGTTCACAGACACCAATTCTTCTGTATGAAATGCAGTCATGTTCATCTGTGAATAAGAGATCTTACCAAATTAGGTCCTTAGAGTGGTAACGTAACTTTGTTTTTAAGCCAGTAATTTTTAGATCCTGGAAGTGATGCATTTAAAAAGTCACAATAGGGGCACCTGGGTGTCTCAGTCAGTTGAGTCTCTGACTCTGGATTTCAGCTCAGGTCATGATCTCATGGTTCATGAGATTGAGCCCCACATTAGGCTTTGTGCTTATAGAACAGAGCCTGCTTGGGATTCTATTTCTGCCTGTCCCCTACTCGTGCTCTCTCTCTCTCAAATAAATAAACTTTAAAAAGGTTAGAAGGTGGGTGCCTGGGTGGCTTAGTCGGTTAAGCATCTGACTTTCGCTTAGGTCACGATCTCGTGGTTCGCGGGTTCGAGCCCCGCGGCGGGCTCTGTGCTGACTGCCTGCTCAGAGCCTGGAGCCTGTTTCACAGTCTGTGACTCCCTCTCTCTCTGACCCTCCCCAGCTCACGCTGTCTCTCTCTCTCTCTCCTAGAAATAAATAAAACATTAAAAAAATAAAAAATTAAGGTTAGAAGGTTTTATTTTTTTCTTACTATACTAAGCAAATCTGTTCCAAAGAAAGGAATGTATGCACAGATTGGCAAAGAATTGAAAAGGGTGGTGTGTGTGTGTGTGTGTGTGTGTGTGTGTGTGTGTGTGTGTGTGTGTTGGGGGTGGGGGGCAGGGAGAGAGAAAGAGTGGGAATTGTACCAAACATAATACATCTCTTCCTTCTGTGAGTTTGAAGGCTTGGGAAACATTTAAAGGGTAAGCTAAACACCCCTGGGCAGTTTATCTTATACATCTGGCACTTGACACAGCAGACACATTTGAGTTGAAGTGACCTACAAAAATGTAAGGGCATTATTTTGCAGGGAGAGCTACCCTTCATTAAGTTCTTTTTCTTCCTGGTCTATTTGTCAAAAGTGAGATGTATTTCTAGTTCATACCTGTGGGAATTCTCCATTTGTATCTCTTTTCAATTACTTTGGTGTTTATTAAAAAGTGGTTCTTCTTCAGTAAGTTGGAATCTCTCACTGTCCTTTTAATTTGGTTTTCTGCTTGCTAATGCAGAATAGGAATTTGTCCTAAATTCCAGTACCAGTTGGAAGAGCTTTCAACATCCCTGCTGCAAAGCCTGTAACGAGGCTTGCTTTTGCTGCTTCTCTTCTGGTACCAAGACAATTACCATCAAGTGAAGACCCAGGACACATGGCTTGTTTATTCTCTTTCTTAGGCAAATATTTTCCATTGCTATCTACAGGGCACTCACAGAGTTACTGTGAAATCCTTTATATCTCAGTCTAGATTTAAACATGCTAAAGGAAAGAATTAAACCAATAATGTGAATGATTTTAAGTTTATTTATTTATTTTGAGAGAGAGCAAGGAGGGAGAGTCTGGGACAGAGGATCTGAAGCAGGCTCTCTGCTGACAGCGAGCCTGATGTGGGGCTCGAACTCATGAACTGTGAGATTATGACCTGAGCTGAAGTCTCAGACCTTTAACCGACTGAGCCACCTAGGGACCCCAACAATTTTAACTGATATGCAGATACTCATGGCTAACGATCTTGGGTAAAAAAATCTCTTTTGGCTAGAATAATTGAGATCCTTAGTTTAGTTTTCCAGTCAGTTTGAGGATGTAGAAAAGAGTTTTATGGAGGATAGTTTTTTTTTTTCAAGTAAGAGTTACCATTTTCAACTGATTTCCCCCCCCCCTTTTTTTTTTTGCTTAATGAATGGAATAAGAACAAAGTAAAGACTTTCTTTTGATTTTGCCATGCAGATGGTTGTCTACCTAAGTCTCTGTTATAGCAGGTTGTTCGAATCAAAATATTTGGTCTGCCTTGGGCAGCTGAGAATCTAACTGTTTTTTAATATGAAAAACAATAAGATTGTAAATTTATGCTAAAATGAAGAATGACTTTCAGTAATTGAAGAAAATGATAATTATGTACTAAGCCCTTCATATATTTTTCATTTGCTAATCTTCAGAATAGTCTTATAAGTATATTCTTTTATTCCAATGTGTTAATGATGAAAATGAGGTTTAATACATTTAAGAAACTATGCATGGTAACTGATAGAGGTAGAATTTGGACTTGGGCCATCTGAGATTAGCTCCTTGCTGCTCAAAGTGTGGTCTTTGGACCAGCAACCTGGGAGGTTGGGATCACCTGGGAGCTTGCTAGGGATGAAGATCTTGGGCCCCAGCCCAGACCTACTGAATGAGAATCTGAAATAATATCTCTGGGTGATTTGAGAACTAGTGCTGTGGTCCTTATTCACTACCTTTAATACCCATAATATAACTTCCTTTTATTTTATTATATTACATGTAAACACTATTGGTAGTGTTATTATGCAATATTAGTGAACTTGATTGTGGTTATTAGAAACATCGGTAATGTCTACTTTGTAAAACAGTGCAGTGCAGGAACTTGTCTGTTGCGATTGTCACACTTGGTTGATATTACTTGGAAATACATTTTTAAGAGATCTCATTTGCCCCCAAATTTCCATTTTTTACACTGATTGAATCACATATGTTTTAAAAGGCTGTGTTCTGATATATTGTAAAAGAAGAAGATGAAGAAGAATAGCCCTTCAAATTCTCTGTGTAAATCTTCCATCTGTTGATCCTCTGTGTAGTGCCAGACTCATGTATGTTAGCTCCAGAAATACCCACAGGTTTCGATCGATATTTTTGTCACCATTTGACATGGAAATTTTAAGTTTAAGGTTTGATATGAAAACATACCTGATGTATTATAGGTGGCCAATTTGGTGCTTTTTATGATCAGAGAACTATGTTCATGTAGCATCAATTTTCTTATCCTGGGATATGAATTTTATACTTTTGGAAAATGCTTTTGAGTTCTGACCGTGTGGTCATACTTAGTTGTTAGAATAATAGACATGGTGATGACCCTGGTGATACATGCATGTGAGCATTTTCCGTTTTGAATTTCACAGCGCTGGGATATGAAGCTCCGCCATCTTGGACTCAATAAAACTGATTCAAGCACTAGTGATTCCACTCAGAGTCAGAAATCTGGCAAAAGCTCCAACCCCCGGCAAGCACGCAACTAAATCCTGAAATGCAGACAGATCACCAGTGGACTTCCTGTTAAGACTTGCATTGCTGGACTAGCAAAGGAAAATTGCACTATTGCACGTCATACTCTATTTTTTTTTACCACAAAAATCATGTGGTAACTGATATTCCTTCTATTTTCTCTTTCGTGTTCTGTTTTTCTCTTCTCTCTCTCTCTTTTTTTTTTTTTTTTTTTTTTTGTGGTCTGAGTGCAGCTCCTTAAATGTGTGTATTCTGTTTCACTAATCCTGGGAAAACTGTTCTTTGCAATAATAATAAATTAAACATGTTGATACCAGGGCTTTTTGCTGGAGTAAATGTTAATTTGCTGTTCTGCACCCAGATTGGGAATGCAATATCAGATGCAAAGAGAGATTTCTGGTATACGCAGAGCGCTAGATAGGCTGTAAAACATAGTCTGCTCATCTAATTACAGGCTCATTTCCACATGCCTTTTGGGCATTCTCCTCATGCTTAAAAGTTCTGAATGTTTATAAAGGTAAAATGGCAGTCTGAAATCAGATGCCACACAGGCAAAGCAATCAAGCACCAGGAAGCATTTATGAGGAAACGACACACAAGATAAATTATTTGCGAGATTGGCAGGAAGCAAAATAAATAGTGCTAGGAGCTGAGGAAGGAACATTTTGCTGATTGAGAAGCACAGCTGAAACCAGTAGCTATTGGGAGGTTAACAGTAGCATTTTTCTTCTGGCAATACATTTGGTTTGTTTGTGAATATATTGATCAGCATTAGGGAAGTGAATTGTAACTAGACATCTGCTGTTATCAGTGTAGCTCTGTTAAGTTTGCTTCCCATTAAACAAACCCATCGGTGTAAGATTTTTTCATCTTTTAAAATAAATCTTGACTTGCTGCATTGACCAGGAAAAGAAAGCATGTATGCACGTGCACCAGGGTGTTATTTTTGAAAGACACATAGCTCTGTAAAACGCTATAGTTTGCAGCATGGTAAAATGTGCAAGGGTGTGCATGTGTTTGTGCACTCACACCCAAACTGGACTGAATTACAGGCGTGTACTTGTTCATTTGGATTTGTGCTGTTTAACACTCAGTAAAATATGCCTAATAAAACCGTTGTTAGGAGAGAGATTATTCTTTTAATATTTTTATTTATTTTTGAAAGAGCACGCAGGCAAGGGAGGGACAGAGAGGAAGGCAGAGCATCCGAAGCAGGCTCTGTTCTGATGGCAAAGAGCCCTACACAAGGCTCCGACTCCTGAATCGTGAGATCATGACCTGAGCTGAACTCTGACGCTTAGCCAACTGAGCCACCCAGGTGCCCCAGGAGAGAGGTTATTCTGACTTTTAAACCAAGTGCACAATCTTGCTACCCAAGCTGCAGTGTTCCCAGAGACCTTGGGGAATAACTGATGCTCTTCCTTCCTTCCTCCGACAAGTTCTTCAGAGCTTGTGCCAATTACTTGGAAGTCTCATTCCCTTCAATTTACATGTTTGATATGAGTAGAGCTAAATTTCCAAGCTATGGTATGCTGAAAATGAAACATTTATGAAGCAAAATGGTGCTGTGCTTCCTTCTACAAGGACAATCATGCAGGAATGAAATTCAGTCCAGAACAAACATTTCCCCAAAGAGTCAATAATAATTCCTCTAAATTCTCTCTTTTGAAAGTAAGCGAACATCTCGACCTTCTGGCTGATGTCCAAGCCCCTATAGTTTCTGGAATCGCAGAAGAAAGAGTTCCCATCTTTGCCTCCATGAAGACTGGATGCTCCTTTGAGCTGCTGTGTGGTTGCTATCAGATATTTTGTCTACCTGCCCCTTGGGCTTTATTCTCAGATGGCTGACACAGGTGCATCTCTTTCCAGATGCTGCTGTTACAGTCGTTAGAAGGTGAGTTTGGGTGTCAGAGGGCAGTAGTGAAGTGCTGCAAGGGAAGAACTGCGCCTTGGGATCTGTCGTCCTGATGTTGATGCCCCAACTTGAGCTTCAAGATTGAGGACTGGAAAGTGGAGCTTCTGCACTGTCCCGCGTTCCTCATCTTTCATGTTCATTGCGACAAGGAGGGCAAGAATGGACTGTAGGAGATTTAAAAGAATTGATTTCTCAAATTCACAAAATGTCATTTATTCCAAAGCACAGTGTGATGAACTATTTTGAGGTACAACTGAAGCCACAGATGTGTCCAGGCACCTGCAATGTTTTGTTCCGGGAAGGGGGACAGCGGTGGCGGTAACGATCAGCTTCTGTGTAGAGATGTGACACAATTTATGTGCAGTACATGGACAATTATGTTCATAAACAAAAGAGAACTAGATTTTGGGATTCAACTGTGTGCTTTGCCACCTTCCCTCCAGCGATCTGCACTGGCGATGCCTGATTTTTTTTCTGTGTGGGGCTGTCAGTTTAAGTTTCTAATGGTATGAGGTTCATGAAAAAAATACTTCTGGCATTCAGTTTGATAGTTGGGATATCTTCATTATGTGCAAGCCTTTTTTGGGAGATAACATGTTTTTTTCATGGTGCTCATATTACTAATCAGACTGCAAAATCATTTCTCCTCTGCCATTGCCATAATGCAGATGCGTCTTATTAGTGTCTCTCTACAGGCTTTTCTGACAGGTACTAACTTTGAAAGCCACTGAAATTTTAATCTATATACGTCCTTGTCGTTGACCTTGAGATCTATAAAATTCACTTAAAATTTCTTTGAAAACGTTTGTTCACCTTCAGGATTTTAATTTCCCCCGCCAAGTCACAGCAACAAAATGTTAGATGCATGCTAAATAGCAAAAATTAAAATAACAGCAAACTCGGAGTCTCTTCACAGATATGTGAGTATTTTACTGTGTCACATACAGAGTGTAATCTGACTCGGTGCCATATGTTGCACCGAGCATTGGGGGGTGGGACCGATCCATGGCTCTCCACATCTGTTATGTATTAAGAAGGCAAATACAAAAATTACAATCACTGTGAGTAAATAGCACTACTTATTGCCTTCTGCAAGAAATTACTTGCTATTATTTTTTCAACAAGTAAAATGACAAAAAAGTATTCCAAGATTGGTATTTAGAGTTTTAGTATTTAGTATGAGCTTTCAAGAACATGGCAAAAATGAGATAAAGCAGAAATATCTAATACTGTTACTGAAATCTAACTGATAGCATTTTTGAATATGGTTCCCAGCTGTATTAATAACAAAACAATGGTATAGTCGTACCTTTTGATAGTTATCTCTTTGGCTACTAATATCTAATGGTGGCTGGAGCTCTATACAAAATATCTGCATGCATTATAACTTCATGTAACCCTTGAAAGTCTGTGAAGCAAACTTTCACAGACTCCATTTTATAGATGAAGAAATTAAGTTATGCAAGGAGTGGAGCTGGGCCTCAGACCCTCTTATTTTTATTTCCCAAGTTATATGTTTTCAACCATTGGAAATGCTGATAAAAAGATCAATACATCCTGGCCTTGTGTCAGGCACGGAGTGGACAATTAAGACTTTTTTCTTTCTTTTTTTTTTTTTTTAATGTTTTTTATTTATTTCTAGGAGAGGGAGAGAGACAGCGTGAGCAGGGGAGGGTCAGAGAGAGAGGGAGTCACAGACTCGAAACAGGCTCCAGGCTCTGAGCTGGCAGTCAGCACAGAGCCCGACGCGGGGCTCGAACCCACGAACTGCGAGATCATGACCCAAGCGAAAGTCGGACGCTTAACCGACTAAGCCACCCAGGCGCCCCAAGACTTTTTTCTTAAACTGAGGTCTACTGACTGAATGCCAGAAAGCATATGTAATATAGTTCCAATTTTATCCCAGGTACTGTCATTTTTGCTCTTCAGTTTTCCTTGCCTGTAAAATTAGTTTCATGGAAGGAGTCTTGTAGAGGATGAGCAGGTAAATGAATAAGTAGAGTGATTCTTTTGGCATTAATAGGTTCTTTTGTTTTGGCATTACTTAAGTTACATGATTCTCAGGAGGAAAAAAAAGGTATTTTCCCTCTAAGTGTCTGTTTTCCCTTGAATTTGGAGAGAAGTATGGCGTTAGTAGTACTTATGAAGGTCAGGAAGAAAGTTGAAATTGAAGGTTGATGGTAACTACAAATAAAACTAGATTGACTGCTTTCCACTGGGAACTCTCGTTTCTCATTCTTAGATCTTCCCTTAATTCCTTCTGCTACCAGCATCCTCCATAGCGGAGAAAGAAAACAATTCTACATGACCTGATTCCTCTTACTTATCTTTCATTAAATATTTTTATTATGACCGGGAGTCAACAAATTGAAAGACACCTAAAGCTGAGGTTTCTTTGGGTAAAGTGTAACCATTATTTGTTGTTTCTACTTTGAATGGTGGGTGTTGAGAATTCAAGGAACTATGAAGAAGGGAAGGTCATGCTCAAGAAAGTGTGTCCATCTGGAAAGGAAAGGATGTGTGGGCTGAGGATGCGAAATGAGAAGTGAAAGGAAACACAGAACAGAACTGCCCACTAATCTCACAGCTGTGAAGGGGAATGGCATGTCTTAGTAGCATAGTTGTGCTGGGGATGCCCTTCCAAACAGCCAGCACCCTCTCCACCTGCATTTAACATCATGAAATGGGATTGAATGGGATTGTAGGGTTGAGTCTTAGGAAAACTTGGGGCATCAGCAAGTGTAGGTGCTACATGAAGCCTAGGATAGCTTGGGATGGTAAACAGTCGTGAGACAGCAAAGTATTTCTTGTCTACACTGGATGACAATGTGAATCAAGTTGATTGTTCCCTCTAATTTTATTCTAGACTATTTTGGTGACTCTGGGGGTATCAGAGCTTCTCAGAGATAGGATCCCTGCACTAGGATTAAGAACAGAATTTGATGTAAATAGTTATGACTTAACTGGACAAATGAATAGATGAATATACACAAAATCCCTACTGAAAACCTCTTTCCCTGTGACTTATTACTCAAAGTGATGCATTAAAGCTTTAAAAAGAACCACGAAGCTCAGAAATACACCCACAAAGACTACACTGTCCTGTCTGTGCACATTTCTCTCTCTCCCTTTACTCCTCCTCACTCGCTCTGCTTCTCTTCATATTGTTCTGCTCATTAAATCAAATACAGGCCTGTAGGAACTATATTCGGAATTGCTAGAAAATCAAGCATGGAGCAAATGGAAGAGATTGACATTCTTTAAAACCTCTGATCAATGTCCATGAAGCTCATCTGAATGTCTTTCAAATTGCTAGTTCAGGCACTCTTGTCTCTAGCTTCTCTTGTGTACCCAGTACCAACAGCCCGAAACTACAGCTGCCCACACTCCTTCCTTAGAAACATTCAGTCATCAGATGACCCCCTTATCACACCTGGAAAAGAGCTTTGAATTTAGGGCACCTGGGTTCAGATTCTTTCTTTGAAACTTTCTGTTTAGCCTGCTCTCCAAGTTTTAAGACCGGGTGAGTTCAACTGGGCAGAGCCTATTGAACATTCCCTGGAGCATGGTAGATGCTTAAAATATCAGAATTATTCAACCTTTTACTCTGGAATTCTCTTTTTTTAATATATTTTTATTTATTTCTAGGAGAGAGAGAGAGGGAGATACAGACTCTGAAATAGGCTCCAGGCTCTGAGCTGGCATTCAGCACAGAGCCCAACGCGGGGCTCGAACCCACGAACCGCGAGATCATGACCTAAGCGAAAGTTGGATGCTTAACTGACTAAGCCACCCAGGCACCCCATCTGGAATTCTCTTTGTAAGGTGCACAATTCTCACACGAGGCTCTAGTGAGTTTTCACGTAGCCAGAAGAAGATAAAACCAAGGATCGCTTCCAAGAGATCCTACATCCTGCTCTGTTCTCCCTCTGTCATCATTAAGATGACAAACCCAAAAATATCTCGCTCCTTCACTCTCAAGTTGAAGACTGAAATCTTTTTTTTGTTTTCCTTTTTCTCAGTAAATGTGCTTAGACAGTAATGTGGTCAGGAAACCAGATGAATACTTACTCTATTACAAAAATTAGATGCTGGAAAAACTGCATAATAATTCTACAAATACTACTATAACTGATAAAAATTTGTTTTCTTCTTGGGTGCCTGGGTGGCTCAATTGGTTGAGTGTCTGACTCCGGCTCAGGTCATGATCTCATGGTTTGTGGGTTTGAGCCCCTGCTTCGGGTTCTGTGTCTCCATCTCTCTCTGCCGCTCCGCGACTCATTCTCTTGTCTCTCTCTCTCTTTCAAAAATAAACATTAGAATTAAAATGTTTCTAATTTGTTTTCTTCCAAATAGGATTTGTTTTGGAAATCAAAAAACCCAAATGGTTCTCCAAGCACTTTTAAAAACAAAGGATGGTAAACTTATAAAAAGCATAACATCGTTATGCTGGTTATTTCTATGCAGATGTCAACTTCCAAACTGGATCACTTATTCTTCCAACTTTGGAGCTGGGTTTTTGTACTTTAGTGTTATTCGTTGTAAGTGAGAGGTAATTACACGTAAAGGAGCGAGACAAGTAACCGATAGTTTTCTTACTGGTAAAATTTTGGGTCCCCAGAATGGTTACTGTTCATTGTTCAGGTGAGCAAGCAGGGACCTCTTGCAAAGCTGTGTGTTCTCAGTATGAGCTGATTTTGTCAGAGGAGCTTCTTGGTGTTTTTCATTTCCTAGGGAGTTCCAGAAGTACTAAAATTATATCGAGACAAAGTGTTTATATTTCAAAAGTGCAGGCTCTGCATTCCAGGCTGCACACTGAGGGTTCTCAAAACAGAGGCAGCTTTTATTGAAACTTGGGAAATAAGGATAACTCAGAAGGGCTTGGACTAGCACATACTGGAAAAATAGAAGATAACCTGTGAGCCAGCCGAAAAAGGGAACAACCTAATCCGGGGGTTGGCACGCCTTTCTGTAAAGAGTCGCATAGTAAATATTTAAGACTTTGTGGGCCATACAGCCTCTGTTGCCAGCTCTGCCCTTCAGGCTTAAAAGCAGGATGGATAATACATATATGAATGAGCATGGTGGTGTTCCAATAAAACTTTATTTGCAAAAAACAGGAGGTAGGCTAGATTTAGCCTTGGGGCTGTAGTTTGCCTACCTTTGTGGGTCTAATCAAATTCTCACTAACTAGTTTCATTTATCTTATAGTTTTTTGGACTTAGTGAAATAGGTAGTTTTGGTGGCCTAGAGACTTAACTACTAAGAAAGTTTAGGCTTGTGCTTAAGTAGGACTTTGCCTTAAAATTTTACCATTAGAGAGTTAATCTATTGGGTAGAACATTGCTCTCTTCAGGAATGAAATGCAAGGGCTTGGGAAAGATATCAAATTACCATTTCCTAGTATCAGTCTAGGGTTGAAAGAGACCCTAGAAGTAGCAGGAAAGTACATGGTACTTAGCATCTAGAATAGGGGATTGAAGGACGCCAGGAAAGGGAGACATTAGTTGCCCCGTTTAAGTAGTTATTCACAGGGCTTCTTTGACCACCCAGTAATATTTTGTTGTTGTTTTCCTACAGAGGCACATTCCTTAGGATGATCCAGCAGGGAAAATCCATACATCATACAAGATGGTAGAATCTACAAAAGAAATAAGAACAAAGGGTAATTCTTTTAAAAGTCCCTCTAATTGCTGGTCTCATTCCTCTCTTGCCTCTTTTCCCATTCATTCTAGTTTAGCGTATTGACATGTGTTCCTACTGCTAATTAGCCCCTATTTTTAAAACTGGCATGCCTATAATAATGAAAAACTATAAATATGGTTGGCAGTTGTCATTTTAAAAATATTATTTAAAAAAAATACTAGGAAGAGACGCCCATGCACTAAAACCCTCTTGTGTGTTTAACCCATTCACCAGAAGCTTGATTTACAACTGCGTTCCCTGCCTGATGAGTCCCACATGCCCCATAATGTAAACATCTTCATGTGCCTCTCACTGGAGTCCCTTTTTATTTGAATGTAAATTGATTCTGAAACTGCTCCCAGCCAGAAGTTTGTGTTTGAAATACTGTAGCTTAAAGGTGAGTATAGTCATACTAAGGTTCAATCTGCAAGGTGGAGGAATGAGGTTCAGTTGCCGGCATAATTAAAATAGCTCAGGTTAATTTAACCATAAAATATCCAGATGACTGTTGAACCTGTCATACATAAATAAATGGCATTGATCGTGAGCCATTCAACAAATGGAATGCATCGTATAAATACAAAAGAATCTTGAGTTCATTTCTGGATTTGTGCAGTTTAGTCTTTTTTGAGGACTTTTAAGGACTTTCAGTGGAAGGCAGACAAAATTTTCAGGCATTCTAGACCTAAGAGCAACCTCACTAATTCTTTATCTTGTCCAGGTAAAACTAAATATAATCTATGTAAGATAGTGGCTTATCTATCATCTATCTATCTCATTAAAATAGATTATTCTGGAAGACATTAAATAATCTCTTTTTGTAAGATAATTCTAGAAGTTAATAATTTCTGCTATTGGCAATTTCCACTGCAGGTTTTAGCACAAAAAATGTCAAACAACATGAAATATTTAGCTACGATGATAAACGTTATACTTTCTTTAAAGTACTTGTTCAACATCTTACACTTACGTAGGCAGATCTGTAAGTATTTCAGACTTAGATTGGGTGTTATCTTAATAAGTTTTGGTCTCATTTCAAATCCTACTTTTCTCTTTCACACTCAGGAAGGAACGTGATCGCTTCAAACATGCCTGGGTTCAGGTGTTAGCCCTCCTTGGAGACAAACCACAGGCCCTTGACTTGATCCCCTTCTCAAAGCCACAGCCTGGAGGGTGGGAAAATGTCTTGTGTGATGAGCCCAAGATGACTAAAAAACCCATGAATAAATGAGGCAATGGGCACACAGCTGCATCCAAGGACAGGCTAGAGCCTAGAAAATGACCAGAGCTCCATAGAGATTGCTAATACCCTGGCCCCAGTTTAGTGTTAAATAGTTAGAAGCCATGCTGAAGGCTCCAAAACACAGAGCACGGTGATTTTGACCCAGGTAACCCCAAACCTCTTGGACAACTGCTTTTTTTTTTTTTTCATCGCTGGAAATTAGGTTATGGTCTTAAAAATTCCTGAGGCTTGTTGCAGATAAAAAGGCCATAACGATTGTTTCCTCTGCACCAGGAATTGTGCCATAATGTAAACTTCTTCTTCTAATGAACAAAAGAGAAGAAAAACAAGCCTGCTTCAAAGACATGCAAATTTAAATTGTAAAATAGCTCTTTACATTTATCTAGCACTGTTAATCTTAAAGGACACTTTGTCATTCAAGGGTAAATTTTTACTGAGTGCTACTGTGCCAGATGTTATGTTTGGTGGTGGGCATTCTGGCACCGTCTCTGTCCTGTTGTACCATCTGATACAGGAAGCAGACAAGGCAAGTGACATATAGTGAGAAGTGCTAAACAGACAACTAAGATGCAATAATATCAGGGGTGGAGGTGGAGAGGGAGGTGGTGAGAAGCAGGTGACTCTCTGCTGAACAAAGGTAGTCATAGAAGTAGAATCACTGCGAAGCTAGTAAGACCGAGTGTCAGTGTCCTTCACATGTCCCCTGGCCTCTTCCAAGGTCCTGAGGCATCCATGATCATGGGTTTTTGTAAAGTTCACAAATATAAGACTTAAAAAATTACTTCCCTTAAAAAGATTCCACCAAATTGCATAAGTTTTAGGGCTCAAAAAGTCTGAGCTAGCTTGGTGGCTAGGGGAATTTTCTCTGTAGAGGAAATATTTTAATTGATTACAACAGGATAAGAAGGAACCTGTTCTGCTTGATGTGGGGCTAGTGGCCCAGGTGGGTTTCAAGGCCATTCAAAAATCCTGAAGCGGGAAATTACCTTACCAGTTGGAGGACCTGTGGAGGTAGTAGAATGGGGAATGGAGAGAGAGGTGGGCAACAGATTGGAGAAGTTAGAAGGGCAAGTATGGAGAGCTGTAGTGGCCACATTATATAGTTGGGTTCATGTCAATGTGATATGCCAAACCATTAGCATGTTCAGAGCAGGAGAATAACACGATCAGATTTGTTTTTGAAAGATGACTAATTCTATGAGCACAATTGGTATGAGGTTGGGGCATGATTAGGGAAAGGAGGCTGTTGCACTATTCCAGGTTGAAAGATGATGGTTGTTTGGATTAGGGTGGTTATGGAGGGAAGTGGACAGACTCAAAATGCATATTAGATTTTAGAACCATAGGACATAGGACTAGCTGATGGGTTGGCTGTATAGAGCTGGAAAGAGAGAAGAGTCAAAGGTGACAAGCAATTTTCTCACTTGAACCACACTGATGGATTTACTAAGATGAGGAGGGCCTAGGAAGAGGGAAAAATTGGATAGATGGTTTGTGGAGAAAGAAAAGTTCTGATTTGGCTGTATTGAGTTTGAAATACTTATTAGTCAACAGGAAGACGCTGAATAGGTGGTAAGCTACATAGTCTGGAACTTAGGAGAAAGCTATATGTGCTAATTTAGAAGTCACCAGCATATATTTGATAAATAACATATTTCCAAACTATATAGGGTTCCTATTTCTGTTCTTTTTAGTGGTTCTTCATTCCATAACTTAATTAGATATAATTAAATGAGATAGGGCAAAGCTTCTAAACCAGATTAAGTAGAAATGCTCAGTTGAAGGGTTACTTTACGTGAAACTACAGGATTCCTGTTGAAAGATGTTGGAGTCTGGGCTGAAGTACTGCCAGAAGGTTGCAAATAATTACAAAAAGTTGTATTAGGAACATCTAGAAAGGCATTTGTTATTATTATAATGGATATGGCTTTATATGTATAAATATGTCCATGTTGACATCTCTTGGAAGGTGATGTAAAAGCAGGATTACAGAGTTAGAGGTGATTCTGCATTATTTAATCCCATTCGAGGGTGCAGGAATGAATTAGGTATGTGAAATATGTATGCCGTCTTAATAAATCAGACTTTAACTTTGTTACCAGGGTTAGTTTACATTTCTTAGTGGCCTGGGAGAAACAATTATATGACTACCACTGAATCATTCCAATCAATGAACAGAGCAGGCTTTTACAACCTACATGAAATGTGGCCAACATTGTGTTTGCCTGCGGATTAAGACCTTGACTTTAGGAGGTTTCAGTTAGGAGATGTTTTCCCAGAGTTAAATACACAGTTTTGCAAATAAGCAAGGAGTAGAAGTACTGGCTAATCTGGCTGAAAAGTTCTAAGCGTCAACTATAATTAAACACAATCTGAGGGTTTAGGATCCCGACAAAACCATATTTGTGCATGGTGTCCACCACGTTAGAGATGATTTCAACAAGCTGTGAGATGCAGATACTGTCTGTATCTGTAGGGGAAAGTGATTTGTTATGCTGATCTTCCAAAACTTCTTACCTTTTCCTTATGGAATATAGATTAGTATACACCATCAGTACTTGCAAATGCAGTGAAAGTTGTATTCTTCTTAAACAATTTCATTCATTCACTCAGCTTTTAAAAGATACACAGGTATTGAAATAACTTTGGAATTCAGGAAGGAGGTTATTAGGCTACAAAGTAAGATTTGTAGGGAAAGACATCTGCAACTTCCCAATGTGAAGAATGCCAGAGTCAACTCAGCATTCGACGCTGTAAGAAATTTTCCATGAGCAGACTTTGTATGAGTGAGTTTCCATCTTTTTTCAGGCAGCTTTCTTCAGATACTTCTGTTTTTGATGAGGGCAGGTGACCTAGAAGTTTTTGTGTTTTATCTTTATGGGGTTTCTGACCTCTAGCACCCTCATACGTACAATTCCTGAAATACTTCTTTTGAAACTTAGTAGTATTTGAGTAAAAATCTAATCTAGGGAAAAAGAAGGTAGGCATGAGGAAGGTAGCAGAAAATGATAAGCAAAACAGATGAGCCAACATAAGCTCTTTAAGAGTGCAAAGAATACTTTTTTGATAGCTCGACATTAGAGTGTTAAACCCTAGTGGCGTACATTAATGATAAGATAAAAACATGTTAGAGAAAATGAGGCAAACACTAGGCTAGGATTATAATGGAATGATTCAAGAGACCTTGGTGCCAGCGCTGGAAAGAAAATGCCATTGCAGATTCTGCTCCTGTAAAATTTTTGGTAGGTAAACAAAGTAGGGAAGGTGAGCAGTTCGCAGAACAGCTGTTTCCTTGTGAAGTCTGCTTTCTGCAGTCCTCAGCCAGCGGTGATGTCCACGGTCAGACCTAAGTCGTTCCGAAGGGTTATCACGCTGGAGGTCCACAGTACCAAGCCTGAACTCTGCAAAGAGACCCATCCCTTCTTCCTTATGGCTGGGACACTCCAATGGGCTGCCGCACAGACCCGTCCCTGCTGCCGTGGCTCATCTCACCTGGCCCAACTCCTGGAGATGCCGTGGTGACCTCTGAGCTCTAACAGGCGTCTTGGGGAGCTAGTATCAAATGGCTCAAGGGAAAGATGCACCACCAGTCCCCGGGCCTGGGAACTGCCCCAGTGCTGTTTCTTACAGAGCCAGAATCCGCCCAGGAGCTTCTCGCTCTCTGCACTCCCCAGTCCCATTGGCTTACCTGTGGGTGGTTGTTCACACGGTTTGGGTTGCCTCTCACCAGATTCATTAGAACTACCATGAGCAGCTAAACAATTTAGTACGCTGTGGCTGCCCAAATACCGTTGTTGACTATGTCTCCCACAAAATACCCTTACTTGATATTTCCCTTTGTTTGCCTGCCTGTGGTTAAAACAACAACAACAACAACAACAACAACAACAACACAACAAAACGATGTCTTTTAAATAAGAAAACCTTGAATGAATCTGAGGTGTTTGTTTTACTGTTGCCAACCAAGTATTGCTTTTGTTAAAGCTTGCAGAGTTGAGAAAAGGGATAACTTTTCACCAGCCACGAATAGAAAACAAAATAGCTTAAATGTGTGACTTTCCACAAGATTAGCTCAAATTCGGGAAAACTGGCTAGACTTTCCCACCCTCGTGTTCCGCAGTTACGTATACAGCAAGGTAAATGCATCACAGCTAATTTTTGCCCCTCTGTTGCGTATACTGATAAAAGTAGTTGTATGTGCAGTTTGGTCACCCCTGCCTTGCACAGCCCAAAGCTGCTTGGGCACGCTCCTCTAATTGTCAACAACAAACGCAGGACAGGAGGCATTTTCGGCTACCATTTCCACAAATCTTCACTTCCAGGCTGCCTGCTGTTTCTTCCAACTATGCATGAAAAGCAGTTAGGAAAAGTCTTGTATAACCGTCATCTGCCAAATTCAGGATAAGCTGTACGTTCGAACCAAGAAAAGAGACACAAAACTCCTATCAGTCTTCTCAGAACCAAACTGTGTGCGGTGGTGCTTGTGAGAATGTGTGGCCCAATTAATGGCAAAAATGAAATTGCTCGGTTGCCTTTTGCCCTGTAAACTGGTGTCTAGCTTTGAGCAGGAGAATCCTAGCTGCATGCTTATTTTACTAAGGTAGAAACAATGAACCAGATATGAACCAGTCTAATAACTTGACCAGTCCTGGGCCAACCATTAATGCTAAGAATTTATAAACTGAGTGAATACATACCTCTTTGTTATTTCTAATTGCGGCAGTGAAAAGGTTACTACATTCCCACACCTGATGGCACAAAAGACCCTGTACCAGTACAAGAGCTCCATTTGATGCCCATGGAAGGAAGGGACTGCAGACCTGCAAACTGGGTTAGAAAAAAAAAAAGTAAAATAAGACAAAGGTTGCATTTGCAGGCAAGTAGATGTGCCATGGTAACATCAGTCTAAGTCACCAGTTTTTAAAGTTGTGTGAAATTATTCTCTTGTTACTATGAGTTTACAGGTTTTATATCTATATTCCCACCTAAAATTATTCGTACATTTTTTATAGCCCCAAATGACACCGCAGTTTGAAGTATTATTATTAAAACAATATCTGGGATAAAATACCTACAAGATTCTTTTCCCCCTAAAGCCATTCCCTGGCGTGCAGAAGTGACATTCACCATAATCCGGGGGGGGGGGCACAAATAAATGGGCCCAAGGAATTTGGAGGCATATTTAAAGGTTATCAGTCAATATTTTCTTAAAAGTAAGATTTTGAAAGTAAAGTAAAAGCTCAAAGGCTACTCACATAGTTCAACTAGAAAATTGTTGCATATAAAAACAGACATTGTAAGCCTACATTTTAAAATGGAAAGTAAACAATAATAGTGAAACTATAGACAAGCTCTAAAATGCTGATTTATCAAAGTTTTAAAATCAACAGTATAGCAGGCAAGAGTTTGTGGGTAGTATATATGAATATGTATGTGTATGTATTCACATATGTATACGTCTATTATAAGAGAAAATATTTCATCAGCTGATTCCAGTTGATGCTTAATTATGCTTTAAGTTAGGCTATGCTACACTGTATTATTTTAAATTTTTAAGGATTATTTTTGTTATTTCAAGTGTGGACCATAAGTGCCTTTACTGTAGACAGCAGCATCCTTTGTTCTGTCGAATAGAAAGCAGCTGAAGTAAGATGGGGTTCTTGGCTTCTGTCTCTATTTTTAGTAAATCAAGGATGTGTCCCAGAAAATATTTCCTATGATCATTTTTCCCCTTTTTCTTACAATGCCCAGTGAAAAACAATCACTGGAAATTTAGGAATATTAAAATTAAAATCATACAACAGCTTGATGCAAATTCTGTGGATTTTGAGGCTAGAATGGATTTGACATTTCTTTCTAATAACAAAACGATTGCAGCTACGAATGCAGAATGGATAAACATTATATTAATAAAGCTGCACCACACACACACTCACTCATGGGACACTTCTGTGTTTAATCAGTTAACTCAAGTAAAATATGGTGACTCCCAGGAAGACGTCGTAAACCTAAGTGGTAGGAATAGTTTTTATTTCTCTTTTGCTCTTCTCATTTTTTATTTCATTCTTGTTTATAAAAATCTTGTGGCAAGAATCACTGGCATTCAAAACATCTACTCTGAAATGACTGTCCTTGCTTACCGATTTGAAGCAGCTGTAAAACCTGAGGGGATCAAATGAGTTTCCAATTTCCATAGGCATTTAGAAATGCCTATGATATATCCCACACGATCAGGATTGTATTGCATTCTTAAAATAAAGCTTGTTGGCCTCCTGGGTTCTTCCTGGGCCTCACTGAAGGCTATGTGATTCCTCTGTGTACTTTTGAAAATATTCAGATACCAAATGGAAAGTTAGCAAAGAAGAGAAAGTTAGTCAGCACAAGACATTGCCCCTAAATGTTTGCAGTCAATTAAAGCCCTGTTCAAGGTTAGGCTGGCGTTCCTCCAGCTGTGGTGCTCCATCTAAAAAAAAATATTGCCAGCTGTGGTCAATTATTTGCTTTCTCTCTGAAACTCGAGAAACGTGTAATCACTGTTAATAGGGTAAAAATTGATCAAGTGTGACATGCTATATAATTCACTGATTGCAATAGCCTTTTAGGTACCTACTCTGAGAGCAGTATCCACTGATTAGTTCCTAGGTCTAGGCTGAAGTAAGAGTTAGGTTAACCTTTATACTTCAAATTTAGCTTTAGTCACATGATGGAGAGTTGGTTACAGACCTATGATTTATCCACTGGTGAGAATAGAGGCAACTATTAAATGGTTTTGTAAGTGTGTTTAATAATGTAAGAAACACTTATGATATAATTTGAATGAATAGGACACGACTCAAAGTTGTATATACAATGATTACAGTTGTATAAAAAAAATCTGAGGTTAAAAGAAAGTCTACAACATCAAAACATCTTTTTTTCTGGTTTCCATTTCTACTAAGCCCAATGTATTGATTCAGAAAGTCCAATTAGCAGTCTGCATACAATTTGGGGGAAATGCAGAGGGAAAAATAAAGGATTAAAAGCACCAAAAATTGGGGCCACCTGTGCGGCTCGGTTGGTTAAGCATCCAATTTTGGCTCAGGCCATGAGCTCATGGTTTGGTTCATGGGTTCGAGCCCCACATTGGGCTGTCCGCTGTCAGTACAGAACCTGCTTCGGATCCTCTGTCCCCCTTTCACTGCCCCTCCCTCTCAAAAATAGATAAAAAATTTTAAAAAGTATTCTAAATTGTAAAGAACCAAAACAACCCCCCAAAAAAAAAAAACCAAAAAAGTGAAAAATAGATCTGAGAGCCCAGACGTACACTTTCACAACTTGTGCCAAGATGTTAATTCCGGTATTCTATGTGCTTTGGTGATAAATATTCTTGTGGATCTTAATATGCTGATATCTCTGGAAAAGGTGATATCAATGAGGCCATGTAATGATGTATAATCTTAGTCACGAGGGTGAGTTCAGGAGCTAGTCATAAATCCAGCATCAAGTCTGTCAGATTTCAGCTTTCTCGTCTAGAGAGGGGGAGTAATAACATTGTTTACCTAGCAGGACCACTAGACAATCCAGTGAGGTAATACACAGAAAACATTTAACGTACTGCCTGGCCACTCGTCCAAGTTCAGTGTTACCTATTTTTATGACTTTAGAAATGTCTACATTTGTATTTTTCAACTTATAACTACAATCTGTAGGTTTTGTTTTTATGACACAATATATAGTCAGCATTAAAAAATACTTTCATGGGCAGAAAATATTTTTACATCTTTCTCTGATGAAGATTCCAGGGTATTATCTTTTGTGGCTTCTCTGGGTTTAAATAATCCTGTCCTTTGTTATCCTGACTAGTTTCCACACATCCTTAGGGATTCACTCCAGCATTGCCTCCTCTGTGTTTTGCTTTTGGCCCTTTAATTCTACCAAATTCAAAAAATCATTTTGTTGTGGCCAAAGATCATATAGTTTTGGAGCAGAAAAAGTCCAGTTTTAACTTTGGCTCACTATATCTGACTAATAAACAGATGGCTGAGAAAAGGGCTAAGGATTAAGGCTGAAGTTCATATTTCAATTTCTAGGAGTGACAGTGTCATTCAACTTCAGTAGAGGCTCCTAAAAACCCATCAGTTTTCTTTTTTTTCTTTTCTTTTTATGTGTATTACTGAGGTGAAATGACATATAACATGATAGTAATTTCAGGGGTTCTATGTAGTGATACACTGAGCAGTGATCACAAGAAGTCTACTTACCATCTCTCACCTTACAAAGTCAATTAAATGATGTTGACTATATTGTCCATATTATATATTACATCCCCATGCCACATTTATTCTTTAATTAGGCTTGTACTTCTCTTTTTTATTTTTCCTTTCATAGTTTATTGTCAAGTTGGTTTCTATATAACACCCAGTGCTCATCCCAACAAGTGCCCTCCTCCATGCCCATCACCTACCTTCCCCTCTCCCGCACTCCCATCAGCCCTCAGTTTGTTCTCAGCATTCAAGAGTCTCTCATGGTTTGCCTCCCTCCTTCTCCCCAACTACTATTTTCCCCTTCTCCTCCCCCATGGTCCTCTTTAAGTTCCTCCTAATCCACCTATATGTGCAAACATATGATATTTGTCCTTCTCTGCCTGACTTATTTCACTCAGCATAACAGCCTCAAGCTCCATCTACATTGCTACACACGGCCAGATTTCATTCTTTCTCATTGCTATGTAGTATTCCATGGTATAGATAAACTTACTACATCTTCTTGATCCATTCATCAGTTGATGGACACTTAGGCTCTTTCCATGATTTGGCTATTGTGGAGAGTGCTGCTATGAACATTGGGGTACATGGGTCCCTAGGCATCAGCACTCCTGTATCTCTTGGGTAAATTCCTAGCAATGCTATTGCTGGGTCATAAGGGAGTTCTATTGTTAATTTTTTGAGGAAGCTCCACATTGTTTTCCAGAGGGGCTGCACCAGTTTACATTCCCACCAACAGTGGAGGAGGGTGCCCATTTCTCCACATCCTCGCCAGCATCTAGAGTCTCATGATTTGTTCATTTTAGCCACTCTGGCTGGCATGAGGTGGTATCTCAGTGCCGTTTTGATTTGTATTTCCCTGATGATGAGGGATGCTGAGCATCATTTCATATGTTTGTTGGTCATCTGGATGTCCTCTTTGGAGAAGTGTCTGTTCATGTATTTTGCCCATTTCTTCACTGGATTATTTGTTTTTCGGTGTGGAGTTTGGTGAGTTTCTTATAGATTTTGGATACTAGCCCTTGATCTGATATGTCATTTGCAACTATCTTTTCCCATCCCGTCAGTTGCCTATTAGTTTTATGGATTGTTTCCTTTGCTGTGCAGAAGGTTTTATCTTGATGAGGTCCCAATAGTTCATTTTTGCTCTTGATACCCTTGCCTTTGGGGATGTGTCAAGTAAGAAATTGCTGCGGCTGAAGTCAAGGAAGTTGTTTCCTGCTTTCTCCTCTAGGGTTTTGATAGTTTTCTGTCTCACATTCAGGTCTTTTATCCATTTTGAGTTTATTTTTGTGTATGGTGTGAGAAAATGATCTGGTTTCATTCTTCTGCATGTTGCTGTCCAGTTCTCCCAGCACCATTTGTTAAAGAGGCTGTCTTTTTTCCACTGGATATTCTTTCCTGCTTTGTCAAAGATTAGTTGGCCATACATTTGTGGGTCCACTTCTGAGTTCTCTATTCTATTCTATAGGTCTATGTGTCTGTTTTTGTGCCAGACTTGTACTTCTCAATTCCCTTCATCTGTACTACCCCATGCCCTGTGGTAACCATCAGTCTGTCTATATCCATGCATCTGAAGCCCAATTTTTTGCCCAAAAATTCAGTTCCAATTTTTACTATTTTGTTGCTCCTTACAACAATAATTTTCTTAGTAATAATGATTCAAAAGGGGAATAGGGAGCATCAAGTGTTTGAGCTTCCTGTGCACCTTGGTCCTTTTTTTTTTTTTTTTTTTTAAATGTTTTGGTTTTTTTGTGAGAGAGAGACAGCATGATCAGGGGAGGGTCACAGAGAGAAGGAGACACAGAGTATGAAACAGGCTCCAGACTCTCAGCTTGCTGTCAGCACAGAGCCAGATGTGGGGCTCAAACCCACAAACCGTGAGATCATGACCTGAGACAAAGTCAGGCGCTCAACCAACAGGGCCACCCAGGTGCCCCCACATTGGTCCTTTTTTAAGAAGTCAAACAAAACATCTCCCTTAGAGTTCACAGGCCCTTCGGTCATACTTCAGATGATGACTAGAGCAAACCATCTTACTGCATATGCTTTTACATGTCTAATGAAGATCACTACCTTGGCGCGACTTCAGCCAAGAGAGTTCCTCACAAAGGTCACCTCCCTGGGTCAGGTCAAGGACTGGAATCTGCCACCATCATGGCCTAGCTCTGTCTCCCTTTGATGACTGGGCTGGGTGCGGTGGCCGTGCTCCTTAACTGGTCTCTCTACTGTCAGTGTGTGTTTGCTTTCCCACTCCTGGGCCTTTAGTCAAGCCCTCCTGGGGTCTGATAGGGGTCGGTCCCCTGCCAGCTCAGAAGGAGTTGGAATCACTTGTGCAAATTTGTCCACTTCTTGCCCAGCTACTTTCAGGCTCTGCAGATCAAGAGTGTGTGGGGGAAAGCTAAAGGGGAGCACCCTAGTACATGCCTAAAAACACTGAGAACTTAGTGACAGTTTTAAAGGTCTATAACAGGATGCATCTGACATGGACCAGCGTTCTAGTTGCCTCCATAATGTTTCCTTCCATGTTTGTTTTCCCTGAGTTTTGCAGATAACTTCAAAGACGAGATTCCAGATTTTGTGGAATTCTCAGCAGGTAGTTTTTGCAGTGAGTATCCATTCCCAGCACTGTTTAGAATATCGTGAACAGAAGAACAGATGTGTTTTCCCTTAGTGGATAACCATACTGCCCGTCTCATGTATTTCCTTTATGTTCATTCAGCCTCTTGCAAGCACAAAACAAATATTTAAAATATTTTATTGTTGCTGGGCATAGAGACAAGCTGGCTCTCCAGTTCCTTATAAATACCACATGCCTTTTGGTGATTTTCCCTGAACTGCAGGTTGGTAAATGTTTCTGGGGTAACCAGATAACACACTGGATTTTTGGCTAATTGTAATTGATTTTCTAATCAAGGTAATTCATGCGACCAAGATGAAAATACTGAAACCTGAATACATGGGTCAACCTTTTCTACCACTTCCAACTACATGCCATTTGATTACTTAAAAGAACCCCCCCAAATCCAGTCAGCCTGTGGTAATGAGGGCAGATTAAACCAGAAAAGGTAGAGATTTGTGTGATTGTGTTATTTTATCTAAACATAAATTTTTCTGGTGAACCCCCCAAGCAGTGTCTCATTTCCATTTGGAAAACTGCAGTTGGTGTTTTTTCCATTGTCTATTTTGGTCCTTATGAAAAGAAAGTGGAAAATTGCCTGATGAGGTGGCATAATGCTTAAATCCACACGCGGTCTCTAACTTTTCTCCCCACAGGGTTCGGTCTACAAAGTCTCCAACACTTGCTGCTATTAATAAAAACTGAAGAAAATGATGGCTTTGTCTGAAGACATTAGAGTTGCAGTCGTGTTCCAAAGCATTGGGGGCCGAGAGGAGGGTGTGAGGAGGCCAGTCACCCAGGGTGCAAACCTAAAGGGCCCTGCTATATTTGTTAAGGGGAAAGGCACCCAGCCAGCCCTCCGTGAACCACAAGGACTCTGTCGCCAATCTACGTGTCCATGATGCTCGAGCAACTCCGCTTACTTTAAACAGTTCTACCACATGTGCTCAGAGATTCTAAGAGCATTTATATATTTTACTGAAACAAGTTTTAAGAAGTTGGACAAGCAATAGTGCTCTATACTCATGTGAATACTTTAGAGTTAAGGTTATAAAGATCTTAAATGTTTTGGACTTAAAACAGGAAACTAGCACCATATCCTCCCTCCCCACACCTCACCTCCCAAACCCTCCACAATAGAAAAATTCTTGTCCTGTTTAGTTCTTCTTTGAGAATACCGCAGTGGTGTAGCATCCTGGCCGAACAGTAAAATCAGGTGATTTTACTCTGGGCAAACTCTGGGCCCCATCAGAGCCCACCTGAATATGCCTTCTGGGGTAGTCCCCCAGGAATCTCTACATCTTAAATGTTTCCCAGGTGACTGTGATCTACAGTGAGGCTTCATGAGAACCACGTGACAGTGCTTACTCTTATACCCTCCAAGTTTAGCTCACTTCAGAAACACTCAAAGAGCTTGGGAAAACCAGATCTTTGGGCCCTCCTCCCAGGATTTCTGACTAAGTCTGGGGTGAGTGCTGAGAATTTCCTTTCTATCAAGTTCCAGTGCTCACTGGTGCTGCTTCAGGGATCATATGGTAAAAACCACTGCTCTGATATGAATCTTGACTCATTCCGAATCTCCTAAGGTATTTTTAGTCCTAAAAAACATCTAGAAGTGCTACTGTTGTTCATAATGGAGTATTGGAGACGGAGATAGAGTCAGTGCTACAGGGAAGGAGGTGGAGGAGAGAGACTTTAAGAAAAAAAAAAAAAAGGTGAGAATGTTATAAAAATTGAAGAGAGGGAAGGTTTGAATCCAAGAAGTACTTCCTGAGCAGAGAAGTTTTATCAGAGAAGTTTGAGGGGAGAAACCAGGGGAAGCTATAATGGATGTAAGTGGACATAAGGGAACATTTTAAAAAGTGTATTGAGGTCTCCCTGTCTCTGTGAATGTGCCCAGAAGTGTATGAACAAGAGGGTTTATGATTGTGTCCCCTAACATCAGTGCCACCCTCTCTGGGATGAACTATGAGGCATGCTTTTATAAGCATTGCATTCCCCACACTTTTTCTCCTCCTTCATTCTCCTCTCTAGAAGAGCCACAACAAGCTAGCTTCAACAATTCCCTAAGAAACAAGAATTAGAAAGAATGGGGTTTCAAAGATGCTGAAGACTGAGTTCTTGGGGCTAAGCAGGAAGAGATTTGTTTGAGTCTAGGTGAAACTGTGTTCTGGGCCATAATGGGGGTAAAGGAAAATGTGGAAAAATGTATCCTGTGGCCCCCCCATCTCCCTTTGGTCAAAAGAAATCTTGGGGCGTGAGAGTCTGCTGCACTTCAGTTGTGTGTGGGAGAGGGCGGGGGGGGGGGATGAAGAGGTGCCCAGGAGGGTCTTACATAGACAGGGTACCTCAGCGGGAGGTGAGTGCTCCAAGCATAGGCAGGCTACCCCTGGGGAGGTGTCAGAATTGACACAGATCTGGGACAAGATACATGAGGGCTGAGAGAATCTAGGGGGTGCATAAGGGGTGTGTGATTTGGTCAGTGGGGTTGGGGCATGGATGCTTATGGAGTGGCTCATGGTACCCACCTCAAAACTCTCAATTGCTCATATGACAAGAATCTACACATGAAATGAAAACCAGCCACAAAATCTCAACCAACCATTTGTTTCAAAGTTCCATCTAGATTTAAAGACTGCAAATTCACCAAACCAAAATAGGCTTCACCTTTGTTTATAGAGCCCATTCTCACTACAGGAAGCTTTAATGAACGATATAAAATGCCCCAAAAGCAAAATGGGAATAATGGGCTCTGGTTACCAATGAATAGGTTCACTGATTTCCGAGTTAGTGAAAGAGGGTAACATAGAGTTGGGAAAGAAGTGGAGCTTAAAATTTGCTTTAGAAGCATCAGATCAGATTCACTGTACCTTTGTATCCCAGTTAATTTTTTATCCACAAATACCTGCAAATACTTTTGGCATGCGGTGATCAGTAGATAATGAACTGGTTTAGCAGTCACAACACCTGAGATATAGTCCTAATTTTGTTGATATCTAATGGTATGTAACCAGGTTCCTCTGACTTTCTGAGTCTCACAGTCTTCTACAAAATGATGATCTCTGAGGGCAACCCTGACAAGGATCCTATGAAACAGAGGGGAAGAATCTCAGCTTATGCCCTAGTTAGGCATGCAGTAAATTTGTCCACTGTGCCTGTCTTCAACCAAGGTTCAAATTAGAGAGAACTAGGATTTGTTTCCTTGGGCAAGCGGGTGAGGCCAAAATAAGGTTTAAGAGAGCGTAGAGAATCAGTAGAGCCTTGTCCCCTAGGTAGGAACATACGGGACAAATGTTATGACAGTTCAATTTCGGTAAACAAGAAACTTGGCTACATCACTATGGCACCACAGTCGAGTTTAGTAACTACTTAGTTTCTTTTTCTTTTCTGGAAGTGGAGGGGAGTTTACATTCCTCAAAGGACATTGACTAAAATAGATGAGACTTAGACTGGAATCTTTTTCTAAATAACAAACAGCAAACCTTATTTTTTTGTTTCCTCTGTTGCCCTCTACTCGGGCTGATACTGGCAAAGCAGAACAACAACAAAATTTTTGAGATTCGGCCAATTATTTGATATGAAAATTAAATATATTTTTTCCTTATTCTTGGTCCTATTTCTACCTCACCTTCATAGGTAATGTATTTTATAGCTAAAGTAGAAAGTTTTTCTAAAAAAATTAAAATTCTAATGGAGCAAGTACAAACTTTAACTGGGTTATTAAGGATTTAATCAATTTAAAATCTGATATCAATATTAGCTATTTCATATAATTACATTATTAAGCCAATAAGAAAATAATAGTATTGTTAAATAATTGAAAGTTATCCTTTACAGATCATTTGTGGCGAATTAGTGACATTCTGCCAGTCCCACTGAAACTTCATTTTTGTTGGATTATCTAGTTGTTGTTGTTGTTGTTGTTGTTGTTTTTTAATGTTTTCTTATTTAATTCTGAGAGAGAGATAGAGGCAGCATGAGCAGGGGAGGGTCACAGAGAGAGGGAGACACAGAATCTGAAACAGGCTCCAGGCTCTGAGCTGGCTGTCAGCACAGAGCCCGATGAGGGGATTGAGCCACGAACTGTGAGATCACGACCTGAGCCGAAGTTGGCCCCAAACCAACTGAGCCCCCCAGGCGCCCCAGTTTTTGTTGGATTATCAATCTAAAATGTATCCATTTGTTAGTTCCTGGTCCCGCCTCCCACCTTCTCACAGAGCTTTCTCTTTCCTTTTTTCTTTCTTTTTTTGTGTCTCAACACTCTGCCTGTAGGTTGTTTTTGCCTCCACATATAACCGTACTCAAGATGTTCCTAAACTGAAAACCGTTAGATCCTGTCTACCCACTGCTGTATCTTTCCTTGTCTTGCTTCATCCCCTCCGCCCCCCCGCCCCCATTCCCTTCCTATCTTTGTTTCTCCCTTTTTCTCCGCAGACCCCCTTTCCTGTCCGCCCTCTCTCTTCTCCCACAGTATCTCCCTTTCATTGGCTACGTACTGTTGAGGGTGCCTATGATGTATTTAATATTGTAGTGAGTTCTAGAAAACAGGAATATACTGC
This sequence comes from Proteles cristata cristata, assembly GCA_017311185.1. Lineage (NCBI taxonomy): Eukaryota > Metazoa > Chordata > Mammalia > Carnivora > Hyaenidae > Proteles > Proteles cristata. The sequence goes on along the minus strand of JAESUZ010001307.1, from coordinate 330,416 downwards.
AAAGACTGGGGTGTGCCGTCATGGGGCCTGATATTTGACAAAGACAAGCATTCTGTAAACAAGCAGTCTAGTATCCTCGCTCCACTTTTTACCTCAAATTTGTTGCTACTGAGCTTGATGCTCCAGCCATCAATGACCTCTCAGTTCCAAAAGCAACGAACCCTTTTTGCTCCACTTAAACTTTTAACTTTTTAACAGAGTTTATCACTTTATTCTTCTGGAGACTTCTTTCTCCTTTGCTTTGCATCCCCATTCTTCACTGGCTTTCTATTTTTTCTTATCTTCAGGCCCTTTCGATAACTTTCCTATCCTTACCAGTAAAATGGCAAGTCCTTTTATAACATTTCCTCTCTGATTTCCTGAGGCAAACCTACCGATCGGCATGCATTCTGCTGCAAACCGTGCACTGGGAACTACATATTCAATCATATCTCTCCCAAAGGCGAATTTCATCTATTTAACTGCTTGGTAGCATCCTATCTCACACTCAACAGCTTCTAAGTTGAACTCATTTTCTTTAAAACTGTGCTTCCTGGGGTGCCTATGTGGTAGAGTTGGTTAATCCTCTGATTCTTTTTTTTTTTGTAATTAAAAACATTTTTTTAATGTTTATTTTTTTGAGAGAGAGAGAGAGAGAAACAGAGACAGAGTGTGAGTGGGGGAGAGGCAGAGAGAGAGGGAGACACAGAATCTGAAGCAGGCTCCAGGCTCTGAGCTGTCAGCGCAGAGCCCGATACCGGGCTAGAATCTGTCAACTGCTAGATCATGACCTAAGCTGAAGTTGGTCGCATAACTGACTGAGCCGCCCAAGTGCTCCAAGCCTCTGATTCTTTTTTTTTTTTTTAATGTTTTCAACGTTATATTTATTTCTGAGAGAGAGAGAGAGAGAGAGCGAGAGAGCGAGAGAGCGTGAACAGAGGAGGGTCAGAGAGCGAGAGATACAGAATCTGAAACAGCCTCCAGGCTCTGAGCTGTCGGTACAGAGCCCGATGTGGGGCTCAAACCCATGAACCCCAAGATCATGCTCAGATCGGAAGTCGGACGCTTAACCGACTGAGCCACCCAGGTGCTCCCCAAGCCTCACATTCTTGATTTCGACTCCTGGTTATGATCCCATGGTCATGATATTGAGCGCCACATCAGGCTCTGTGCGGAGCATGCAGTCTGCCCAAGATTCTCTCTCTCCTCCCTCTCTAACCCTTCCCCACTCATTCTCTCTCTCTAAAGAAAAACAAAAACAAATCCTGTGCTTCTGGTCTTATTTTAGAGAATCACTATACATACAATCACCTAAACTAGACTAGGTTGTTGTAAAGAAGAGCAGCAAGATTTTCAAGAACCAGCTTTTACAGGTAAGATTCAGATGAGATTTATTTTTTATTTTTTTTTATGATTTTTTTTTTACAAATAGTTTATTGTCATATTGGTTTCCACATAACACTCAGTGCTCATCCCCACAAGTGCCTTCCTCCATGCCCATCCCCCCTCCCCCCCACATCCACCAGTCCTCAGTTTTTGTCAGCATTCAAGAGTCTCTCATGGTTTGCCTCTCTCCCTTTCCCCCACCATTTCCGCCCTCCTTCTCCCCCTTGGTCCTCTGTTAAGTTCCTCCTAATCCTCCTATACGTGCACACATATGATATTTGTCCTTCTCTGCCTGACTTATTTCGCTCAGCATAACCCCCTCAAGGTCCATCCATGTTGCTACACATGGCCAGATTTCATTGTTTCTCGTTGCCATGTAGTATCCCATGGTATAGATAAACCACATCTTCAGAGGAGGTTTAAATGATAAGAAGGAGCCAGTTACATAGCTACCTGAGAGACCAAGTGTTCTAAGCAGAGGAAGCACAATACAAAAGCCCAGAAGTTGACAGAATGATTCTAAGGAGTTCACAGGACAGAAACAAGGCCAGTCTGGCTGGAGGGGAGTGTTAAAGCAGGAGGCCAGTGCCAGATAAGGTTGAGAAATTGGCAGGATTACATCAAGGCTGTTCTCAGTCACAGAAAAGGTTTAGTTTATTCTACGATAAAATGGGTTGCCATTGAGGGATTGTTCGGCTAGAGAATGACAGTTGATTATATTTTATGAAGAGGACCTCTACTACTCAATAAATAACTAATTGTGAAAGGGTAAGAATACAGACATGGTGTCCAGTGGGAGGCTGTTCAGTAAAACAGGCGAGAGATGCTGAAAGTTGTAAATAGTAGTTCCATGTTTCCTTCTCTTCCAGGGAGGAGAAGGCAGGATATATTTGTGAAGTAGCATTAAAAAGATGTGCTTACAATTTAGATAATAGAAGGTGAAATGAATAAAGCCATCCAAGATTATTCCCGGTTTTTAGTACGAGCAGCTGTGGTGCCATTTTGCTGAGATAAAAAGAACATGGGAGAAATAGGAATTTGGGGTTGGGGGAAGGCAGGTTGAAAGTTTTGTTTTGAATATATAAAGTTTGAAATACCTTTAAGATCTCCAGAAGGAAATGTCAAATAGGCAGTTGGATAAATGAATATGGAGTCCGGTAGAGAAGTCAGAGCTGGAGACCTAAACGTGAGAGCCACTGACATATCGATGTTATTTGAAGTCCTGGCGATGTATACGATTGTGCAACAAGTGAATGTAAGCAAAGCAGGACTGAGGATGGAGTCCTGGGTTACCCTGATGTTTAAAGGTCCCAGTAGGAGAGAAGCAGGTGGTCTAGAGACAGGGACCCTGAGGGATCAGAAGAACAGGAGAATGTAGTGTCCCTGAAGCCAGAGAGGAGTTTGCTTTACTAGAGACTCATCAGCGCTACTGAGAGGTTAAGCAAACGCAGGGCAGAAAAGGGACCCTAGGATCATTTGTCCGTGATCTTGACAAAGCAGTTTTGGAAAGAAGGTAGTCCTGCCTTTGAAAGGGAGTGCTTCATATTGCCCTGTTTTACTTTACTTGTATTATTCTTCCCTAAGTTAACAAATGGTTGTATTAACATTGCTATAGTCCTTTATAATCGCTAATAACAGTCACAATTAATGCAAGCTTATTAGAATAGTGTGTGCAAAGGCACAGACACCTAGAAATTGGAATGATCTTTCAGGAGCTGAGATTAGGTGAGTACAGCTAGAGGTTATGGTACATAGACGAAAATGAAGGTGGAAGAGGATCAAAAGGAATGAAAGTGAGGATGGAACAGGTAGACAGGACAGATAAAAAAGAGTAAAGTTTTACAGTTCTGTAGTTTTTCAGAGTTTTGTCATTTTCCTCCTATAGATCTTACATATATTTTGTTAGATTTGTACCTAAGTATTTCATTTTTAGGGGTGTTCATATAAATGCTATTGTGCTTTCAAATTCTACCTGTTCATTGCTGGTATACAGAAAGTGATGGACTTTTGAATAGTAACCTTGTATTCTGCAATCTTGTTATAATTGCTTATGTGGGTTTTCTATATCTATAAGGAGGATTTATTTGTTGATTTTTTTTTTTTTAGGATTTTATACATAGATGATAGTGTTATCTGGAAATGAAGGTGGTTTTATTTCTGTCTTCCAATCTGTATGCCTTAATTTCCTTTTCTTCTTGCATTACCAGGACTTCCATTACAGTGTTGAAAAGCAGTAGTGAGAGGGCAAATCCTTGCCTGGCTCCTAATCTTAGTAGGAAAGCTTTGAGTTTCTCATCATTAAGTGTAACATTAGCCATAATTTTTTTTTGTCTAATTTTTAAAATTGAAGTTGAGGAGGTTTCCCTCTATTCCTACCTTACCAAGACTTTTTTTTTTTTTTTTAAATCATGAATAGGTGTTGGGTTGTTTAAAATGTTTTTTTTTTCTGCATCTATAGATAAGATCCCATGATTTTTATTTTTTAGTCTTTGATGTGACAGATCACATTTACCTCTTTAACTTTTAATGTTTACTCTTAACTTGATTTTTGAATGTTGAACTAACCTACCTGGGCTAAGTCATATTGGGTTATGGGGTATAATTCTTATTTACACATTATTGGATTTGATTTATTAATGTTTTACTGAGAATTTTTATACCTATGTTCATGAGAAATACTGGTCCGTAGTTTTATTTTTTTCTTAAATTTTTAAACATTTATTTATTTTTTGAGAGATAGATGAGACCGAGGATAAGCATGGGAGGAGCAGAGAGAGAGAGAGAGAGAGAGGGAGTCATAGATTGTGAAGTAGGCTCCAGGCTCTGAGCTGTCAGCACAGAGTCTGAGACAGGGTTTGAACTCATGAACCATAAGAGTGGGCCAAAGCAAGATTCTTTACTGACTGAGCCACCCAGAGGTCCCATTGGTCTGTAGTTTTCTTATAATATCTTTGATTTAGTATTATGGTAATGCTGACCTCACAGAATGAGTCTGAAAAGTGTTTTCTCTGCTTCTATCTTCTGAAAAAGATTGTAGACATTGGCATAGTTTTTTTCCTTTCATGTTTGGCATAATTCACCAGTGAACCTATCTGGGCCTAGTACATTCTGTGTTGCAAGATTATTATTAATAATTGATTCAGTTTTTTGAATAGATACAAGCCTAGTCAGTTTATTTCCTCTTGTGTGAGTTTTGGTAGATTGTGTCTTTCAAGAAGTGGTCTATTTCTAGGTTATCAAATTTGTGGACAAAATGTTGTTTATAGCATTCTTTATTATCCTTTTAATCTCCGTAGGATCTGTAGTGATGTTTTCTCTTTGATTTCCAATATTATTAATTTGGGTTTTCTTTTTATCTTAGCCTGCTTGGAAGCTTATCAATTTTATTAATTTTTCAAACATAGTTGGCCTTTGAGTTTCAAATTTTCTTTATTTTGTGTGTTCAATGATTACTGCTTGAATTTTTAATGTTTCTTCTGCTTATTTTAGAATTAATTTTCTTTTCTTTTTGCAGTTTGCTAAGGCAGAAGCTTAGATAATTGATTTTCAGGCCTTTTTTTCTAATGTATGCATTCAATGCTATAAATTTCCGACCACTGCTTTTGCTGCATCACACACATTTTATGAAGTTGTATTTGCATTTTCATTTAGTTCAATATATTTTAAAAATTTCTCTTGAGTTCCTTCTTTCACTCATGTGTTGCTTAAAAATGTGTTGTTTAATTTTCATATTTTTCAGGATTTTTCAGTTATCTTTCTGTGACTGATTTGTAGTTTAATTCCACTGGGGGTGTGACAGAAGATATTGTGTGATTTGTATTGCTTTAAATTTATTAAGGGGTGTTTTAGGGCCTCCAATATGTTCCATCTTGGTGAATGTTCCATGTGAACTTGAAGAATGTGTATTCTGCTGTTGTGGGATGAAATTGTTGATAAATGTTTGTTATATTTAGTTGATTGATGGTGTTGAGTTCTACTATTAATGATTTTCTCCCTGTTGGGTCTGTCCATTTCTTTCTTTTTTTTTTTTTAATGTTTATTTTTAAGAGAGGGACAGAGTGTGAGCTGGGGAGGAGCAGAGAGACAGGAAGATACAGAATCCAGAGTGGACTCCAGGCCCTGAGCTGTCAGAACAAAGCCCAGTGCAGGGCTTGAACTCACAAACTGTGACACCATGACCTGAGCTAAAGTCAGATGGTAAACCAACTGAGCCACCCAGGCGCCCATGTCCATTTCTAATAGGAAGGTATTAATGTCTCCAACTCTAACAGTAAACTCTTCTATTTCACCTTGCAGTTCTATCTGGTTTTGCCACATGTATTTTGATGCTTTGTTAGGGCACATACATGTGAAAAATTATTATGTTTTCTTAGAGAATTGATCTCTTTGTCATTATGTAATGTCCCTCTTTGTCCCTGATGATTTTCCTGGTCTGAAATCTTCTGTGTCTGAAATTAATCTAGCTATTCCTGCTTTCTTTTGGTGTTAGCATGGTATATTTTTCTTTATTCCTTGACATTTTTTTCCCATCCCTTTACTTTAAAGTGGGTTTCTCATGTGCTTAGCTGGCTCAGTCGATAGAGCATGTGACTCTCAATCTCAGGGTTATAAGTTTGAGCCCCATGTTGGGTGTAGGGATTACTTAAACATAAACTCATTAAAGTGGATTTCTTGTAAGTCAAGTCATTATGCTGTATATCTTAAATTTCTACAGTGCAGTGTGTCAATTATATCTCAATAAAATGAAAAAAAAACCCAAAAAGATAACCAGTGTCAAGGATGTGGGGAAAAGAGAAAAGGAGGGTGCCTGGTGGCTCAGTCAGTTAAGTGTCTGACTTCGGCTCAGGTCATTATCTCACAGTTTGTGGGTTTGAGCCCAGCATCGTGTTCTGTGAGGATAACTCAGAGCTTGGAGCCTGTTTCAGAGTTTGTGACTCTCTTTCTTTCTCTGCCCCTCTCCTGCTCACACTCTGTCTCTCTCTGTCTCTCAAAAAAAAAAAATGTTAAAAAAAAATGTACAGTGTTGGTCAGAATGTAAATTAGTATAGCCACTGTGGGAAAATCTGGGGGTTTCTACAAAATTTAAAATTAAACTACCCAGTAGTCCCATTTATGGGTATATATCCAAAGGAAAAAAAAACCGTACTATCTCAAAGAGGGGAGAGGAATAATAAAGTGAGTTTCTTTTAGACAACCTATAGTACATTAAATTATTGCTATAATTTTGTGTTTAACAAATTTAAGTCTCACCCATTATTAAAGCATGTTATGTGCTTAATAATGAGTTAATGAGTGATGTTATTGAATGTCACTGAAAATTTGAATATCATTTTGAATGGATGTCATTATTGAATGAATATTAATGAATGACAAATGTCATTTAAAAATACTGTTTTTTTAATTTCTAGGTTAAAAAAATGGTATTGTGGTTATGTTAAGGAAAAGGAATCCTTACATGAAATGCATGTCAAAATATAATTGATGCATTATTTGTGAATTTATATTTATGAATTTGCCTACTCACTAAAATGTATTTGTAACCCCAATATCAATACTCTTCATGGTTCCATGGTCACTCCCAGTCATGCATAGAGAAGCACAAAGTTAGGCCTGAAGCACCCATTTCCAGCTATCATTGAACAAGGTCCACTGCCTTCGTGTTTCAGTTGTCATACTGTAAAGAAGTATCGTCATGGTCTATCTAGTGCCATGTTTTTCACATTTGGGTGTTTTTTTGTTATTTTGCTGTTTCAAATGGCCTCCAAACATAGTATTCAGATACTGTCTAATGTTCTGAAGCACAAGGAGGCTGTGATGTACAGAACAGAGAAAATACACCTCAAATAAGATCATCTATTGACCAGTTGTCAAAAATGTGACCTGAGGTTCACAGGAATCTAATCCTATGTTCTCTTAGGAAAAGTAGTTGAGTATTAGATAGTACAGTGTGATGAATTTATAGGAAAAAAAAAAACTACCCAGAAAGGCAAGAATTAACTGCATTGACTAATGAAGAGTAAAGTGATGAGGATTGCTTAAAATAATTCAGGAAATACTGGAAATTGGGTTGGGACATAGACAAAACACATGGGTAATGAGTTGAAAATTGGTGAAGCTGTGTGATGGGGACCTGAGGACTCAGTAAGTTATTTCCTCTCTCTTGGTATATGTTTAGCATTTCCAGTATAAAAAGTTGTCTTTAAATTTCATTATAAGCATTTAAATACTTGAATTACAAATATTTTCATGAATGTTTGATGTTTCCAATCAATTTTAGCACTTTGCTCAGAACTTTCATAAAACTTTTTTATCCTGTTTCCTCCAGCTTTATCTCCATTCTACTGTTATAAGATAAAGTGTATTCTAGCTTCTTCTCAATCTGAGGACTTTGAAAATAGTTTAACTGAATTGTATAGCCCCAGAAAATTATGTCTTGGAGGGTCTGGTCTAGCTTTCTAGAGCAGTCAACACATAAGGTGCTGCCACAGCTTTTATTTACACAGCTCTCTTGCCTACTAAAGACTTGGTGACATGATGTGTTCTTTTGCTTTTTCTGAGAATAAAGATTCTTTAAGGTAACCCTCTTAGTAAGCATTAACCCTTACATACTGGGTCCAGCAGTGATTGACTGAGAGAGTTTGTTTGACTTAAACTACAGAAGATTTTCTTCTTAGCTTCATGTGGACCTTGACCAAAAGTATAGAGGACAATCTCAGGACTGTCCTTGATAGATGAAAAATGTATAAACTGATGTGTAAAGTTTGGCTCACAGAGAGGGAGAAGGTTAGGCCACCAGCTCTGTTTGTTTGTTTATCATCATCATCATCATCATCATCATCATCATCATCATCATCAAACAGAACTTAAAGGAACAGAAATACAGAGAAAAAAAATCTGTAATTGTACCTTGTGCTTTCCTAATGTTTTTTCATGAGGGGCTCAAAATATCCTCTAAATGTTAACTCAAACATCAGTAGCTCCAAGGTACAGACAGGACAAACATCTGAATGAGGAGGGTAAGCAGGAGAGGGAATTGACAGCCAAGATTAGGACTCAGAAATTGGCTGGTATTCAGCAACCAACAAAGTTAACACTAGAACCCCTATCCTCCCTTTACTGGATGGTTCTTCCTCCCTCTCCTTAATCCAGCCTTCACCACAGGCCTCTTGTGATCTCTCTTCTCATCAGTGGGGCCTTCACAACCACCCTATCTATGCAGCTTCATCCCTGTCTTTCCTTCTCCAGCTTTATGACTTATCATCTGGCACATTGTTTATTCCCAGTTTCCCTTCATCAGCGTGCTCTCTGAGGGAATGCTGCACTGGTGTATCTCCAATGCCTGCAGAGCCCAAAGTGGGTGCTGAGTAAATATTTATTAACTTCCTTCTTTTATTAAAACCTGTTTTTACTTAAAATCCAATAGTTACCTCAAGGTACGTGAGACAGCTTAATATAAGGCCTCTTCTGGGGGGTCGCTTTCATCATAGTAGGAGAAATCTTGCTGTGGGAGCCAAAGGAACAAAGCACTAATTCGTAGCAACTAATAGTTTCAAGAAAGTATTTTTGCACAGTAAGGGATCTTTTTGATCATCTCTGAGCTAAGCCCAAGGCTAGGGCTCCCAATACCTCTCATCAGAGACAAGTGAGAGGGGGAAAAAATCAATGAGAAATAATAGACTTTGCATAATGCACAACAGTGGCACTGAGAAGTCAGACGGATGCTTCTTTAGAGGCCCAGACCCTCACTCATCAAGGATAAAGCAAAGAAATCCCTTCCTACTGGCTTCTCTATTGATTAGAGTTTCTCATGTGGTTTCTCAGTGGTAGTCTTTGAACAGTTAGGTAGTATAAAGGGTGCGTCTTTTCTCACAGAAACTCATCGGGACAAATTGCAATTAGGAGCAAATCAGAACATGATCATACTTCTAGTAGCTTCTAAAAGGTGTAAGTGCCAAGTTCAAGCCTACATAAATGATAATCCGTACTACGGTTACTATGTAAGTTATTTTCATAAAAATTAATATTTTCACAATGAGTACTTCTAATTGATTCTCAATTGCTACATAATGTTGGCATTTTTGTGTTCATTTGTTTTTGTTTACACCCAGCAGTGTTCAAGGAACCATTTACAAAGACTTAAATACAATAAAAATTTTAAATTGGTGAAAAAGGAAATCAGTATAAAGGAAAAGTGAATAGGACAGGTGAGACGAGAATAATAATGCCTGGGGGCACCTGGGTGACTCAACTGGTTAAGTGAAGTACTCTGGATTTCAGCTCAGGTCATGGTCATGACCATGAGGTCATGGTCAGATCTCATGGTTGGGGAGTTCAAGCTCCACGTCGGGTTTGCCCTGACAGTGCGGATCCTGCTTGTGATTCTCTCTCTCCCTCTGTCTCTGTGCCTCTCTCCTGTTTTCTCTCTCTCTCTCAAAATAAATAAACTTAAAAAATGTCTAAATAGATACCATTTGCTGAGTGGTAGGCGTTATTTTAAGCACTTTGCCTATTTGAGTTCACTTAATCCTGACAACAACCCCACATGATTGGTATTATTATTCTCTCCATCTTATGGATGAAGTAACTGAGGCACAGAGAAGTGATGGAGACTATACAGGTAATAAGTGGTAGAGCTCTGGAGCTCAAACTAGGGCACTGTGGCTCTGCAATGCTTTCCTGATTGAACAATGAAGCTGCAAGTGAAGATAATACACAAAGTAGAAATTGTAAGATCCTGCAGTCCTGCTAGAGACTAACCACAAATTTACCTCTAAGATTTTTGGCAGACAAAATCCAGAAGGAAAAACGATCAGTTACATGATTCACAGTGTTTAGGAGATAAAAACAAACTCGTTGCTCAAGAGCAGCATAATTATTTCTGGTTGGGAGACCAGGAAGAAAATTCTCTTATAAATTCTCACAAAGAAGTCACTATGTAATGAAGTGGACACTATTCTCCAGAAAGGCTGTCAGATTTTCATAGGGCTGTTTCTTACAACATCCTTCACTGTGTCATAATGTATAACTAACACCAAAGCCAAGTTCAGTAAAAAGCAGTTCTACACGGGTGTGGATTTCAGAAGATGTGGTCAGGTTTGTGGAGCTCTGCTGGTCTGGCTTAATTGAGGAAAACATTTTAGACTATTTAGAGGGAAGAATGGACTGTAGATACTTCAGGCCACTGTCCATAATTATTCTTTCTCTCAATTGAGCTTTTGTAAAATTTTGAGTGGTAATGAATTTGAGGTTATTTCCTGACCAGCACCTGGACTGCAGCTCTTCTATGCTGCTGGTTAAGGAGCTCTAGCAGCCAAAGGAGTTGGGCAAGGGAAAGAGTTTTTGGTAAAAGCTGGGGACATGCAAGAATACTGTTTGGATACTGGGCCACCCAGTCTGCACAGAACCAGATTCAAAGGGATAGAATCTGAGGCCTTCACCACCCCCAAAATACTGGAGCCAGAGTGACTTTGTGGAGATTAAAAATTCCTCCTAAGGAATTTCAATCTGGAATTCTTGAAAACATTTATATTTTATTAAAGAATCATTGGTATACAATATTGCATCAATATTAGGTGTATAACCTAGTGATTTGATATTTATATACATCACAAAATTGTCACCACAGCCAGTCTGGTTATTGTCTATCATCATATTACAATATTGTTATATTATTGATTCTTCCTCACTATATTCCCTAGATTCCTTATGCTGTATATTACATCCCCATGTGTTATTTGTTTCATAACTGGAAGACTGCATCTCCTAATCCCGTTGATTTATTTTGTCATCCCCCACCCTACTGTCCTCTGGCAACCATACATTTCCCTGTATCTATGAGTCTGTTTCTGTTTTGTTTTTGTTTGTTCATTTGTTTTTCAGACTTCACATGTAAGTGAAATCATATGGTATTTGTCTTCTCTGTCTTACTTAATTTGCTTAGCATAATATTTTGTAGGTCTATCCATGTCATCAAAGTGACAAGATCTCACTCTTTCTTAGGGCTGAGTAATAATGTGCTGTATGTATATACCACATCTTCTTTATCTATTCATTTGTTGATGGACATTTAGGTTGCTTCCATACCTTGGCTATAGTAAGTAATGTTGCAATGAACATGGGGGTGCATATACATTTTTGAATTAGTGTTTTCATTTTCTTCGGATAAGTACCTAGAAGTAGAATTGATGGATTGTATGGTATTTTTATTTGTTGTTTTTAAGGGAAACTCCACACTGTTTTCCATAGTGGCTGCACCAGTTTACATTCCTACCAATGGTGCATGAGGGTTCCTATTGTCCACATCCTTGCCAACTCTTATTATTTCTTGTCTTCTTGATACAAGCCATTCTGACAGGTATGAGGTGATAACTCCTTATGGTTTTGATTTGCATTTCCTTGATGACAAGTGATGTTGAGCACCTTTTAATATGCTTATTGGCCATCTGTACATCTTTGGGAAAAAAATGTCTATTCAGGTCCCCTGCCATTTTTAAAAATGGAATTGGGGTTTTGTTTTGTGTTTTGGTGCTGAGTTTTAGGAGTTCTTTATATATTTTTGATGTTAACCCCTCATTGGATGTATTATGCAAATATCTTTTCCCATTCTGTAGGTTGCCTTTTGATTTTATTGATGGTTTGCTTGATAGGACAAAAAGTTTTTAGTTTGGTGTAGTTTCATTTGCTTATTTTTACTTTTTTGTCCTTGTCTGAGGAGACCTATCAATATTGCTAAGACCAATGTCAAAGAGCTTACTGCCTATATTTTTTTACAGGAATTTCATTGTTTCATATAATTAAATCTTTGATCCATTTTGGGTTTAATTTTGTGTGTGGTGTAAAAAAGTGGTTCAGTTTCATTATTTTGTATGTTGCCATCCAGGGTTTCCAGCACTGTTTATTAAATAGACTCTCTTTTACCCATTGTATATTCTTGCCTTCTTTGTTGTAGATTAATTGACCTTAGAAGCAAAGGTTTATTTCTGGGTTCTCTACTATGTTCCATTGACTTACATATCTATTTTTGTGCCGGTACCATACTGTTTCTATTACTGTAGCTTTGTAGTATAGTTTGAAATCTGGGAGCTTTTAGTGTCATTGATATTTTATATATTTCTACTCTGATCTTTTTTTTAAGTATTTATTTTTGAGAGAAAAAGAGAGTGAGAGGGCTAGGGGCAGAGGAGAGGGGGACGGAGGATCTGAAGTGGGCTCTGAGCTGCCAACAGATAGCCCAATGTGGGGCTTGAACTCATGAACTGTGAACCAAAGTGACCTGAGCCAAAGTCAAACAATTAACCAACTGAGCCACCCAGGCACCCTTTACTCTGATCTTTATTATTTTCTTATATTGACTTTGTGCTTTGCTCTTTACCTAGTTCCTTCAGGTGTAAGGTTAGACTGATATTTTTCTTCTCTTTTCATATAGCCCTCTATTGCTATAAACTTTGCTCTTTAAATTGCTTTTACTGCATCCATAGATTTTGGAGGATTCTATTTTCATTTTAATTTGTCTCAAGGTACTTTCTTTGTTTCATCTTTGATTTCTTCATTGACCCATTGGTTGTTTAGTACCGTGTTGTTTAGTCCGCATATATTTATCTTTTTTATTTTCCAGCTTTCTTCATAAATTGATTTCTAGTTTCATACTGTTGTCAAAAAAGATGCTTGATATGATTGCAATCTTCTTAAAATTTATTGAGACTTTTTTTGTTCTCCAACACGTGATTTATCCTGGAGAATATTTCATGTGCATTTGAGAAGAATGTATATTCTGCCGTTTTCAGATGGAATTTTCTGTATCTATCTTTTAAGCCTATCTGGTCTAATGTGTCAATCAAAGCCTATACATTCTTATTCATATTCTGCCTGGATGATTTCCCCTTTGATGTAAGTGGGGTGGTAAAGTTCCCTATTATTGTATTACTGTCAATTTCTCCCTTTGCATCTGTTAATATTTGCTTTATGTATTTAGGTGCTCTATGTTGGGTGCATTAATAATTACAAGTTTTATCTTCTTGCTGGATTGATTCCTTTATCATTATGTAATTCTCTACTTTGTCTAGTTACAGTCTTTGTTTTAAAGTCTATTTTGTATGATATAAGTATTACTACCCCAGCTTTCTTTTTACTTCTATTTTCATGGACTATTTTTTTCCATCCCTTTACTTTCAGTCTGTGGGTGTCCTTAGATCTGAAATGAGTCTCCTGTAGGTAGCATATACACAGACCTTTTTTTTTTCCTTTAAATCCATCAGCCACTCTGTCTGTTGTTTGGAGAATTTTGTCTATTTACATTTAAGTAATTATTGACAGGTATGTATTTATTGCCATTTTGTTAATTCTAACTTGTTTAGTTAGAATTCTAATTACTTGTTAATTCTAACAAGTTAGTGTTCTAACTTATCTAGTTTTTCTCTGGTCTTTGTTCTCTTCCCTTGTGATTTGGTGACTTTCTTCAGTGCTTGGATTCTTTTTTATTTTTTATGTATCTATTACAGGTTTTGTGTATCAAACCAGATTTGTGGTTTCTGTGAAGTTCATATATAACAACCTATGTGTATAGAAGTCTATTTTAAGTTTGTGGCTATCTAATTTGGATGTTTTCTAAAAGCATTAAATTTTTTACCCCCAACACATTTTATGTTTTTGATGTCATATTTAAAAATTTTTCATTTTGTATGTCTCTTAACTAATTATTGTAGATACAGTTTATTATACTTCTTTTGTCTTTAAAAAATTTTTTAATGTTTTTTTATTTTTGATTGAGAGAGAGACGCTGTGAGCAGGGGAGGGTCAGAGAGACAGGGAGACAAAGAATCCAAAGCAGGATCCAGGCTTTGAGCTAGCTGTCAGCACAGAACCTGATGCGGGGCTCGAACCCACGAACTGTGAGATCATGACCTGAGCTGAAGTCGGACACTTAACAGACTGAGCCACCCAGGCGCCCCCCTTTTGTCTTTTTTAATCCTTATACTACCCTTATAAGTGTTGGCCTGTTATGTTTTCAGTATGTTTGCCTTTACCCTTGAGATTTTTCTTTCACATATTTTTTTTACTTTTTAAAGTATTTGTTTGTTTGTTTATTTACTTACTTAGAAAGGGAGAGAGAGAACATTCAGGGGAGGGGCAGAGAGAGGGAGAGAAAAAGAATCCCAGGCAGGATCTGCACTGTTAGTGCAGAGCTCAACATGGGGCTTGAATCCATGAAACATGAGATCATCACCTGAGCTAAAACCAAAAGTCTGACTCCTCACTGACTGAACAACCCAGGTGCCCCTCTTCCATATATTTTCTTATTTTTAATGGTGATATTTTCTTCCCATTTAAAGAAGTCTCTTTAATTTTTTTTTCTTTTCTTTTTCTTTTTCTTTTTTTTTTTTTTTTTTTTGGTAAAGCTGTGTTAATGGTGATAACCTCATTTAGCTTTTGATTGTCTGGGAAACTATATCTCTTCTTCAGGTCTTAATAACCTCACTAGGTATTTACTCTTGGTTGTAAGTTTTCCTTTTGAGCACTTGCATATATCATGTCTTTCCTTTCTGATCTGCAAAATTTCTCTTGAAAAATCAGCTGAGAGTCATATGGGAAAATCCCTTATGTGTAACAAATTGCTTTTCTCTTGTGGCTTTCAAAATTCTGTACCTTTAATTTTTGACATTTAAATTATAATATGTCTTGGTTTGGATTTCTTTGATTGCATCTTGTTTGGGACTCCCTGTGCTTCCTGGACCTGGAAATATGTTTTCTTCCTCCAGTTAGGGAGGTTTTCAGCTATTATTTCTTCAAACAAGTTTTAATCCTCTTTCTCTCTCTCCTCCTCCTCCTGGAGAAGAAAACTTTTCTAAGAAAACCTTAACTGAGAACTTTGCTCATCTGGGGAAGGAAGCAGACATCCAAATACAGGAGGTACAGAGAACTCTCATCAAAGCCAACAAAAGCAGGCTGACACCAAGATACATTGTAGTTGAATTTACAAAATATAGCAATAAAGAAAAAATCCTAAAAGCAGTAAGACAAAAGAAGTCCCTAACTTACAAGAAAAGACCCACAAGGTTAGCTTCAGGTCTATCCACAGAAACTTGGCAAGCAAGAAGGAAGTGTCACATATTCAATATGTTACATGGGAAAAATATGCAGCCAAGAATACTCGATCTAGTGAGGCTATCATTCAAAACAGGAGAGATAAAGAATTTCCCAAACAAAACCTAAAGGAGTTCATGACCACTAAACCAGCCCTGCAAGAATTATTAAAAAGCACTGTTTCAGTAGAAAGCAAAGACCAAAAGAGACAAAAAGAAAGGAGCAGAGAGTATCTTCAGAAACAATGACAAAACAAGTAATAAATGTCACTAAATCCATATCTTTCAATAATTACTCTGAATGTAAATGGACTAAATGTTCTAATCAAAAGACATAGGGTGTCAGAATAGATAAACAAACAAACAAACAAACAAACAAACATCTAATGGTGCCTACATGAGATTTAATTTAAACCTAAAGATAACCTGAAGATTGAAAGTGAAGAGATGGAGAAATATTTGTCATGCAAATTGATGTCAACAGAAAACCAGAGTAGCCTTTCTTGTATCAGATAAACTAGATTTTAAACTAAAACTGAAAAAAAAAAGAGTCTAAACCAAAGACTGTACCAAGAAATGAGGAAGGGCACTATATCTTAATAAAGGGGACTGTCAAACAAGAATATGTAACAACTGTGAATATTTATGTCCCCAACATGAAACACCCAAATATATAAAAACAATTAAAAACAAACATAAAGGAATTAATTGATAATAGCACAAAAAGAGTAGGGGACATTAACACCACACTTCCAATAATGAACAAATCATCTAAGCAGAAAACCAATAGGAAACAAAGGCTTTGAATGACACACTGCACCAGATGGACTTCATAGATATATTCAGAACATTCCATCCTAAGCTAGCAGAATATATATTCTTTTCGAGTGTCTATGGGACATTCACCAGAACAGACCACATACTAGGTCACAAACCAGGCTTCAACAAGTACAAAAAGATGAGTACCATGTATATTTTCTGACCATAACACTATGAAACTTGAAGTCCACCATAGGAAAGAATTGGAAAGACCAGAGATACATAGGGGTTAAACAACATGCTACTAAAGAATGAATGAGTCAACCAGGAAATCAAAGAAGAAATAAAATACATGGAAACAAATGAAAATAAAAACACAATGGTCCAAAGCTTTTGGGATGCAGCAAAAGTGACCCTAAGAGGGAAATGACTAGCAATGCAGGTCTACCTCAAGAAGCAAGACAAATCTCAGAAGACAACCTAACCTTATACCTAAAGGAGTTAGAAATAGAACAGCAAACAAAGCCTGAAGCCAATAGAAAAAGGGAAATAATCAAGATTAGAGCAGAAATAAATGATATAGAAACTAAAAAAACTAATGAAACAGATGAATGAAACCAGGAACTGGTTCTTTGAAAAAAAAAAAATCAGTAAAATTGATAAACCCCTAGCCAGACTTATCAAAAAGAAAAGAGAAAGGACCCAAATAAATTACAAATGAGGGAGGAGAAGTTACAACCAACAAGGCAGAAATAACAATTATAAGAGAATATTATGGAAACCTATTTGCCAACAAATGGGACAACCTGGAAGAAATAGGTAAATTCCAAAAAACCTATAAACTACCAAAACTGAAATAGGAAAAAATAGAAAACTTGAAAAGACTTATAGCCAGCAAAGAAATTGAATTAGTAATAAAAAATCTCCCAACAAACAAAAATCCAGGACCACATGGCTTCACAGGTGAATTCTACCAAAGATTTAAAGAAGAGTTAATACCTATTCTCAAACTATTCCAAAAAATAGAAAAGGGAAACTTTCAAATTCATCCTATGGGGACAGCGTTATCAGATATTAAAGCCAGACAAAGGCTTCACTAGAAAGAACTATGGACCAATATCTCTGATGAACTGATAAACGAATTCACAGGATGCAAAATCAATATACAGCAGTATGTTGCATTTTTATATACCAATAATGAAGCAGCAGGAAGAAAAATCAAGGAATTGATCCCATTTACAAATGTACCAACAATTATGAGATACCTAGGAATAAACCCAACCAAAGAAGTGAAAGATCTGTACTTTGAAAACTATAAAACACCGATGAAAGAAATTGAAGAGGGCATGAAGAAAGGAAAGACAGGGGCACATGGGTGGCTTGGTCGGTTGAGCATCTGACTTCAACTCAGGTCATGATCTCACAGCTTCTGGGTTTGAGCCCTGCATTGAGTTCTGTGCTGGCAGCTCATAGCCTGGAGCCTGCTTCGGATTCTGTCTTTCTGTCTTTGTCTCTATCTCTCTCTCTCTTTACCTCTCTCTCTCTCTCTCTTTACCTCTGCACTCACACTCTTGTCTCTCTCCTTCAAAAATAAATATTTTTTAAAAAATGTTAATAAATAATTAAAAAAAAGGAAAGATCTTTCACACTCATGAATCAGAAGAACAAACATTTTTAAAATGTCTATACTACCCAAAACAGTCTACACATTTAAAGCAATCTCAAAATACCAATAGCATTTTTAACAGAGCTAGAACAGACAATCCTAAATTTTTTATGAAACAACAAAAGACCCTGAATAACCAACGCAATCTTAGAAAAGTGAAGCTGGAGACATGACAATAAGAGATTTCAATTTATATTACAAAGCTGTAGTGATCAAGAAAGTATGGTACTGACACAAAAATGGACAAATAGACCAATGAAACAGAATAGAAGATCCAGAAATGAACCTACAATTAAATGGTAAATTAATCTTCAAAAATGGAAAGAATATCTAATGGGAAAAAGACAGTCTCTTCAATAAATGATGTTGGGAAAACTGGACAGCAACATGCAAAAGAATGAAACTGGCCCACTTTCTTACACAATACACAGAAATAAATTCAAAATGGATAAAAGACCTAAATGTGAGACCAGAAACCATCAAAATCCTAGAGAAGAACGCAGGCAGTAACCTCTTCAACACTGGCAGTAGCAATGTCTTTCTAGATATTTCTTCCGAGGCAAAAGAAACAAAAGCAAAAATATACTATTGGGATAAAAAAAACTTTTGCACAGTGAAGGAAACAATCAACAAAGCTAAAAGGCAACTAATAGTATGGGAGAAGATATTTGCAAGTGACATATTGAAAAAAGGGTTAGTATCTAAAATCCATAAAGAACTTATCAAACTCAACACTCAAAAAACAATCTGATTCAAAATGGAAGGAAGATGTGAATAGGCATTTTCCCAGAGGAAACCTACAGACAGCCAAAAAAAAAAAAAACCACATGAAAAGATGTTCAACATCACTATCATTAGGGAAATACAAATCAAAATTATAATGAGATGTCACCTCAGACCAGTCAAATGGCTAAAATTAACAACATAGGAAACAACAGATGTTGGTGAGGATACAGAAAAAGGTGAACCCTCTTACACTGTTCATGGCAATGCAAACTGATGTAGCTACTCTGGAAAACAGTATGGAGGTTCTTCAAAAGTTAAAAAAAAAAACCCACCCTATTATCCAGCAATTGCACTACTAGGCATATACCTAAAGGATAAAAAAAAATAGTAATTTGAAGGATTACATACACCCCAATGTTTATAACCACATTATCAACCATAGCAAATTATGGAAAGAGCCCAAGTGTTCATCAACTGATGAATGGATAAAGAAGATGTGTACACACACACACACACACACACACACACACACAGAGGAATATCACTCAGCCATAAGAAAGAATGAAATCTTGCCATTTGCAATGACATGGACAGAGCGAGAGTATTATGCTAAGAGACATATGTCACTCAGAGTAAGACAAATATCATATGAATTCATTCATATGTAGAATTGAAGAAACAAAACAAACAAATATAGAAGGGAAAAAAAGAGAGGAAAACCAAGAAATAGACTCTTAACTACAGAGGACAAACTGATGGTTACCAGAGGGGAGAGCAGTAGGGGAATGGGTGAAATAGGTGATGGGGATTAAGGAGTATACTTGTGGTGATGAGCACTGGGTGTTGTATGGAAGGGTTTCATCACTGTATTACACACCTAAAACTAATATTACACTGTATGTTAACTAACAAATTTAAATAAAAACTTAAAAATGTATAGCTAAAAGTAAATGACAATCCAATAAGATAAAGGGATTCCAAATCAAGACATTTTCAGTGTGTGAAAGTTCTTCATATAGAGATTTAAATAAATTTATTAAATAAAAATTAAAAAATAATAAACATATAAACATTTTAAATAATTAGTGTAAAGAAGCTTAACCAAAAAACCGGTGATCCTTTACACCAGTCTTTCCATTCCTGTCTCACTTACCAGACATGGCCACTGATTTTTTTTTTTTTTTTTTTTGGTTTTTACATTTTACACAGATTCATCAATTTTTCATGTTTTGCTGCATTCGTTTCATCATTTTCCCACTTTATATACAAATATGGAGATTGATAAAGATATATATTAATTTTTGAACTACTTGAGTGTAGTTTGTGTGAATCATAGCTTTTTATCCTTAAATACTGTAGTATATACATACTTTAAAATTTTTTTAAATGTTTTTTACTTCTGAGAGAGAGAGAGAGAGAGAGAGACAGTGTGAGTAGGGAAGGGTCAGAGAGAGATCTGAAGTAGGCTCCAAGCTCTGAGCTAGCTATCAGCACAGAGCCCGACACAGGGCTTGAACCCACAAACCGTGAGATCAGGACCTGAGACGAAGTCGGCCGCCCAACTGACTGAGGCACCCAGGCGCCCCTGTAGTATGTGTATTTTAACTGCAAGTTGAGTATTCTTTTACATAACCACAGTCCACATGCAAAGTCACTGGTTCAGTATTTTATTTAATTTATAATTTATATTCCAGTTTCATCAATCATTTCAACAATGTCCCTTAGAACATTTGTTCTCTTTCAGTGCAAGATTAAAGGGTATTTATTTGTCGTACTTATTTCTGTTGTTCTGAAATAATTCCTCAGCCTTTCTCTGTCTTTCACAATATTAAGACTTATTTTTATATTACTATAAAAAACTTTATTGAGTTAAAATTGCCTCACAACTAACTGTAATTAAATTGTACAGTTTGGTAAGTTTTGAAATATGTATATGTTTCCACATGTCCCTTGTAATTTCTTCCTCCAGCTGCCCACTATCTCCCATTTTCTATATAACCACTAATAAGTTTTCTGCTACTTATATTTTTAGTCTTTTATATAAATGAAATGATTAAGTGTATGCTATTTTTTCTTCCAGCATAACTGAGATTCATACATGTTGATGCATGTAACAATATCTTGTTTCTGTTATTGAGAAATATTTCTTTGTATGGGTATAATATAGATTGTTTATCCATTTTCCTGTTGTTGGACATTTGAGTTTGTAGTTTTCGGCAATTACATATGAAGCTATGAACGTTTATGTACAAGTCTTGTGTGGACATATTTCCCTTATAGGTATATAAGAAAATGTGTGGATTACATGGTAGGTATATGTTTGACTTCTTAAGAAATTGCCAAACTTTTCCAAAGTGGTTGAAATATTTTACCTTCCTTAGCATTATAGAAGTGTTCCAGATCCTCCAACTTTTAGCTAACACTTAAATGGTTAGTGCTTTTCCTTTACTTTTCTTTTCCTTTTTTTGGAGGGGGGAGGGGGGAGAAAATGAGTGGGGGAGGGACAAAGGGAGGGAGAGAATCTTAAGCAGGCTCCACACTGAGTGCAGTGCCTGACATGGGGCTCAATCCCACGACTCTGGGATCATGACCTGAGCCGAAATCAAGATACTCAACTGACTGAGCCACCTAGGTGCCTCTAAATGGTTATTTTTAATTTTAGTGATTCTAGTTAAGTGCATAGCAATATCTCATTGTGGTTTTAAGCATTGCCCTAATGACACTGAGCTAATTTTGTGAGTTTGTCATATGTATATCTTCTTGGTCAAGTGTCTTCAAATATTTTCCTTGATTCTGAGGCTTTTGAATGTTCCTCAATCTGAGTTTGTCCGATTCCTTTTTAGTAGATTTAGGTTATGTGTATTCAGCTGGAATACCATAAAACTAATATTTGCTCCCCAGAGCATCCTGTCCAGAGGCACACTTTATTTATCTGCTCTACATTGATAATATCACCTCAACATGTGGCCCAGTCTTTCCACTCCATGGTTCCTCTTTCCTTCCTTGGAACTAATAAGCAATCTGTAGGGAGAGACTTTGAGACCCTATAAATTGTCCTACTCGTCATCAAATTTCCCTCTGGATTTAGTATCCCTTGATGACTACTTCCTGAATCAATCTTCTACTAGTGTTGGTTTTAGGGGCTCCTCGGTGGCTCAGTTGGTTGACCATCTGACTCTTGGTTTCAGCCAAGGTCATGCTCCCAGGGTTGTGGGATTGAGCCTCATGTCAGGCTCTGTGCTGAGCATGGGGCCTGCTTAGGATTCTGCTTAGGATTCTGTCTCCTTCCCCTCCCCTCAAACCTTCTCCCCTGCTCATGCTTGCTCACTCTCTCTCAAGTGTGTGTGTGTGTATGTGTTTTGATTTTATAAGCCCTCCTTAAGCACTCCTTCTACATTTGTTAATTTATATTCTACTCTAAGAGAGCCCCTGCTTGATGTCTCTCACTCTCTTTTGTGTGAGCACCCACCCTTTCTCCCTCCTTTCCCTTTCTACCTATCATCATTTTTGACTCATGGATTTCTAATGTTTTCAGTGAGTTATAATTCATTACAGTCCTTATACTGATGCCCCAGATTTGGACAGGGTGTGACCCCTCACGCGACCTTATGTGTCCTTATGAGAGAGGCTTTTGTTTTTTGAGCACATCCTTCCTTTGTCACAAAAAGGTGTTCTAAGCTCACCATGTACCTTTCCTGTTGCAGCCCTGAAATCAGTTTTCTAAGTGGAGAATGATGTTTAGAAACTAAGATCTGAACAGTACAGGTTCTTATTTCCACTGGCATGTAATTGCTTCTAGGCCTTTTAAGGAGATAGAAGTAGGAAACCTATTCATATATCAGTTATTAATGAACCGGAAAGTTTAACAGCTACCTGGTGTGGGAGAGGCAGGGAGGGATGGAAAGCGCTGATCTTTAGAATCTGCCAGTTTCCAAGGTATAATCACACCCACTGTGGGTGGTTTCAAGCTACCATTATGAAATCACTAAGTGTGTCTCTGTAAAGAAATGCACAGTTGACTTTCATGAGCCAGTCAAAGTGAACTCCAGTACACCAACCTAGCTAATCTAGTTAATCTATCTAATTGGCTATCAATCCATCCATGTACTTAATTCAAATCCAACCCCAAAGGGTTTTTCTTGACGTCACTCATTCCATATTTTAACTTCCCTTCTTCCATAGTGAGAATCTTGTCTCTCAATAACATTAACATGTTAACTCATTTGCTCATTCCTATAAAATACAAAGAATTATTTAAGAATAGCTAAATCCATACCACTATCCAAAACAAAAAAGAATAGTTCAAGAGACTGTAGGCCTATGGTTGAATCAATTTTTTAAAAAAGTTTTTTTAAATATTTATTTTTGAGAGAGATATTGAGACAGCATGAGCAGGGGAGGGTCAGAGAGAGAGGGAGATACAGAATCCGAAGACAGTCTCCAGGCTCTGAGCTAGCTGCCAGCACAGAGCCTGATGTGGGTCTCGAACCCACCAACCATGAGATCATGACCTGAGCTGAAGTCAGATGCTTAACCGACTAAATCAATTTTTTAAAGTTCTTACAGGGATTCCTGGGTGGCTCAGTCAGGTCATGATCTCACACTTTGTCAGTTTGAGTCCCATGCCGGGCTCTGTGCTGACAGTATGGAGCCTGCTTTGGATTCTATCTCTCCCTCTTCGCCCCTCCCTCGGCCCTCAAAATAAATAAATAAACTTTACAAAAAGTTCCTAGGAGTTGTTGTTCCTTCTCCTTCAATTCAGTAATGTAGTTTATTTGAAGTATATTTGAGTTCATTTATATTTGTTTGTATTGATTTTGAGGGTTTTCATCTCATCTTTGACAATTCTATTTTTTGAATATGTGGAACATTTAACATGATTCCAAAAGTACAAAAAGGTATACTCAGAGAAGGTTACTCTCTTCTCTATCCATTTGACCCCATTCTACCATACCCCATGTAGGTCTCCAGTTACATTAATTTCCCATTTATCCTTTTTGTGTTTTTTTTTGCAAAAATAAACATGTATATTCTTATTTCCTTGTCTTTCTTAGACAAAAGGTAACATCATAGAGATATTTTTTGAGTTTTGCATTGTTTTCTTTACAATATATCCTAGAAATCACCTCGTATCAGCTTATATGGATCTTCCTCTTAAAAAATTTTTTTTTCACAGCCAACTAGTGCTGTATTGAGTATAAACTATAGCTTATAAAGTCAGTCTCCTATGTGTGAGTTTTTCAGGTTTATAGTATTTTGAAATTACACATAATGCTGCGGTGACAAAATTTGTGCATATCTTCAGTGTAGATTTTCTAGAAGTAGGATTGCTAGGCAGAAGGTAAATGCAAAAGTAGTTTTGGACCTACTTTTTTTTTTTTTTTTGAGAGAGACTGAGCAAGCAAGGGGAGGTGCAGATACAGAGGGAAAGAGGAAGACTCCCAAGCAGGCTCCATGCTGTCAGCGCAGAGCCCAATATGGGTCTTGGACTCATGAATTGTGAGATCATGACCTGAGCTGAACCCAAGTGTTGGACACTTAACCAGCTGAGACACTCAGGCACCCCTGCTGTGACACACTTTTTAATTAACTTCCCTAATTTAATTCTTCCTCAGATATTAGCATGCTAATAATGCTTTAAAATACACTTAGACATTTGCATTTGATTTCCCTTACGATAGGTACACATTTAGCACACTCAGCACTTTTTTCCTTCCTCCCCCTTTTTCTACAGTTTTATCTCTGCTCTGCAGTGGGCACCTAGTTGTGGCTAGGGGAAAAGGAATGTTATTCTCTGTAATTTCCCCGAGACCCCCTCCCCGAAAGTAAACGTACGCAGTATGCTTACAGTGTCTTTGCAGCTTTAAGACAGATCCTGTAGCTTGATTTCAGTAGATGGCCCGATAGTGTTCTAAAGCTGCTGCTTCTGGCCCAGCTTCTCCACTGGTCAAGTATGTCCCTTCAAACACCTTTTTTTTTTTTTTGCTTTCTGCTGTAACAGTGTCACAAACTAGAAACCCCAGGTTGGATCTGGCACTGTTTGACCTTTATAATATTTTTAAGTGGTTTTTGTTTTGTTTTGGTTTGGTTTGATTTTAAGCAGGCTACATGCCCAGGGCAGAGCCCAACATACGGCTTGAGCTCATGACCCTGAGATCAAGAGTCTGACACTCAACTGATTGAACCACACAGATGCCCTAATATTTTTTTAAAATTTAAAAGTAGTTGACAACATCTGAGACATTTCTCATAAAAATCCACACTCCAGCTTTTCTTGGGAAATTGGAATCTCTAGGTCTCTGTTTCTACATGACGACAATCTTTTGGAGCCGAGAAACTGCTGCCCCCTTTAGATTGGGCATGTACTAACTGTCCTCATTTATTTCACCTAGTGCACTGTGTGACTTTTGCAATCATTGAACTACAAAGTCTCTCTTCTTTCTGGAATGTAAGGACATTAGTATTCCTACCTTTTCCTGTGTCTGGGTCAGTGTATATTTTATATTGTTAAGCTGAAAGTCAGTTAACGGTATTTGCATTTTTATGAAAAATTTGTTTTATAAAAAATAGCCCACTGAAAAGCCAACTAGTAGTCTAGAATTAGATTTTTCTTACTCTGTAGGTTTCCTGCCATGATCACTTATAGGAAAGTCTGAAGGCATTCTTCAGTTCTATACTCCACAACTTATTCCTATGTACTCAAGTTTTTCTCAAGCCCACAGATATAGATGTGCCCCAGCACTTCCTTCTTATTCCTAAGAGACTTCTTTCCCAGTCCTCTTTTTCTGGCTCCAATCCAACCTGGATCATCTTTAGTCTTTCTTGCTTAGCTATTGTCCTGTGATTTTGCTTCATTGCTCTATTGGGTTGGAACCATGTTAACTGGATTTTACGTATTTTTGTTTATGCCCTCATTCAGTGGGGGCATACTGTCAACTAACCACTTGAGAAAAATTATTTTCATTGCCTGCTATTTGTGCCTGAATAAGTGTCTATAGAATTCTAGAAGAGAAATTTTTAAATCTAACATTACATTATTTTTGGACTTCAAAATGGTCTGCTGTTGCACACCCTCTAATCCCCCTTACCCTTACAAAGATTACCAAGCACACTAGTGTAATTTTAGTTAGTTCAGTAAACAATATATATATTTGTATAACATACAAAATGTGTTCACTTAGTGCATTAACTATAGTGAAAACTATGAAAGGTTACAGCAGAGTTTAAAGAACAATTGTTCATAGATGATTTATATACACTTGGGAAGATTGCTTCTAAATGATTTCTACACCTATTTTTTTCTTATTCATTTAGTCTCCAAATAAATATCGAGGGCTGAGCTCCTGTGATAAAAAAATGACCAAGTTACAGTCCTGGTCTTGAAGGTTCATCTAGTCTAGGGCAGGGAGACAGACAAATAAACAGGCCTAAATTTACAAAGTAAATGTTTGAATCTAATTTTCTGATTCTCTAGAATATTGTTTAGTGTATTGATATCGAATTTAAAATTTGCATCTTCAAATTTATTTGCAAATGCAAAATAAAATTTAAAAACACTTTAAACATTCACTGTTGAAGTACGCTTTTGACTTTTAAACATCTATCTTACACCCGTGTTGCAATTAATTAAAAGGTGATACTAACAATTCTAACTAGATATTTAATTGCATATTTATAATGATTAAATTCCTGTTTTTAAATTGTCTTATATAAATTATATTGGAGTGTCTCAAAACAGTGTACAATTTGTATACCTGGATGTTGATTTATTAAGTAGAAAAGAAATGAGAGCAAGAGTAAGGTATAGTTTTCAGTAAACAAAGTACAGTGCTGTAAATACATTTTCCTTTTGACTTAAATAACATTTTCTTTTTTCTAACTTTATTGTAAGAATATAGTATATTAATACATATAACATACAATATGTGTTAATTGGCTCTTTATCAGTAAAGTTTCTGGTCAACAGTAGGCTATTAGTAAAGTTAGTAAATGCAAGTTATTAAAATATTTTTCTTTTTTTTTTTTTTTTGAGAAAAAGTATGTGTGAGGGGAGAGGTGGGAGGGAGGGAAGGAGGGAGGGAGAGAGAGAGAATATTAAGCAGACTCCACACCCAGCAGAGAGATGGACACAGGGCTCAATTCCCTGACTGTGAAGCCCCATATTCATTGATTTTTTTTTTCTTTTTTTCTGATGGGGGAGGGGTGGTGGTGTCCCTGGCCCTTTCATTGTTCAAGGGTCAACTATAGTCATTATTGGTGTCAGGTTTCACTTGTCAAGAAAAATTTCATTGGGGAGGCCAGTTTGAAGAGTGCCTTGAATACAAGACATGGAATAAAATCAAGTTGGTCCACTGTTCAGCTAACAGGTATATAATCATCACAGCCAAATCTGTTTTCTCTAACATAATGTCAGGATACACATTGGCTTCTAGCTGGGCTGAGCATCCAAGATGGTTATGCATTTTTAAAATTTCACTGGATTGCAACCCACTAGATACTAACTTGGACAAAACAGTATTGAAAAATACTGTGTATAAATGGTCACCTGAACACGTTTCTCCCTTAAATTCTAACTTTGGAGGTTGGGTG
The DNA here is from genome assembly GCA_017311185.1 of Proteles cristata cristata. Taxonomy (NCBI): domain Eukaryota; kingdom Metazoa; phylum Chordata; class Mammalia; order Carnivora; family Hyaenidae; genus Proteles; species Proteles cristata. Next base: position 303,233 of record JAESUZ010001307.1, on the reverse strand, counting down.
AAAAGTTTTTATGTTAAGGCTTATTCACACCAAAGCATGCCAGCTTTCTTTGCCAAAAAGTTATATTTCAGAAGGACTGAAAGCTAGGATGTAGAGTTTCTTTAATTGGAGAATTACTGCTTGGATTCAGTTTTTATGGCTTGATCCCATAATGGATGAATTGGCCTCTTCTGACAGAACACCTTTCATGTAGGGTAGATTGGTGTATGGGTATTTATCCAGTAGATTTATAGAGTTTACACTTTATCCCAAACAAAGAATGTTATAAATATTTACTTGAAAGTAAATCATAAAGTTTAAAGACTAGAATAGAAGTTTAAATACTAGAATAATGAACAAGGGTAGAAAAAGACAGGAGGCTTGAAATGAATATGATTACTTGGAAGAAGTGAGATAGAAACAAAGGCAATGTCAAGAAACAAATCATATTAGGAGGCAGTGTAACTGATAATATTAAGCAACTAAGGTTATTTGATATTTGGTGCTGGAAAGTGTAATTATTACTGTTGTAATATAAGAAGAGAGAAAATCTGCTTCATTAGATAATGGCTTTTACTTTTGACATTTTATGTAGCACATTTAAACACATGTAAGTATTCAGGTCTATAAAGCCAAAGTATTTACTTTGCAAACTTCTCAAATTTCACATGCAAGAAGTCATGCAAACTAACTGAACAAGCTACCAAGTATTTAGCATCCTAAAGTATTGCAGTGGCTCTTGAAGGTTATAAGTACAAAACAAATTTCTTTTGCTCTTGCAGACCTAGCAATCTACCTTGCAAGACAACATATGGAATAATTCGAGAATAAACAGGACTCAATAAAAGCTAATGCTTTATTATAAACAAAAATAAAGCTATGTGGTAGTGAAATATTTTTAGAAAATTTGAAATCAATATGGAATAAAGAAGTCAATAAAAGCTTCATAAAGGAAGATGAAGTTTCTATTTAAAGGATGAGACGAAGAATGAAAAAGATACCCGTGTGGGGCAATACTATGAAGCAGGAGTGAAAATCAATTTAGCCAACTTCCCATAAAATATTTTGGTATGGAAAAAGTAATAATTATAAAAACTGAAAATGTGCAAATCAAAACCACAGGGTATTCACTCACATTCATGAGGATGGCTAGTATGAGACAGAAAATAGCAAGGGTTAAGTGAGGATTTATAGAACTTGGAATGCTTGTGAACTATTGGTGACCATGTAAAATGGTGCAGCTACCAGGGAAAGCATTATGGGATTCCTCAAAAAGCTAAAAATGGAATTACCATATGATCCGTCACTTCCAATTCTAGGTTTATATCCAAAAGAACTGAAATCAGGCTGTCAGAGATATTTGTATGCCTGTGTTTATAGCAGCATTATTGACAATAGCCAAAAGGTAGAAGCAATCCAAGTTTCCCTTAGTGGATAAAAGGAAAATCAAAGTGAACAACATTGAACAATATTCAAATACAACTGCATATTATTTAGTCTTAAAAAAGAAAACTCTGTGGGGCACCTGGGTGGCTCATTTGGTTGAACGTCCGACTCTTGATTCTGGCTCAGGTCATGGGATCAAGCCCCATGTCAGGTTCCATGCTCTTGGGGAGAATCTCTCTCTCCCTCTCCCTGATTCGTGCTCTCTTTCTCTAAAATGAAAGAAAGGAAAGAAAGAAAATTCTGATACATATTACAATATAGATGAACCTTGAAGACATGCTAAGTGAAATAAGCCAGCCATGAAAGCACAAATACTATGATTCCATTTATATGAGATACTTAAGGTAACCAAGTTTATAGACCCAGAAAGTGCCTGGTTTATAAGTAGGACTTGGAGTAGGAATACTTAGGGGTTAGGCTGAGGGTGGTGCTTAGGTGAATATATTTTCTAGCTGGTCCCAGCTATTTTTTTCAAAGAATAAGAGATTTTTTAAAGATAATTCTCTTTTGGATGGAATTTTACCATGTGCATCAGCTACTGCCCCTGTTTAATATTTTATATTGCAAAATGAGACAGGTCAGTAAACATTATCAAATTACCACTATCACTAATTCTTCCAAACCCCTGGTCCCTATTGCAGATCTGCTGTTACGCATTCTGACCCTTTTATTTCCACTATCTCCATTGGAGCGCTCATCTCCTGATTTGAGCGGCACTATGAAGAGAACTTCATAGTCACTAAAAATAATTATTCATGGACTGCTGTGAAATCTGAAAACAATATTATAGCAAACATTTAGGTGTTTGAATGCTTGTCAATTTTCTCCTGTCAAACCAAAGGAATTTCTTCCTTGATCGCTATTAAACTTACCAAGATTGAGTCTATGCCTCCAACTTGGGGCACTGTGGCTTACCTAAGAATGTTTCTGGACCCAGTGTGTACAGGTTCATCTATACCTCACACTGGGATATGAAAGGAATCTTGAACATCGCTCCTAGGCTCTCTGGAGAACCAAATTCAGGCAACATCAAGAGGAATAATGAGCTCTACTCAATAACACAGGGAGAGGATAGGAAGATTGTACTTTCCAAGGATTATGGAAGCACTTTCAAAGCCAGAGGAAGGTGTGTGCTCTGCCTTAGAACACAGAAAGGAGTTAAAGGGGAAAGAGGTGTATATTCCAAATTAGAATCCATGTGAGTCCATTTCAGTCATTAATTATATAACTATGTACTGATGTATCTATAGTGCCTTAGGTGTACCATGTTTCTTAAATGAGCAATATTATTCAAAAGTCTTTGGAATCATCTGTACGATACACAAAACTCTCTTAAAGAGCTGTTTAAAGGAAAGCCTTGTTTCTTAGAAACACAAGTTTTCATATAGAAGCAGTACTGCAATAATAATGCCAAGCTCTTTAGCTGCAGAGAGAGAAAGAGGTTGACTAACCCAGGACAGAAAAGAGCAATTTAGATTAGGACAAAGCATCGTGAGATGAGCAACCACTGATGGTTGGCTCTTCGAAGCTGTGGTATCCATCAAGGATACTGTGGTATATCTGTCAAGGACAAGTGTTAGGTGCTTCCAGCCAAAGAAATGGCCCTTGGGAACAAGAGGAATGGTTACTTTAGGAATATGGTGTGCCCTGCCTTTCCGGGCAGATTCAGTTAGATTGGCTGTACAGAAGATGGTGAACCTTTGTGTATGATCAGTCTTTAGTTGTGTTAGTTTGGGTTGACAAGACGATCTGTAAGGAATTCTGTTGGAGAATTCAGTCTTATGACCTGAGGAGGAAACAGGATCATAATTTTCAGGCATTCTGATAGATCGAGCCAATAACAGAGGCCCTAAATAGTGAAGTGGCTCTCAGCTTCCAAGTTGGGAGAGCGTAACGAAAGAAAAATAAATTGCACATATTCTCTTCCAAAGTAGTCCTACTTAGTGCCAACCAATTCCATTTTTATCCTGTAATTTTCCTGTCTCTCCAAATACACTGATTTATCTGGCAAACAGATGATTATAAATTTGTCATTTGGAGTTCTGCATAAAATTTCAATAACATCTTAGTTATAAAGACAACATTTTGCCTTTTAAAAGCTAAACTTACTTATTAGACTTTATTATGGAAAGTTTCAAATGCTAAAAATAGCATTGTATAATCAATCCCCATTTATCCATTATTCAGCTCCAGTACTTAAGATACAGTTAGTCTTGTTTCATTTAACAACCACCTCCAACCACTGGATTATTTTTTCCCTCCTCTACCCCACCTCCCCTCAATGTCCTGGTCAGGGATTATTTTATTTTATTTTAAAGTTTATTTATTTATTTATTTTGAGAGAGAGAGAGAGAGAGAGAGAGAGAGAAAGTGGGGGAGGGGCAGAGAGAGAGAGGGAGGGAGAGAATCCTAAGCAGGCTCTGCACTGTCAAACATGAGATTTGAACTCACAAACCATGAGATCTTGGCCTGATTCAAAATCAAGAGTCTGACACTCAACCAACTGAGTCACCCAAATAATCTAGTCAGGGATTATTTCAAAGCAAATTCCAGACATTTTTATATAGTAAATATTGTTAGCACAGCTGAACACCATTATTTCCTCTTCCCAAATAATAGTTGGTTAATATGAAATATCCAGTCAGTGTTCTAAATATCCTCAACTGTTTCATGAATTTTTTGTGGTCTGTTTCTTCAAGTCAAAATCCACATAAAGTCCACACATTGCCTTTGGCTGATAGCACTCAAAAGTTTAATTTCTCTTTTAATGTAGAGTTACTCTTTCCTCTTTTTTCTTTAAAAAATTTTTTTTAAATGTTTATTCTTGAGAGAGAGAAAGAGTGCAAGCAGGGGAGGGGCAGAGAGAGAGAGGGAGACACAAAATCTGAAACAGGTTACAGGCTTTGAGCTGACAGCACAGAGCCGAACGGGGGTGGGGGTGGGGTCTCAAACTCCAGATGGCGATATCATGACCTGAGCCAAAGTTGGACATTCAACTGACTGTACCACCCAGGGTGCCCTTTTTCTCTCTCTTTTTTTTTTTCCTTACCTTTTTTTCTTTTTTTTTTTATTCTCCCATTAAGAAAACCTATTGGGGCTCCTGGGTAGATCAGTGGGTTAAGCGTCTGACTCTCCATTTCTGCTCAGGTCATGCATGATCTCAGGATCTTGAGACTGAGCTCTCTGCTGGGCTCTGCGCTGGGCGTGGAGTCTGCTTAAGAATTTCTCTCTGCCCCTCCCCACTCCTGTGTGTGTGTAATCTGTCTCCCATGTCCCTCCAAAAAAGAAAAAAACATGTCTTAAAAAACACATTCTCTCATTTTATCTACATGACTACCTGATTAGCTAGATGGAAGAATTTTGTTTTCTTTCTTTTTTTTTTTTTTTTGCCATTGGGCATATGAGTTTCTCATGATATGGAGAGATGAAGTAAGTAGTTTGTCCAAACTTAGTTACTAAGTATTTGAACCAGGGCTAGAATGCAAGAAACGTACTTCTTTGACCAGAGAGCTCTTTTTCTTCAAATGGTGGGCCTCTTGTTCATAAATTATAGTAGTGCTAAAAATACCAAAACCCTGAGGAGAAGTTTGAATATTTAAAATTTTGAGGTATTATCAATATAATTTAACAAATACTTTGTGCTTCTTAAAAATAATCCATATACACTTAGTTATCCAGGCACCATTTATATGACTGGGATTCCATCAAGCCTCAATATATGTCCATATGTTTATCTGTTTACAGTAGTATATGTGCTTAAAGACTTTCTTAAATTTATTCTTTTATATCATTCATTCATTTATTTATTTTTATCTTGTTTGCTATACCAGACTATAAATTTTGGGATTCAGTTTACAGTGTTAGTTTCTTTGCAATTTCTTAGAGTCAAATGACTGATACTCAGGATCTTGATAGTGAAAAACAAAGGCAAATTAGTCTGTTTAATTCTCTTTCACTGCTGAGGTAGAAATGGCATTTCCTGGGAGTAATGAAGTATCTTTTATGTCTCTGCTTACCTTTCACTGCCATCTACTGGTGCCTGATGTTGTTTTTCACTAAAATCCTTCAGGGAAATTTATCATAGGGACTTCTACGGAGAAAAAAAAGTATGAAGTAATAAAAATCAATTGAGAAAATTCCTATGAAAGGAATAATTGCTTTCTTGATAGGTAAAGCTAACTTAAACACACACAAGCAATCACTGACTTCTAGAAAGTACCCATTATATCTACTACAATACTCCCTAAGTATAAGGGTTGCTAATTAAACTTACAATCATCTACGACTTTTAGGCATTAAAATAATTATAACCTCTGGCCAACAATTCTATCACAACTGAATTGCTGACAAACGAATTTTAAACAGATTTAACAATATCGTGCAATACTTCTGGTTGTTAATTAGCATACACACTTTATGTGTTAAGTTCTGAAAACAGAGGACATATGTACATACACCACAGCATTTTGTCCATTTATCTGTCAATAGGCATTTAGGTTGTCCTCATATCTTGACTACTGTGAATAATGCTGTAATAACATGGGAGTGCATGCATTTTTTGAAATCCTCATTTCCTTCAGATACATACCTAGGAGTGAAATTGCTAGATTATATGGTAGATGTATTTTTAATTTTTTTTGGAGAATCTCCATATTGTTTTCTATAATGGTGGGACAAATTTATATTCTTGAAACAGTGTGTAAGAGTTCTCTATTACCCACATCCTCACCAGCATCTATTGTCCCTTATCTTGATGACAGTCATTCTAATAGATGTAAGGTGATATCTCATTGTGCATGTCCTTGGTGATTAGTGATGGTGAGAATCTTTTCATGTGCCTGTTGCCCTTCTTGCTTCCATCTTTGGAAAAATGTCTGCTTAGTTCGACCCATTTTTAATTGGATTTTTAAAAAGTTGAGTTCTTTATATATTTTGGATATTAACCCCTTATCTGATATATGGTTTGCAAAATTTTTCTGCCATTATCTAGGTTGTCTTTTTATTCTGTTATTTTGCTGTACAGAAGCTTTTAAGTTTGATGTAGTCCATTTATTGATTTTTGCCTTTGTTCTTTGTGCTGTTGGTGTCATGTCCAAAAAAACCATCACCAGGGCCAAGAATGAGGAGCTTCTTCCCTGTGTTGAGTTTTATGGTGTCATATCTTATGTCTAAGGCTTTGACCCATTTTGATTTAGCTTTTGTGAGTGGTGCGAGATTGAGATCCAATTCATTGTTCTGCATGTGTTTCTCCAACTTTCCCAGTACCATTTGTTGAAGATGTCATCCTTTACTCATCGAGTGTTCTTGGCTACCCTGTCAAACATTAGTTGACTCTATATGTCAGAATTTATTCCAGAGCTTTCTTTTCTGTTCCATCGGTCTATGTGTTTGCTTTTGTGGCATTACAATACTGTTTTTGTTGTGACTTTGTAATATAATTTCAAATCAAGAAGCAGAAGTTTTCTGGCTTTGTTCTTTTTTTCTCAAGATTGCTTTGGCTATTTGGTATCTTTTGTAGTTCCACACAAATTGTGATTGTTTCTTCTATTTCTGTAAAGAATGCATTTGGTATTTTGATGAATATTGCATGGAATATGTAGATGGCTTTGGGTAGTATGGACATTGTAACAATATTTATTCTTTCAATCCATGAACATAGGATATCTTTCCATTCATTGTGTTGTCTTCCATTTCTTTCAACAAAGTCCAGTAGTTTTCATTGTCCAGATCTTTCACTTCTTGGGTGGAATTTATTCCTAAGTATTTTATTGTTATTGATCATACTATGAATGGATTTTTTTAGATGATTTATCATTCGTGTAAAGGGATATAATTAATTTCTGTATGTTGATTTTGTATCTGAAACTTTATTGAAATTGTTAATTTGTTTCAGCAGTTTTTGATTGACTCTGGAGTTTTCCATATATAAGACCATATCATCAGAAATAACAATAATTTTACATCTCCCTTTATGATATGAGTGCCTTTTATTTCTTTATCTTGTCTAGTTTCTCTAGCTAGAACTTCCAGGACTATAATGAATAGAAGTGTGGGAGTGGGAATCCTTGCCTTGTTATGGATCTCAAGGGAAAAGTTTTAAATTTTTTTCCATTGAATATGTTAGCTGTGGGCTGGTCAAATACAGAATTTATTATCTTGAGGTATATTCTTTGCACATTCAATCTTTTAAGGGTTTTTTTTATATCATGACAGGATGCGTCGTATTTCGTCAAATGCTTTTTCTGTATCTATTGAGATGATTATGTGATTTCTATAATTTATTTTATTGATATTATCTATTTACTGATTTTTATATGTTGAACCATTCTTGCATCTCAGGGATAAATTCCACTTGGTCATGGTGTACACTCCTTTTAATGTGTTCTTGAATTCAGTTTACTAATATTTTGTTAAGAATATTTGCATCTATATTCATTGGGAGTAGTGGTTTATAGTATAGTTTTTTTTTTTTTTCTTATGGTATTCTTACCTGGTTTTGGTATCAGGGTAATGCTGGATTCATAGAATGAATTTGGGAGTGTTCCCACCAACTCGATATTTTGGAAGAGTTTGAGGACTAGCATTAATTCTTCTTTAAATGTTTGGTAGAGTTCCCTTGTGAAACTGTCTGATCCTGGAGTTGGATTTTTAATTTTTTTAAATTTTTAATAAATTTATTTTAGAGAGAAAGTGTGAGGAGGGGGGATGGAGGAAGGGAGAGAAAGAGAGAGGGAGTGAGAGAGAGAGAGAGAGAGAGAGAGAGAGAGAGAATCTTAAGCATGCTCCATGATGAAGCAGGCAGGGTCCAACATGGGGCTTGATCCCATGACTCTGGGATCCCACGACCTGAACAAAAATCAAGAATCAGACACCCAACCAACTGAGCCACCCAGGTGCCATTGTGTTGAGTTTTTTCATTACTGATTCAACCTCTTTAATCATTATGGGTCTGTTCAAATTTTCTTTATCTTCAGGATTCAGTCTTGGTAGGTTGTGTGTTTCTAGAAATGTATGTAGTTCTAGGTTATCTAATTTGTTGGCATATGATTTTCATAATAATCTTGTATGACCCTATGTATTTCTGTCATATCAGTTATAACATCTCCTCCTTAATTTCTAATTTTGAGTCTCATTTTTTCTTTCTTTTGTCTATTTCTAAATATAATTTATTGTCAATTGGTTAATGTACAGTGTATACAGTGTCCTCTTGGTTTTGGGTGTAGATTCCTTGAGTCATTGCTTACATACAACATACAATGCTCATCCCAACAAGTGCTGTTCTTAAGGCCCATCACCTATTTTCCTCTCTTCCCCACTCTACCTCCATCAACCTTCAGTTTGTTCTCTATATTTAAGAGTCTCTTACTATTTGCCTCCCTCCCTCTGTTTGTAACTATTTTTCCCCTTCCCTTCCCTCCATGGTCTTTTGTTAAGTTTTTCAAGATCCACATATGAGTGAAAACATATGATACCCATCTTTCTCTGCCTGACTTATTTCACTTAGCATAATACCCTCCAGTTCCATCCATGTTTTGGAAATGGCAGGGTTTCATTCTTTCTCATTACCAAGTAGTAATCCATTATATACATAGACCACATCTTTATCCATTCATCAGTTGATGGACATTTAGGCTCATTCCATAATTTGGCTATTGTTGAAAGTGCTGCTATAAACATTGATTCATGTGCCCCTATGAATCAGCACTCCTGTATCCTTTGGATAAATTCATAGTAGTACTATTGCTGGGTTGTAGGGTAGTTCTATTTTTAATTTTTTTGAGAAACCTCCACACTGTTTTCCAGAGCAGCTGCACCAGTTTTCATTCCCACCAACAGTGCAAGAGGGTTCCCATTTCTCCACATCCTTGCCAGCATTTGTTGTTTCCTGAGTTGTTATTTTTAGCCACCCTGACTGGTGTGAGGTGGTATCTCAGTGTGGTTTTGATTTGTATATCCCTGATGATAAGTGATGTTGAGAATCTTTTCATGTGTCAGTTGACCATCTGGACGTCTTCCTTGGAAAAGTGTCTATTCATGTCTTCTGCCCATTTCTTGACTGGATTATTTGTTTTTTGGGTGTTGAGTTTGATAAGTTCTTTATAGATTTTAGATACTAGCCCTTTGTCTGATAAGTTGTTTGCAAATATCTCTCCCATTCCATCAGTTGCCTTTTAGTTCTGCTGATTGTTTCCTTTACTGTGCAGAAGCTTTTTTATTTTGATGAGGTCCCAATAATTCATTTTTGCTTTTGTTTCCCTTGCCTCTTTGAGATGTATTGAGTAAGAAGTTGCTGTGGCCAACGTCATAGAGGTTTTTGCCTGCTTTGTCCTTGAGGATTTTGATGGCTTCCTGTCTTATAGTTAGGTCTTCTATCCATTTTGAGTTTATTTTTGTGTATGGTGTAAGAAAGTGGTCCAGGTTCATTCTTCTGCATGTTGCTGTCTAGTTTTCTCAGCACCACTTGCTGAAGTGACTGTCTTTATTCCATTGGATATTATTTCCTGCTTTGTCAGATTAGTTGGTAATATGTTTGTGGGTCCATTTCTGGCTTCTCTATTCTGTTCCATTGATCTGAGTGTCTGTTTCTATGCCAGTACCATACTGTCTTGATTATTATGGCTTTGTAATACAGCTTGAAGTTCAGTACCCCATGTCTTTTGATTGGAGAATTTAGTCCATTTACATTCAGCATTATGTTTTTTTCCTTTTTTTTAAACTTTTTTTAACATTTTTATTTTATTTATTTATTTTTTACAGATAGTTTATTGTACATTCAGCATTATTATTGAAAGGTATGGATTTAGTGTCATTGTGTTCTCTAGGTTTCATGCTTGTGGTGATGTCTCTCGTCCTTTGTAGACTTTGTAGCATTCCACTCAGAGTCCCCCTTAGGATGTCTTGCAGGGCTTTTTTAGTGGTCATGAACTCCTTTAGTTTTTGTTTGTCTGGAAAAGCCTTTATCTCTCCTTCTATTCTGAATGATGGCCTTGCTGGATAAAGGTTTTTTGGCTGTATATTTTTCCTATTGAGCACATTGAATATTTCCTGCCACTCCTTTCTGACCTGCCAAGTTTCAGTAGATAGGTCTGCTACTCTCCTTGTGTGTCTACCCATGTAGGTTAAGGTAAGAATGCTCAGAATTCTCTCTTTATCTTTGTATTTTGTCAGTTTCACTATTCCTACTAATTCTGAACAGAGTACTCTGCCTCTGGATTTGGATATCTGGTTTGTTCCCCAGACTGGGGAAATTCTCAGCTATAATTTGTGCAAGTAAACCTTCTGCTCCTTTCTCTTTTTCTTTTTCTTATGGAACTCCTTCAGTACAGATATTATTATGTTTCACTAGATCACTTAGGTCTCTCTCCCCTGTGGTCTAGTATTTTTTTTTAATCTCTCTTTTTCTCAACTTCATCATTTTCCATAATTTTATCTTCTATTTCACTTATTCTCCTCTGCCTCTTCCATCCTTGCTTGTCACCGCATCTAGTTTATTTTGCACCTCATTTACACCTTAATTCATCATGACTATTTTTTAGTTCCTTTATCTCTGCAGCAATAGATTCTCTGCTGTCTTCTATGCTTTTTTCAAGCCCAGTGATTAATATTATGACTTTTATTCTAAATTCTTGATCACATATGTTTATATCTGTTATGAACAATTCTTTTTCTTAATTTTTATTTTTAGTTTTTGAGACAGAGACAGAGCACAAGTGGGGGAGGAGCAGAGAGAGAGGGAGACACAGAATCTGAAACAGGCTCCAGGCTCTCAGCTGTGAGCACATATCCTAATGTGGGGCTTGAACTCACGAACTGTGAGATCATGACCTGAGCCAAAGTTGGCAGCTTAACTGACTGAGCCACCTAGGTGCCCCTGCTATGAGCAATTCTTTAGCTGTCATTTCTTCTTGGAATTTCTTTTGAGGAGGATTCCTCCATTTCATCATTTTGGCTTGTTTTCTGTCCCTTGTGTGTTTTAAAAGCTTGTTATGTGTCCTGTACCTGTGAGCACTACTATATTAAAGAGGGGTCATACACTGTCCAGGGCCTGGACCTTCAGGAGGTATTTTTGGAGTATGTTACCTGCTCTCTGTTCTTGGGACTCTGGTTGTTTTATCTCTCTACTCATAGTGGTGGTTTGAACCCTCTACCAGGTGTGCTTTGATTTGTTTAAAAGTAACCCTGGAAAAAATTAAATAAAAAAAGGAGGAGCAGTGGTGGTGGTAGAGGCCTTATCCCATTCAGAGAGAAATGACAGGGGAGGGGAAAAAGAAAACAAAATAAAACTGATGAGGCAGAGAAACTATAGAGCTTAATCCAGAGATAGGAAATTAAAGAAGAAGGAGATACAGAACAGGCATAAAGAGAATAGATTAAATATGTCTGCCTAAACAAACCAACAATAAGAATTACTAGACTAGAGAAGGGAAGGAATAAGAAGAAGCAAAAGGAAGGAAAAAACATATATATTAAGAATTGACCAATATTTAAATCAGAAAATGTAAAACTGTTGGGTGCCTTGCAACTGGTGGCTACACTGGTCTGGAGGAGGGGCTGTCTGATTGGTCAGTGTCAATCTTGCTCTGGCAGATACACAGTTAACAGGTTTGGAGAGTCGTGGTTTGGTGTAGGTGGGTCCTGCCACCACTGTGGTCCCTTGTCTGATCCTTGAAGCCCCAGCTTGTTGGTGATGCAGAGAAAAATGACGACACCTGAGTTTCTCCTCCCTGGACAAGGGGTCCCAAACCACTCTATTCAGGTGGTCCTCACAGTGCTGCGTGTGTGTGAGCAGACCATTTTGTCTTTTTTTTTTTTTTCCCCGACTCCACAGTCTCCTGCGCCTCCTAGGCACTCTGCTGGGATTCAAACCCTGATGTCATAAAGGCTCCTTCTCCGTGTGCCCTCATTCCAGGGTAGAGCCACTCTGCCCACCAACTATGGGCCTCTGGCTCCTCACAGTGCCATGGGCCTGAACAAGGCGGTTTGTCCCACTCCAGCGACTCTTGCCCTACCTAGTGCTTTTCTGGGATTTAGCGTCCCCCTCCGCCCCCCCTCCCCCGCGGTGTCTTAAAGGATCCTTCTTCGAGAGCCCCAGTTCCGGGGAAGTGCTGCCCACCCCCCTCGGATAAAGGGCCTCCGGCTGGAGGGCACAGGCAGCCTTTGTCTTTGGAGTGGCTGTATCCCTTCTTCCCACAGCACTCAAGGGAGGGGATTGCTTTCTCCAACCAAGGACTGTGCCACTGAGCTAGTTACGGAACCTGGGGCTGGCTCCTCTACTCCCCGGCAGTTAGAAGTTGGATCTTTCTCCCATTTTTTCCAATCTTCTGTCTGTGGCTTTTCTCTTGGCCAAATACATTCCGACATTTCCACAGCCTCTCTTTCTCTTTCTTTTGCCTCTCCTAAGTTCTGCCCTCCATGCCTACACTGCCTATTATATCTCTCCCAGTTTGTAATCACACACCTATAGCCTGCCAAGCTGTTCCCCTGGGCTCCTGGAGACAACTCTGTCCCTCTGCACCTCAGACTCTTGGAATTCGAAGTCCTCAACAATGCTTTGTTTGAGGGACAAGGGAACTTTGAAGTTCCCTACAATTAATGTAGTATTGTTACCTATTTCTCAAGATCTGTTAGTATTAGCTTAATAGATTTCAGTGCTCAGGTGTTGGGAGCAAATATGTTTTAACTGTTTTATCTTTTTGATGTATTGACCCCTTTATCATTGCATAATGATCTTTGTCTCATTACCATTTTTGCCTTGAAGTCTATTTTGTCTGATGAAATTATGGCTACCCCCAGTTTGTTTGTTTCTTTTATTTCTGTTTGCTTGAAATATCATCTTCCAGCCCATCATTTTTGAGTCTAAATGTGTCTTCAGAGTTAAAACAAGTCTTCTGTAGACAGCATATAGTTGGGTCTTGAGTTTTTATCCATCTAGCCACTATGTGCCTTTTTATTGGTGAGTTCAGTCTAATTATACCTAGGGTGGTTGTTTATATGTAAGGATTTACTACTACCTTTTGCCTCTTGGTTACTTTGTTTCTCTATTGTTCGTTTTCCCTTTTTCTTTCTTTCTTTTTTGATGTTTATTTGTTTTTGAGGGAGAGAGTGTGCACAAGTGGACGAGGGGCTGAGAGAGAGGGAGACAAGATCTGAAGCAGGCTCTGCACGGACAGCAGAGGGCCTGATGTGGGGCTCGAACCTACCAATACTGTTTCACTTAGATCTTCAGCCTTGGCCTGTTTTTTCACGTGGGGAAAAATTCCTCTGTCTTCATATTTTGTGTTAGTCTGTGCAAGTTTCTCTGTGTAATGAAAGTCAGCTATATCTCCTGTTCTTGAGGGTAATGGCCTAATGGAGAGGTCCTACAGTGCCCTGTATTGTAGTATCTCTTGCTCCCCAGGGCCCGCTGCTTCTGGGAGTGTCTCTAGTGTGTGCTGTTGATGCTCTGCAGCTGTGTCCTGGCTGCTCTATCCTTGAGGCCTGCTTTCTGCAGAGGTTCTCTCTGCCTGTTATAGATTGGTCCCTGGCCTGAATGTGGTGCATTTTAACAAGGGGTGCTCTGGCCTATTTGTGAAATAGGACATGTCACCACTGCCACTGGAATCAAGGCCTTGGTAAATTTGTGTTGGGAGTATGGTGTGGCAGGGGTTTGGGCCAGTCTTCTTGGGGGAAGGCCCCACCATGCTGGGACTCAGGCAGTTATGACTGGGAATGATGGTTCCAGTAGAGTGTGGGGGACAGGGCTTGGTGTAAGCAAGCTGGTAGCAAGTTCCCTGGGTACTGCACTGGTTCCCACAGGTGGCCCTGTGTTTATGGTGAGTGGTGAGTGAAGGAAACAGCTTTGCGAGTTTTTATTCCTGGAGGGATCTCTCTGCAACATGCTCCAAGAGGAGCCAGCCTCCCTAATATGTGACCCATGTTCTCTCTAGATCGCTGTTTCCTCACTGTATTTCCATGGGCTGTTTGTCCTTCCTTTTCTCCAGTAGTGCCAATGTCCTCCAAGCTCTCCCAGAGCTAAACACACTGACCTTGAACACTCCAGGCGTTAAGTCACATTGGTTGTAAGAACTCATGAAATTCAGGCCTCTCACATTCCAAACTAATTGTTATGAGGATTAGTTTTCCCTGTGTGTTAGTCTCTTGCCCTTCTCTGGGTCTCTGGCTCCCTCATCGCTGCAGTAGCCACAATCCTTTTCTCTCCCAAGCTCAATCTCCACACTTCCTACCTTATTTTATGTGGCCTCTTTTCTACCTTCAGTTGTAGAGCTTTTTCAGCCAGTCTTCAGACTGATTTTTGAGGTGTTTAGGATGATATGATCGCTATCTCGTATTCGTGGAACACAGTGAGCCTCGGGTCATGATACTCTGCTGCCTCCTCAGATCTTTCCTTTTTCTTTCTTTCTTTTTTTTTTTTTTTAATTTATTTCTAGGAGAGAGAGAGAGCGTGAGCAGGGGAGGGTCAGAGAGAGAGGGAGTCACAGACTGAAACAGGCTCCAGGCTCTGAGCTGGCAGTCAGCACAGACCCCGACGCGGGGCTCGAACCCACGAACCACGAGATCATGACCTAAGCGAAAGTCGGACGCTTAACCGACTAAGCCACCCAGGCGCCCCAGATCTTTCCTTTTTCTTAATGTAGGTTTTTGATCGTTATAAACTTACATTGGAACTGCTTTTGTTGCACCTTATTAAGATTTGATGTGTTATATTTTCATTTCTCAAGGTATTTTTTATTTGATCCACTGATAGTTCACTAGCATGTTTAATTTCCATACATATATCATTTTCCTATTTTTGTTTTTATACCATGAGAAAAGATACTTGACATGATTTAAAACTTCTTAAATTTACTAATACTTGTTTAATAGCCTAACAAAATGGTCTATCCTGGAGAATGTTGCCTGTGCACTTGTGAATGTCTATTCTGCTGCTTTTGGGTGGCAAATTCTGTAAATGTCTGTTCATTTGGTCTAATGTTTTCTTTCTTGATTTTCTGTCTGGATGATCTATAGATGAAAATGAGATATATCCTATTATTGCTATTTCTATATTTAAGTGTTAACATTTGCTTTATATATTTAGTTGTTCCTAATTTGGATGCATAATTGTTGGGTTGGTCCCTTTATTTTATAATGAGCTTGTCACTTATTACAATCCTTGTTTTAAAGTATATTTTATCTAATAAGCAGTTATATCAGCTTTTGGTTTTCACTTGTAATTTCTTCTTCACTTCTGAGCTAATAATGTGTGTTATTGAACTGTAGTGTTTCTAGTTGGCAAGCATATCATTGGGTCTTGTATTTTTTTAACCCATCCAGCTATTCTATGTATTTTGACTGGAGAATTCAACTCATATATATTTAATTATTGATGGGCAAGGCCTTACTAATATCATCTCTTAATTGTTCTCTGGCTGTTTTATAGTTCCCTTGTTCTTCCTCTCTCACTGTCTTGTGAGTTGGTAATTTAGAGATTCATTTTTAAATCTATTCTAACTTGTGCACATCTATTATAGGTTTTACTGTGCAATTCCTATGAGTCTTACATAGAACATCTTTATATCCATCAGTCTATTAGACACTAACAATTTAATTCTACCCTCCTACAAAAAGTACCCTTTTACTCCTTTTGTTTACTTGATGTCCAAATTAAAATTTTTACCTTTAGTATGAACAATTAGAGTTTTACTACCTTTGTCTTTCAACCTATATACTAGATTTATAAATGGAATCACAAGCATCACAACATTAGAGTATTGTGATTTTAAGTATATAATTACTTTGGCCAGTGAGATTTCTATTTTCACATGTTTTGTATTTACTAATTAATGCCTTTTCATTTCAGTTTGAATAAGTCCCTTTAATATTCCTTGTAAGGCTTGTCTAATGGTGATGAATTCATTCACCTTTTGCTTCTCTGGAAGACTCTCACTTTCAATTCTGAAT
This sequence comes from Proteles cristata cristata, assembly GCA_017311185.1. Classification (NCBI taxonomy): domain Eukaryota; kingdom Metazoa; phylum Chordata; class Mammalia; order Carnivora; family Hyaenidae; genus Proteles; species Proteles cristata. Next base: position 286,868 of record JAESUZ010001307.1, on the reverse strand, counting down.
GACAGTTGCTGGGTGTTCCTGGTTGGCAGTCTTAAGTTTCCTCCTTGCTGTGACATTGCAGCAGGAGATGGGGTTTATGATGAGATTGTGCCATAGCTTCTCTGGCCCACTCCCAGTGTGTGTGTGTGTTTTCCTCATTCACCTGATGTGTAGGAGTCACTTGGCTAGTGTCTGGATTTCTTTCAAAGGGAATTGTTTTGTACATAACTGTACATTCAGTGTATCCTTGGGAGAAGGTGACAGGGGCCTCCTATTACCTTCTGTTGGAACTATATATACACACATATATATGTATATATATACATACATATATATATGTTCACCTCTCAAAATGTTTGGAATAGCAGTTAATGAAGAGTTCTCTATCAATCAGTAATTAACATGGAAAACATTTTCACAGGCATTAGCACAGATCCTTTTGAATAGGTCTTTTGAATCTGTATCTTGTTGAACAGGACAGCAGGTGCTAAGGACCAGATAATGCAATGAACTGATCAAAATACCATATCAGCTAGTCTGGCCACCATAATTTGGGTTAATCACTTTTCACAAAATGGATCCAATTCTTTTCTAACAAGGGGACTGGATGACAGGACATGAATCTAAGTGCAAATCTACTGTTAAATATAAAAGAGACTCAAATTATGAATTACTGACATTTTTATATATACTCAATGATACCTTTCTATTTAGCTTGGTGGCTGACCTGTCATTATTCTTACTGAAAACGAACTATTCACCAGTGGAATTTGGGTGTATTTAGAAGTTTCAGCATACTACTACAAAGATCACTTCCTTTTTATCTTCAGAATCATTTATAGGAATCACTATAGAAAATTTAAAATGCATTTTGTTAATTTATACTATTTAACAGTTATGGTGGACTGAATAGGTGTAATTTGACATTTATGTGAGTTTAGTAGACTTATGGACTAATTATACAAAAATTCTGTTAAAATGACTTAAAAATATTACCTCATTAAAGACATATAAATGTAAATGTGTCCCATGGGAAACAACACAGCAATTCTGATCACTGTACCTAAGAAAATTCCTGCTTTGAATAGTTAGAAAATGAAGCACAAAAATTTAAAGAAAACTTTTACAATCTAAAAATAATTTCATTTTTATCTTAATCATATACTTTAAAAACGATACAAAAGATCTTTAAAAAATTTGGATAACTGGAATAAGTAAGCACATTAATGTCAAAAGCACACACTCCAAGTTCTATATAGCCACATATTTAAATGTATCTAATTTCCAAATACAGATGCCTGACAGAATACTCTTACTCCCTGGTCTACCAGAAACGGTGCTGTGATACCCAAGGCCAGTTACACACAATCATGGTGTTTGGGAAAAAAAGGGCATGTTTTACCAGGCACTCTTCAGAGTGGCAGTTAAGAGCTTTAATTCTGCCAGCTGCTTTCAAAATACTTACTGACACCGAGATGACTGTAGACAATAGGCTCTTGTATACTGTAGGTTATATATTATTTCACAGGACTCCCAGCAACCCTGGCTTTAGAGCCAATTCTACAGGCACATACTTAAACCAAGTTACAGGACACATTGTTTACTAATTTTTTTTTATTGTCTAAAATGTTTCTCAGTAAGTCTGGAATTAATTTATGGGTAGTAGTTTAGGTACCCTTAAACCTGCTTATGGGTTCAGTGTCCGATCCGTGACTTACAGACATGCAGGAGACAGGGACCATCCCTTGGATTCCGTCTACATATGCTTCCAGCATCACTGTCCAGCACAGTGGTATACAAATCATGAATTCAATAAATATTTACCAAGACTTCTTTAGGTCTTTGATTTTGGGATTCTTGTAGAAGCAAGCCAATTTTGAAAGATTTCTAGGCAGTGAAAATTTAATAAGTGAAAGGCACTTGCCATTACTGATTATAATTCAAAAAGGCTGAACTAAGGTTAGAAATAGGGCAGGTGTTCTGTAACTGCCCACCCAGGAGACATGGAATCCAAGGTTAGGACTTCAAGGACACAACTGAGGCAAAATAGGAGAGAATACGAGTCGTAGGGTTAGATTTGAAAATAAAACATTTTTGTAGAAATTACAGTGATAAAATTATGAGGAAATATTAGGGAAGGAGAGTGACATTAAAAACATAAAACTCTTCCAATACAATAAAGCAGAATCCTAGGAAGTTTTTCCAAAAACTGTTGTTTAATTCACTGACCTCTTTTCATTGCAATTTTTACCATTCCATAAACTCTGAATTGTAACTAAATAACCGCACATTACTGACAATGTTTTGTGAAAATGCAAGCAAAATCTTTTTCGATTCTTTTAGTCTGAACAACCAAGAAACTAAATGATCCCATCCTTAGATTTATATACTTGATTTTCTTAAAAAAATAAGTTCCTTTTGACAATATTAATCTGGAAACAGGAGCCTCCAGCAGGAAACAACTGGAATATCCACAGTGCCATTATGAGCCATAGTGAAACAAACTGCAGTTACTCTTCGTATTTGAGTAACAAATCAGACAAGAGCGTAAAACCACAACTGTGAGGAAGGCAAACAGAGGATCTACATCAAAAACAAAGTCCAAAAGGCAAAACCATAAATATTAGAACAATGCTTCAAAAGTCAATTACAAAACAGGGCAAACATTTATGAAAGCAATTCAGAAAATAAACGCACACAGATCTTTAAAATATAGAACTCTAAATACTCGCTATATTTGGGATACTCTACGGTGCCCAGTTAATAGCTATAAATATTGTTTTCCTCAGGTTATTTCTAGATGCTGTAGAAATCTATTGGATTTATTTATTGTTACAAAAATTTTTCTCAACTGTGAAAAATTAAAATCGGTTCTTCAATCTTTAGAAAGGAAAGAAAAAAGAAGAAAATCTCTTCACTATAATCCAGCATGAAAATAGGTTATCTGCTTGCCACATTGTATGTTTTTTTTTTTTTTTTTAAATGAAACTATGGTCAGAATCCATTTCACACAGTTTTTAAAACAGGTAACTAAATACCAAGTTATTTTTCAGTCCAGCCACAAAACTTGAAGGAATAGATCCTAGACATATATGTACATAACAGAGCAGGCTCCTGTTTGAGCCAGCCAGTCTTAGTATCATTTCCAGGAGTCTGCAATCTGGGTTGGCCTGTTTCTGTATGGCCCTGAGCAAAGAATAATTTTTATACTTTTTAAAGCACTGTAAACAAAGCAAAAACAAAGGAATATGTGACAACTGTACATGGTCTACAAAGCTTAAAATATTTACGATCTGGCCTTGTACAGAATAAGCGTGCAGACCCTTCTTTTATACGAATGTTGTACAGAATTCAGACAGTGCAGTTACAATTCCAAGATAATGTTCATTTATTCCAACCAGAATGTAGTAACATCCTAAAAAGAGGTCTTCTGATGTCATTTGTTAGACTCTTTTTTCTTCATCTTCACCATCATTAAAGTTCATCCTACAATAATGTAAAAGTGATTGGGGAAAAAAAGCATGAATTTACATTAAAATGTTGGTTAGTTTACAGTACTTTACCTTTTAAAAGATAATTATTTAATGGATTACCATATGAAATATACTTTGCCTAAGTGTAACAATGGAAACAAAAAGGGATATCACTTACTTATAACTTACCTGCTTCTGCAGATACTACCAATTACAGTTTTATAGTCATAGTTAACTTTTTAACTTAATTTCAATTTTAATATTTAACTTCAATTCTGATATTCTGGCTTATGACTAATAACATTTTCTATTTCAAATGTTTAATTTAAGATAAAAGTCATACTTTAAAACTTCTTGAGGAGGTTAAAATAAATCAAAACACCAGAAAAACATTTTTTCCCCTAAACCCAAGGCAATAAAGATTTGTAACCATCTCTTTCCTATCTTTTAGATTTGGATAAAATGTAACTCTTGGTATAGATGAAAGGCTTTCTATACTGGAGTGTGTGCAGTTCTAACAGGGTTCTATAAAGCCAGACACTTCTAGCCCTGTTCTTTTGTCCTTCTTTCGCCTTCTAGGGAAAGAATTCAAGAAACTTCCTATGTGATTTTATTAAGTTCCACTCAGAAAGCACTCCAGCATTAATGGATTCTTTGGTCTGTTTGTGAGTATGTCCTGGAATGACAATGATTTAAAAAAAGGAAAAATGAACAGGTCTTCCAAAGAATAGCAAAGAGGTTGCACTGCTTCTTGACAGATAAAATTCTAGGAGGGGCCAAAATGAATATGGGTTCTGATACAACCTGACTATACCAAAAGAAATCTGCAATGCAAAGTATGTTATGAGGCTTCAGTATATTTATTCCTAACAAGTCAATGCTTTATTTACATTCTGTAAACAAAATTTAAATAATTTATAGTTCACAATGTGTTAAATGGTTGTATTTATCAATGTATAGAAGCTACATTCAGACTGTCCTATTTTCAAATTGAGAAACTTCAAGATTTTTTGAGGCTTCCATTGTACCTGTTTATTGATACATATAATGTACAGTATAAAGTCTGCTGAAGGCAGCTCTAGATTTAGTCCTTACCTTATCTCTCTTCCCATGATTTTGGAGATTTTTCAATTTTTCATATATTAAGGTAGCAATCTCTTTTGCATCTCTGGCATCTATTTGGTCTCCCCAAATGTTTCTCTAAAATAAAAAACACTCTTCTTATAATCTTTTATGTATCTAATCAAAACATGACATTTCCACCTAAGAGACTTGATTAAATATTCCTTAAAATTCTAAATGTTTGAAACTCAAATTTCTTCAAGAAAATAATGCTGCAAGCAGTTATCTCATAATTTACTCAAATATTATACTCTTATGAGAACATGTAAAATAATTCTTTGGAAAAAATGCTTTTCATCTCTAATTGCCTCAAAACAACTAAATATAAAGAAAAGACATCCCCCAGGGGACTCAAATCATTGTAATCTTATACAGTCATTGGCACAGTTAAAATCTTGACCAACTACAACACTGGGAAGTAACGTGTATCTCCTGGTTCTCATATGCCAACAGTAGGAAGGTGGCTGAAAAGCAGCAAAGGGGGCAGGTCAATATACCAAGCTTTATTTTGGATCTGGAGTCATTTGTTTCCTTCCTCTACACTATCTGTTAGGATCTTGTTTTTGTGTGTAACTGTCCACCTGGTTTGTACTGCTGTTAACTGCAATCATTATTCTGCTTTGATTTCTAGTCTGGTCTTCTGGATGCCATCTGTCTCTTGGTTTGCACTGGGATATTTTAGGGTCTAATGTCCTCGGGGTTCCCTCTAGACACATGGTAACATCTTTTCAAAGAGCTCCATCTGTATAAGGCCTGATTAATTCTGAGCCTGCTCATTATATTTATACTTTGATAATAACCTCATTCTACCTGAGGATGAGCCCTATGTATGTTACCCATTTCTCAGCTTTTCTGAATGAGAAAGTAGAGCTAGTGATTCCAAAGGGATGAAGTGGCTTCTACCAGGTCCTGGTAGAAGCTCTGTTACTCTCACTGAGTTGTTTACCCTAGGCTGTTCTTAGATTAGCCTCCTGGACAAATCAAAGTCCTTCACTGAAACACCTAGTTGACAATTCTGGAGTTATAAAATTCATCATCTACTTTCTTTAACCCTATTTCAAAATATAATTTCCAATAAACAACTTGAGATCTTAAGCTGATATTCCTTCTCAAGAAGTATAAAAATATTTATTTGCAATGTTTTACCAAGAATACATGGTAAATCCATATTTATTTAATTACAGTTCTATTGTCATAAATGTCATTCTTTTACTCAAAAAAGTCATGAGTACTTTCAGTTAGCCACTAGAGTGGCTGAAAGATATATGCATTTATATAAATGATAGTGGAGGTTATCATCTGAATTTTAAGATCCACTGGTAGATGTTTAGTTTTCTTTTTTGGGGGAAAAAATCATATTGTCAGTAGCTCAAAGAAGGGAGTTGTGATCAAACCATGGACTGTGACTTTTATTTGCAGTCTAAACCACTAATAAATATTCCTCAAGACAAGTAGTCTACTTTAAAAACATGATAGTATTCTTTTAATTTTTTCCTTTCCTGGAAAAAAAGAATTATAAAGGTAATGTGTTAATTGTATTAAAGTAGGAAATACAGAACTTCACAGAATATAGGTATCTTGAATTCTCTACTCAAAAAACTACTCTAGTATTCTATGTCTCTTTAGTACTTGCTGTAATTCATCAGTATAAAAATTTTAAGGCAGTGGATCATATCAACTCTGAGACAGAAAAACTTTTAAAGTCATTTGAGGTATATGTAAAAAGAAGCTTCAGTAATATGCAATAAAATAAAAAAAGCCAAAGGGAGAAGAAACTAATGAAAACCTTCACACTAATAACAAACCTTTTCAACTTGGTCTGCTACAAGAAAGGCACATACGGGAACGTCTTGTACGTACCTTTGTTTTTTCGTACGGATAAAATTTAACAGTCGGATAGGCTCTGATCCCAGCTTTCTGGCAGGTTTGAGCATAAGCCTGACAGTCTACTTTTCCAGCTTTCACTTTTCCTTTAATCATCTGAAAAAAGAGAAATGGGGTTTGCCATTCAGCGTGGCATAAACTACTTTGGCAACCACAGGCAACATGATACTAAAATTTTCGCATATTTATATACTATATTTATATACTAATATTTATATATATATTTATATATATATTAGTATATAATATTTATATATATATTAGTATATTTATATACTAATGACTTATTTCAAAAACTTAAGTTTTAATTCTTTCCATACTAATAAGAGTGCTTCCAAATTTGTAGTTGCTCTTGTCAAAAAAGCTCCTTCCTGGTCCCAATATCTTATCCATCGTGGCACAAACACCTGATTCTGTCCTCACCTGCCTTCTTCTGTTCTCTGGTCTCACGTGCTGAGGTAGCAGAAGGAAGGCTGACGACACCTACGTTCTCCAATTTCTATAAGGTGTCTTACATGCTCTTCAGGGTATGTGCATGTGGTCAAAACAGGATTCCTTTCTTAATTGTACTGGTTCCTCTAGCTACCTCCTTGCTTCAAACCCTCCCCACCCCTTTTTTTTAAGCAGGTTAGTCTTTCATTACTTTTCCTCCCTCATCATCTCCGTATTTATCAACAGATTTTAGTCTAGCTTTTGTTCTTCCACTCCTTTCACTGAAACTGCTTTAAGTTCTGCAGTGACTATCTGACCAAACTGAATGGATACTTTCCACTTTTAATGGGTACCTGACATTGCTAAATAGGTCTTTCTTTTTTCTTACTTGGTATTTATCACTATTCTCTCTTGGCTTTCTTAGTCCTCAGGCTGTTCTACCTCATTTCTAGCATGGGGACCTCTTTGTACACCTGTCTATAAAATTATAATATTGAATCACAGTTGTATCTATGGTAAATAATATTTTCACTGTGAGCAATCTCCCAGGAAGGTTTTATATATAAATGTGCTGATATGTGCTGCTGACCCCTAACCTCCCCTGATTTCACACTCACCTATGTACTGACCTGCTTCTGCTAAATAAGCATCTTGCACACAAGATTTCTAACATGGATCCTCTCCCCTTAACCTACTCTTCCTTCTATCCTACTATTCACTCATTCAAGCCAGAAACTAGGGCCATCCTAGACTTCTTTCTCTCTCACATTTATCACAATCAACTGAACATTAAGTCCTATTCTTGTATCTCTTTGATATTTGTCCCACTCTTTCTATCGTTATTGCCTTCATCCCAGTTCAGATAATAATCTCTCACTTCAGGACAATTAAAATGCTTTTGCTGCCTCTGGTTTTGTGGTCAATGCTGGCTGACTTAAGAGGGGGTGTGGCAGCAGCAAAGCTGCACAGAGAAACACATTTATACTAAGGGTCAGAGAAATCTAAATATGCTGGTTCCAGTTATTTCCAAAATGTTTATTTTATATATTAGCTGACTTGTATCTTCAATTACTTATAAGGGAACACCATATTGTTTCTAGTGCTCTCACTATAGTTCTCTGGCCTTGCTGGCCTGTGTACTCTTCCACCCAATGTGCTCTTTCTAAAATGTAGAACGGATTCTACCAGGTCCGATAGTTCTCCCCTAGTGCTTATAAGGAACTTATTCTGAACAATAGGAAATCACAAAGAAAGAGGACCAAACCTCCTCCCCCATTACTTAGTGAGCCTCAGTTTTTGCCATGCCTTCTGTCTTTACACTCTGGTAATACTGGACCAACAGTGAAGATGACTGAACACGCACCATCCTCTAGCATCCCTGCATCCTTGCAAATACTGTCCTCTCTGCTTGGAGTACTCTCTAGCCAACCCTTTCAAGTGCCAACCTCGTGGTCATCTTGTAATTCTCATCTCCAACCCTAAGTTTTCGGGGGAGCCTTTTGTCTTTTCCTGGCAAGACTCTTTCTTCCTCCCATGTCCTTGCTTACTTCTTACTTTGTATTACATACACTTATTAGCATGTTATCTTCCCACTAGAATAAAACCGCAGACATGTGACTTTTGTCTTTCAATTTCTGTAGCCCCAGTATTTACCATAATGCTTCTCACCTAGTACTTAGGATTTGTTGAATGATCTTTTTCATATTTAATAACTTTCTGATATATCCAAGATATAGCTGTGTTACAAAATATATAACTCAGCTAAGTTTTTCAGTATACAAAAGAATGAAAACATTTTGTTAGAATTACTGGAGAAAAAGGAAGCAGAAGAGCAAAAGAACATCAAGTGAGTGGAAAAAATGAAGAACTTCTTTGAAGGATGATCCTATAACTAATAATCTTTTATGACATCTAGGAGCTTTCAAGTCCCTTTGCTAAACACTCCCCATGGCTTGGGATTGTCAGTTTTTGCATTAGACTGGTGAAACTGGAGCTTCCTCATTCTAAGTGAGTGTTTTGTAGCCCAGGGCAAAGCTCCCTGAAGCAAGAAAGCTAACAATCAGGATTAGGTCATTAATAGGATGATGGAGACAGAAACAAGGAAAAATCAGACTGTATTCAGTTTATGCATCCAATTAAATTTTATAAGCATTTACTGAGTTAGACAAGACTTGTACCTTACCCTCAAGAAGCTCCGGTCTTATGGAAGAGATAGATCTCTAAATATTTATCCACTGTGTAAATATACCAAATGGAGTACAAGACAACAAAGGGACAATGACTGAGAAGGACAGAACACAGAAATGCCAATGAAGCTGGGTTTTGTAGGATAAGGAGAAAAAAAAAACCCAGATGATGAATAAGGAAAAGACATTTTAGAGAAAGAGGATAGTATGTATTTGTTCAGCAAACCTGGAGTATTTTGCTGTGTCTGAACTGTAAGGCGTGGGGTGGGGACAGCGATAAAGCTGAAGAGGTAGGAAGGGTCCTACCTACAATCAAGGGTACAAGTCAAGAAACAGTTAATAGGAAGCCAGAGAAGTCAGTATTTTAGAAAGATTCGCAGGGCAGGACTGAAAAAGGCAGACTGGCAATGTAACACTAGTTAAAATGCACACATGAGAAATCTAGAAGAGATGAGGGCTTGAAGAGAGAGGCTAGCAGTGGACATCGAGAGGAGATGAAAGATTTGAAAGGGTCTTAAGAGAACTGACAGGATCTAGTGATGATGGTTTGATGGGCAGCAGAGTAATGGTGGTGAAGGAAATAGAGAACAAGCAGAAGTGAGTTGTCTCGAATGGTTAGGTAAAGGATGTCCTCCGTCAAAATAGAGATGTTAACTGAAAGTATTAATAAAGAAGGAAGAAATCTACTGCAAAGATTATACTCATAGAAATGAAACAGGAGCTTTAAAAATGTCACAGGAAGCTTCTAAGAAAAAAACAATCATATTTAAAATATAATTTTATCTAATTCTTATTTTATCTAATTAAAACGTGCATGTAACTACAACTTACTTAAATAGACAGACAAAACTTACCCTCGCCAAGAGCTCAAACTCTGGAGCAAAATTTTGGCAAGGTCCACACCAAGGAGCATAGAAATCAACCACCCAGTGATTTTTCCCTTGTATAACTTTTTCATTGAATGTCTGAGGCGTTAGATCTATGGATGCTTGAGGTAAAAATCTGTGGCAAGGGATCAAAATTACTTTTTGTTATATGAAACCAAGGAAAACATCTAAAATATAATATAGTAAAAGTTTCTAAGTGAAAAGTGACTTCACAGAATGACAATAAAGCACAACCTTGGTAAATTATAATTCTTTAAGTAGTTTAAAATGTGAGAGCCTTAAAAAACTTACAGTAAATTTAACTACAGACATAAGACAAAGGTAAATAGCACTGAATCTATTTTATGCAATGATGCATATTTTGATTACTCACCCTAGACCCCAAATTCTCAGGGAATAAGCATCTCTATTCCAACCACTGTAACTACTGAAAGAAGAGAAAATGTGAAAGCTTTAAACACTATTTTCTATTATTGGATATGTTCAGTAAACAGTCTCATTGAAGCCATTTTACTACTTAGCATCTCTCTTCTCAGTTAAATCTACCTATAAATGCTGCTTATATGGTTCCCAAATCCATTTTTTCCTAGTCTTGATGTCTTTTTGTGCTCCAGATAGCCCTAAATGTTTAGCTGCCTGCTAGACATCTCCTATAGAAGCACAGGAACGGTGAAACTCAAAATGTCTTAAGATTTCAGTTTCTGAACCTTTACTCTGGTTATTATGTCTGTCAAATTCCTACACACTTTTTTAAGCCCCATGTCAAAAGCCACTTCATAAATGCATCCTTTCATGATTTCCTCTCATAGCTGTGATCCTTTCCTTCTTTTGAAATTCATGGTCCATTTTTACTTTTTAAAGAATTTTCCTTATATTCTGCCTTGCACTGGAGTTTTCTACCTCAAATACCACGTGGTGTTGTAGAAACTATGGGCACTGACATAGACCTGGGCTGAAACCCCAATTACAAATCTTAGCAGCTCTGTGACTTGAGTTCACTTATCTGTAATAGTAGAAAGGGTAGTAATTCTTATTCCTCAAGGTATTATGTGAGGACCAGGGGAAAAAATGTGAGCAAAGGATCAAATATAGCACCTGAAAGCAAACACTGACTTAATAAATGTTAGTACTTCCTCTCTTTATCTTCTTCTATACTCGAGTGCCAGCTTCATTAACACTGGGATTGTTCAATTCTTTTTTCATCTTCTGAGTTTCTCCCTAGCACACTATCTTAAAACATGGTGGACTCCCCAAAAATATTTGTTATTTTATCTCTACACCCAACATGGGGCTTGAATTCATGATCCCAAGATCAAGAGTGGCATGCTCTTCTGGCTGAATCAGCCAGGAGCCCCTAATGGTTCTAATAAATGTCTTTAAAATTTTAGGCAACACTTACTGATACTGAAAAGCTTTACTGGATTTTTGGGGAAACAATCTTATCTCAGGGTATCTCCGAACATTTTCTTGGGCACAAAAAGAATGATACTGTTGGCAGTCTATACTGCCCACATTGATCAGTCCAGTTAATGTCTATAAAAGAGAAAAAGAGGAGATATATAGATGAACATGATAATTAAATTACCTCCATAACTATGTTTACAATAGAAAAATCATTTTGAGAGGATTCCTATTTACTAGTGATTTTCACCAGATAAAGATGGGTAAGGGTTTAAAACCTAACAGAACACTTACAGTAATGAACTGAAAATGTAATGTAGTTAAGACTTTACAATTACTGCAGATTAAATAATAGATTTTATGTACCTTGTGGGGGTGGGGGGGAGGGAATGAAGTATTTCTAAAATTTAGTGCTAGAAACCAGGAACTAATGAAGGTCTCTGCAATGGTATTTCAAAGAGTTATTTTTCAAACAGAAACCTGCATTGCAGCACACTGACTCATGCCTGAATTTAAAAATTTTATTGAAAAGAGCACAAAATTGTATTATCTTAAATGTTAAGATACTAGAAATCACTCTTAACTCTTCTGTTCATTTTTTTTCTGAAAAATATATAAGTTGATTTCTTTTTCCATTCTCATATTTAAATAATTTTTTCCCAATCTTTCATGATTAATAGCACTATGTCTATTTAAAATTCCAAACGTTTTACTGATCAAAGCTATTTTTTAAGTCTCACAATATTGTGAAGAAACTGTATTGTTAAGCTCGAACAGTTTTAACAGAAAATAAGGGGATCTTTGGGTTGACTTTGGCAGAAATTCGGTCAGATACATACCAAACAAGTGACACAGGAAAAATAAGGTTAGACTACTCTATACCATTCACCTACCAGACAGAAACAGAATTGAAATCTAAGTGGTGTAATTAAAGCTACTGGGAGTGATAATCTAGAGGTGAGTTCATCTCAGTTTTAAAACAATTCTGTTAAAAACACATTAATGCTAACGGTTTAGATTTAAAATAAACTACTGTATTATACCCGGGCCATTCTTTTCCATTCTGGCATTAGCACTTGACATGGATGACACCATGGAGAGTAGAAATCAACCATCCAGACTTCATCATGTTTTCTTTGTTTAACTAGTTCAGTGAAAGTGGTGGGTGTCAGGGAGATCACTGAAGGATTCATAAGATCCTAAAGAGAACACAACTTTGATTATAACAGATATAAAAGGTGTTGATATATTCTGGGCAAACTGTTATCACTTAGTAAAGCTCCTGGTTTGCTTTTTGTTTTTAATTTGAGAGAGAGACAGAATCCCGAGCAGCCTCTATGCTCAGCATGGAGAACAACACAGGGCTCAATCCCACAAGCCTGGGATCATGACCTGAGTTGAGATCAAGAGTTGGATGCTCAACCAACAGAGCCACACAGAAGCCCCTTAATTCCTGTTTCTGAAGAATCAAAATATACTTACTGATATTTAAAAGACAATCTAAAGTGAATTATTTTAAAAAGGACAAATGATTCCTAATTAAGTTTGGACTTTGCCCATCAATCTTCTGAAATCAAGATATATTTTCTTCTTACTACTATATATCATTAAAATCATCTTCAGTAGGGAAAAGAGGCAACTGTATTTAAGGTGATAAGAGATGGGACAAAAAGCTCTAAGAGGTGCCCAGATGTCTTCACAGGCCATATAGTTCTATTCCAGAACCAACGACTGGTTTGGAAATAATCCTTTAATTATTAGTGGAAAGCCTACTATTCTATTTTCCTGACAGTCTGACTGGAGATACTGCACAAGCTCCTTAACAACTCACTTGCTCCAAATGCTGTTTTAACAAAGCTTCAGTCTAGATGGGGTAATAGTAACAAAAGCGTTAGCTTCACTGGGGAAATAATTATAACTAATACAACACAAAACCAAAAGCTATTTAAAAATAATTTAGGGGTGCATAGGTGGCTCAGCTGGTTAAGACTCCAACTCTTGATCTTGGCTCGGGTCATGGTCTCAATGTTCATGATATTGAGCCCTGGGTCAGGCTCTGCGGTGACAGCACAGAGCCTTCTTAGGATTCTTTCTTTTCCTCTCTGCTCCTCCCCCTCTTGCTCGCTGTTTCAAAATAAAATAATTTAAATTACCTCTATGCTTGACAATATTATAAATTAATTTAAAATACCTCTATGAATTCCAAGATCTGTTCAGCAGAGTGATGTCCTTCATATTCATGAACATTGGACTGGTTGAATACCACTGTTGTTGGATAAGCCTGAATGTTATACTGTTAGGAATGAGATAACAAATGAAAGATTTTATGCATTTTACCTACTGGTTTTAAATTTATAAACAGCTTGCTTTTAAATAACAGTAACATTTAAAAAGTTCATTAATAAATTGCTAGGTTATTGAAAAAATTTTAACCTGGCTAAATCTGGCAAAGCAAATAGATTTACAGTTGCACTGATAAACTACCCCCTTTTTTTTTTAATAGCTACTCCATTAGCCATAGAATCCATGGGCAATGAAACACTGAAAAATGAGCATGGAACCTTTTGACTCTCCTGAACTAAGATAGATAAGGCTGTAAAGAGCAGGCTAATCACTGGTTGAGTCTTTTTGAAACCATATTTCATTTGTCTAGAAGAAAATAAAGGAAACAAAGGAGCAAGAATAATAATGTGTATCCAACCATATTTTAAGTTAAGGAATTATGACTTACTTCCTAAGAATATGGTCACCTTTTATTCTTCATTCAAGATAGTTTTTATGGTACAAAATACTCTGTAATTTCCTCCTCAAAATTAACATAAATACTGGTCCAGGAAGCATTTCTTTGAAGTTTTAATTTTAATTTTTCTAAAAGTTAATAAGGATATCTCTGAATTTACTGTACTAAACTGTGCACCCTTAAAGTTGACAAGCACTCAAGAGTAAACTGGAATCTTTGACTAGAATTCAAAAATAATTTTAGGAAAAACAATGGAAATATTTATCAAAATTTTGTAAAATGAGTGTAAATTCAAATAAGTCATTAGATATAACTGTTGTTTTGTTAATCTACTTAATGATTAACATGCGTTGGGAATCTTTTCAGCTCTTAAATATGTAGTTTCCAGTCTATTCTTCACAACAACTCTATTCAGAGGCTAAAATACTAAGTCAACTTTACAGATGAGAAAACTGAAGTGTCAAGAGGGTACGTGACTTGGTTAAGGTCCACCAATTAGTGAGTAATGACTCCTGGCCTCTATTGCAGGTGAATTTGACACCACAGTTTTAAATCCTCACATTTTACTCAATTATCTAAAGAATATTTAATAGTTTAGATTAAAAAGAAAAACTAGAAGAATTCAAATTAAGATAATTTCTGTTTGCTTAGCATCTTTTCAAAGTCACATATAAGACGTTCAAAACCAAAGTCCTTATTTTTTAAACATAGTTCAGTTAAATTTCAAACAGAATGAAGAGAGAAGTCATCTAACAAATACCCACACATGTCTTCCCTATGTTTAAGGAAGATTAACTTCTTTATCACAGTCAGATTGCTAGAAGTTCTTTTTCTTTTTTCTTGATCCAATTTCCTTTCCTTCCTGAAAGTAGGAGCAATCAATGCCCTCAATAAGTATATATCCATCCATCCCACTTAGGTTTTCATACTTGGCAACATGCTCATGTATCCCTGGGCAGTATAGTAAAATGTTTGCCCATTTAAAATTTTTCTGTAATTCTATCATACTCTGTAAGCTATTTTGCAGCTTGCGCAGTGTAGTTTTGAGACTTACCAATGTTGGTGAAGATAGACCTAGTCTTAAATGCTATATGATATTCCATTGTGTGACTGGATAATTTATCAACATACTTACAATTGTCAGATTTCTAAATTTTTGTTAATTTGAAGGATTGTTGTAATTTGTACTTTTCTGATATCTAGTGAAATGCAACATTTTTTAATGTTGGAATTCTTTTTAAATATTCTGGCACTAATGCTTTGTCAGTTACATGTGCTACAAAATAGTCTGTTGTCTTAACTCAGAGTGTCTTTTTCTTTAGCAAAAGTTTTTAACATTTAATATAGTCAAAATTATTTACATTTTTAGCTTGTGTGTGTGGACTGAGAAATTACTCTTCACACAGATGTCATAAATATTTGACCCTACATTCACTTCTACTATGTTTTTAAAACCTATTGTTTTCTTTTCTCTTCCTTTTCCCTCTTCTGTTTATTAAAAAGTTTGCTTTTATAAAATATTTAAAATATACACAAAAGCAGAGAGCAATAAATTCTCAAGTACTCTTGTAGCTACAACAATCATCTGCTCATGGCCACACTTATTCCATCTAGTCTCCCTTCCAACTCTACCCCTACACCAACATTATTTTAAAGCAAATTCCAGATTTATCATTTCATCCATATATCATATTTAAAATATATGGACTTTCCCCTAAATCCAACTACACTATCATTTTCACACCTAAAAATTAGCAATTCCTGATAATTATCAGATACCCTGTCAATGTTCAAATTTCCCCAATTATTGCTTGCTCCTCTTTTTTGCAGTTGGTCTGAATGGCATCCAAACAAGAAGACCTAATTTCTTCTGCTTTTCAATGTATCTGTCCAATAAATTAGGTGTTTGCCCTGTAAAATCCTCCACATGCTGGGACTTGCAGATCTCATGCCCATGGTGTCACTTAACATGTTCCTCTGTCATTAGAATTCCTTCACACTGATGTCACAGCTCAATTTGATTTAGGTTTCATATACTTGTTCTAAGTATGTTTTATAGGTGGTATTATATATACTTTCATCATGAGATAGAGAATTTCTACTTATTCTTGGAATGAAGAATGAGTATTAGTTAACTTAAGAACATATTTTTATGTATACAAAAGTTTCAAAAAGCTTGTTCATTTTTAAAATTTCTAGCTACTAATTACACTTAGGAGACAATTATGAGGAAAACCTAGACAAAACTATAGACTGCCAAATAGTGATAGTAAATAAAAAATTATAAAGATTTTAAATAATGAGAGATCATGTATTTTATCAAATGTTTTCCTATTTGATAAATAAGACCATGCCTACTTTCAATTACTTATGTTGTCTATTCATGTTTTAATCCAATCATAATTTTATATCATTTTGTTGAAATTGTTCAAATAATGTTACTATTCTAAATATAGATATACATTTGAAAGAGAAAACTATGTTACAACAATGGTGATTAGAATAACTACTTCATATTTAGCCTTACCATGTTACAGAGTCCCTCGTGAACCGTACAGTCTAGTGTACCAAACTTAAGCTGACCATAAAGATGCTTGGATGCTTTGCGTAACTCTGGCAGTAAAGCTCGACATGGTGGACACCACTATGAAAGAAAAAAATAATCATAAGCACTGAACTAAATGAAACAAAAAGCCACATTTCTGCAACAAGCAATATATGCTAGATAAACCATACTTAGTGGCAAACTGTGTGTGTGTGTATGTATTTAATTCTTAGAGGGGCAAGTACATCCCTGCTCTCGTAGAAGCAATATGTGATAGTGGCCAAAATTGAGTAACACAATTCTAGTGCCCAACATTACCTAGCAAATGTCTTTTTGCTGTGACAAGAGAAAATCTGAAGCATGGACATTTGACAGAAAAATAACTTACCGGTGCAAAAAAATCAACAAGCCACGGTTCCTTGTCATTGGCAGGAAAATTCTGAGGTCCAAGTGTGGTAACATGAGAATTAACACTTTCTTTGGCAAAGGCAAGTATATCATATAGAATCTTCTTTCCTTCGAAAGTGAGTAAGAAGAATTAAAATCCATGTTTTGCCTTTCTATCCATAGAAACAGTTCAAAGTTTTTAGACTTTAAATATTAAAAGATAAACTTATTGACTAAATTGATTTTGGTGAGGTTTCATCCTAGAGGCAGAGTAATCAGTTCTTTGCAACATATGCTGTGTTCTTTATGCTTACCTGAACTATTACTGTTGCCTAACTACTAAATCTGTTTCTTCTAACTCAACTTCCCTTACAAATTCACTGTATTACCAACTGCCCAGTAAAAATATTTATGTGGATGTCATATAAACATTTAAAGAACATTAAAATTGAAGTTATTTTCCCCTAAACTTGCTCCTTTTCTCACCTTCCCTATCTCAGCATTGGTATAATAATCCACCAGGTGCCTAAGATTTCCCAGAGTGATACTTGTCTTCTTTCTTAGACCAACATCAATTAGACTACTGCCTAAATTCAGTCTTGCCTATTACAATAACCAAACTGTGGTCTTTGTGGACTATCTTCCTTAACTAATCATTTTTTACACTGCTACCACAGTCACTTTACAAAACCATTTATCTGATTACACTGTTCCTTGCTTAAAAACCTTTGATGATTTACTGTTGCCTAAACAATATACTCCTTGGTTTGGCAAAAAAATATTTTATCCACTTTCCCTATTCACTCAGTAGGCAATATTAAGTCAAATATCTATTATGTGTCATCCTGGTTTTAAATGTCACAGGGCATGCAAAAATAAAAAGATATAGGCCTTCTCAGAGTGGGGGAGGGGGAGAGAGAGGGAGACACAGAATCCAAAGCAGGCTCCAGGCTCTGAGCTATCAGAACAGAGCCTGAGGCAGGGCTCGAACCCATGAAACATATGATCATAACCTGAGTCCAAGTCAGAAGCTTAACTGATTGAGCACCCACGAGGCCCAAAAGTGAATTACTTTAAAAAGAGTGAAGGGAATAAACAACTAAATATAATTCAAAATACCTTTCTCCAAAAGAAACGTATTTACTAATAAGTTATTTACAGTGAGTATGTTTATACAAAGCAAGTTACAAAGAACCACAAAAGACCCCAAAGAACCAAAGCACTCTTAGAAAGAAGAACAAAGCTAAAAGTATCATGCTCCCTGATTTCAAGATATACTACAAAGCTGTAGTAAACAAAACAGTATTGGTACTGGCACAAAAACAGATTCTTAGTTCAATGAAACAGAATAGAGAGCTCAAAAATAAACCCATGCTTCTGTGGTCAATCTCTGACAAAGGAGGCAAGAATATACAATGGGGAAAATATAGTCTCCTCAGTAAGTGGTGTTGGGAAAACTGGACAGCTACATACAAAAGAATAAAACTTAACCACTTTTGTATACCATACATAAAAATAAGCTGAGAATGGATCAAAGGCTTAAATGGGGAACCTGAAACCATGGAAGTACTAGAAGGAAATATAATCTACCATTACCTTAGAATAATTTTTCCAGACCTGTCTTCTCAGGCAAGAAAAACAAAAGCAAAAATTAACTATTAGGATATGCCGAAATAAAAAGCTTTGCAGAGTGAAGGAATAATAAAACAAACAAACAAAAACAGCCAACCTACTGAATGGGAGAAGATATTTTCAAATAACATACCTAATAAAGGATTGATATCCAAAATATACAAAGAACTCCTACAACTCTATACCAAAAAAAAAAAAAAAAAAATTCCAATTAAAACTGGGCAGAGGACCTGAAGAGACATTTTTCCAAAGAAGACACAAAAAAGGCCAACAGACCAATGAAATGGTGCTCAACATCATTAATCGTCAGGGAAAAAGAAATTAAAACCACAATGAGATATCACCTTATACCTGTAAGAACGAATACCAAAAAGCAAGAAATAGCCAGAGTTGGCAAGGATGTGGAGAAAAAAGAACCCTCATGTAGGCACTATGGAAAAGAGTATAGAGGTTCCTCCAAAAATTAAAAATAAAAATGCCGTACAATCCAGTAATTCCACTACTGAGTATTTACCCAATGAAAGCAAAAACACTAATTTGAAAAGGTATCTGTACCCCATGCTTATTGCAGCATTATTTACAATAGCCAAGATATGAAAGCAATGCAAGTGTCCATCAATAGATGGATAGAGGATGTGTGTACGTACACAGACTACATCTCTCTCACTCACACACACACACACACACACAGGAATATTATTACTCAGTGATGAAAAGAATGAGATCTTGCCATTTGCCATTTGTGACAACAGAGATGAACCTAGAATGAATGATGTTAAGTGAAATAATGATATTAAGTGAATGTCTGAGAAGACAAATACCATATGATTTCACTTATGTGGAATCTAAAAAACAAAGTAGAAACGGTCATAGAGAATTGGTGCTTACCAGAAGGGAGATAACTGGGGGGTGGGGGTGGGCAAAATGGATGAAATGAAGTGGGAGCTACAGAATTCCAGCTCTGCAGTCAAATGCTCTACCCCTGAGCTATACCCCCAGGCCTTACAGACTTCTAGCTCTGGAATGAGTTAGTCATGGAGTACAGCACAGGGAATATAGTCAATGGTATTATGAATACCATCATATGGGAACAGATGAGAACTACACTTGTGGTGAGCATAGCATAATGTACAGAATTGTGGAATCACTGTTGTACACCTGAAACTAATGGAACACTGTGTGTCAACTACATTTCAGTTAGAAATAACTAAAGAAGTAGAAAGTACAAATAAAATTATTATTTGAAAATACATATACTTTTATCATTTTTTTCCCCTTCTTACCATGATGAATTTCATATTCTTTGGTTCCTTGTCCTTTAAATACTGCTAGACATGGCTGAAACACATAGAGATTACTACAGATGTCTGGTGCGGAGGAGCAGTCAAACTTGCCAACCTAAAGGAGAAAATTTAATTTGATGAAAACAAAATCTTATGCATTCATTTTTTAAATATTCATAAAGAAATGCCATTGCTCTACCAAAAGTTTCTAAACAGAAGTTAACAGGCCGTGAAAATAAGAGATAAAAATAATTAATTTACATTGAACACTGAAACTAAATTTAGTGAAGGAAAAAAAAGCCTCCTAGAACATTCAAAAACTTGAGAGAAAATTTTCTAAAAAATATGAAGTTGCTTAAGAAATTCACTCTTCTAACCATTAGAGGATACTTATATAATCTTGGAGTGGGAGAGAGAGAAAACTTTTTAAGGCCTCAAAAGCAGAAATAAGAAAAAGGTTGACAATTTCATACAGTGCGAAAGAAAACAGCATAAAGAATACTAATAGGCAAATGATAAACCATGAAAATATGTGTGCAGGATTTTAGAGGATCCACTAAGAAATAGAAGATAAATATCCTTTCAGAAGAAAGAAAACAGGCCAGAGACAGAAAATAGAGAATTATGATTTGTCAATAATCACAAAAAACTTTTTCAACCTCACTATAAAGCAAATAAATGAAAAAGAATATTAATATATCACTTTTGGCCTATAAGAATGGTGATTACAAAAAGTGACACCATGATTGGCACAGGTGTGGAGAAACAGTTACTCACATGTTGCCAGTAAGAATATAAAATGATACAAACATTCTGGGAGGACACTTGTAATGAGGACAATTTAAGAAAAAATCTTGGTTAAAAAAATTCCTCATATTGCATTTTGCAGTATATGTTTCTGATATAGAAATAATAGAAAAACATTAGTAAGATGGGTCTGTTAAACAATTATGGTATAACCTTATAATGAAACACTACCTAGTCTCTTAGAGATGAGGATATCTATATGATACAAATGTCTATATTCATCATATATATTTAATACAGATATACAGTTCATATATATATATATATATGAACTAAAAACTAAGTTCATATATATACATATAAGAAAAGCATAAGGAGTCTTATAAGGCATTTAAGAAAATACAGGATATTGTCAAATGGAAATTCTACATGAGAATATAGTAGTTCCCCAGCTTATCAGTGGTTTTACTTTCTGTAGTTTGTTTCCATTGGTCAAACTATAGTCCAGAAGCACACGATTTTCCTTCTAAACCACTGTCAGGTCAGTAGTAGCTTAACACTACATCTTAATGCCTACATTATTCACCTCACTTCATCTCATCATTTAGGCATCTTACCATCTCATATCAATTCACAAGAAGGGTGGGTGCAGTACAATAAGATATTTTGAGAGAGAGAGACCACATTCACATAACTTTCATTATAATTATCCATTTTATTGTTAACCTCTTACAGTGCCTAATTTATGAATGAAACTATTATAGGTATGTATATATAAGGAAAAACATACACTGGGTTTGGTACTATCTGTGGTTTCAGGCATCCACTAGGGGTCTGAGAACAGAACTCTTGCAGATAAAGGAGGGACTACTGCATAGTGAATCCATTTTTATTTAAAAAGTTCATGTATAAATTTACATGTATGTCTATTACAATAGCCATTACAATATGTAGTATGTGTACGTATGTACCTATGCCCACATACTACAACATATGTAGAAAAAGTTTGAAAGGTTACATCATATATTTATAGTAGAGGTATTAACAGTAATGAGAATATGGGTAATTTTTAAATATTTATTTTATTTCTTTAAATATTTTAATTCATCTTTGTTCTTGCTTATATATCCTAATTTTTAAACTATGATTACAAATTACTTAAATATGTATTTTATTTTTAAAAAAATGTTTTTAATTTTATTTTTGAGAGAGAAAAAGAGAGTGAGAGAACGAGCAAGCAGGGAAGGGGCAGAGAGAGAGGGAGACACAGAATCTGAAGCAGGCTCCAGATTCTGTGTCAGCACAGAGCCAAATGTGAGGCTCAAACCCATGAACCGCGAGATCACGACCTGAACGGAAGTCGGACACTTAAACAACTGAGACACCCAGGCGCCCTTAATTTTACTTTATTAAAAAAAAAATGTTTACTTTGAGACTGCATGCATACATGAGAGGGGGAGGGGCAGAAAGGGAAAGAATCCCAGGCAGGCTTGAACTCATGAACCAGAGCCTGATGTGGGGCTTGAAATTATAAACCATGAACCGAAATCAAGAGTTGGACATTTAACTGACTGAGCCACCCAGATGGCCCAAGAAGTAAGAATTTTAAATAGAGGAACACTTTCTGCTATAGTACGCATTTCAGAAAAATTTTCTGATACAGATATATCACATGCCAACTACTCAAGAGAAATGAAAGTTAACTGCTTTTAGATATCACTGTTGATTTAACAAAAAATTTTTTTCATCTTTTATTTCTGAGAGAGAGTGAGAGACGGTGTGAGCAGGGGAGGGTCAGAGAGAGAGATACAGAATCCGAAACAGGCTCCAGGCTTTGAGCTAGCTGTCAGCACAGAGCCCAATGCGGGACTCAAACCCACGAACTGTGAGACCATGACCTGAGCCCAAGCTGGACGCTTAACCAACTGAGCCAACCAGGTGCCCTATCACTGTTGATTTTTAACAGGCAAACAAAATTACAACAGAAAAACAAAAGCATTTAGGGGTTTCTTTCTTTTTTTTTTTTTTTCCATTTAGGGGTTTCTTAACATAAAATCTCAAATAAACATATTTATGTTCCTTAAAATATAATTTTATATATTAAATTAGTAAGAAAGCACACTAGCTGAAGGCTAGGCAGAATGCATTTTTCTTACCTGAATATGTTCACTTTTAAGAAGAGTTTTTAGTTTCTTCAACTCAGGATCATTTGAATCTTCGTGTTTTCCAAAATTAAAAAATAAAAGCCACCGATGATGAGCCAATCGATCCTTAGAAGTGATAAAAAAGGGGAAAAAGTGATAAAATAATGTCAGAGTCAAGAAATTCTAACGGTTCTAATCTTTATTTCTTTGATTTAAATTTTAGCCACCCTACCCATTACTTCAAAACATTGTCTAAAATTCAGACCCATTTATGCTTTATCTATTTCTTTGCAATAATGCAATGTAAATCAATCCTCTATTAAAGAAAGATTTAAAATCACTACATTATGAAGTCTTAAAGCAGACAACTGTACCAAAAATATAGTTTTAACAATATGTAGCTAAAACTTTGTGGGTACAGAAGCAAGCTTTTTCAGGCTTAGCAAAGTTTGGTAGGGATACGATTTAGAAAGTTCTGAGATCAAGAAGCAGAAAAAAAGGACTGATTCTACTGCAAACTGAGCATTTCTAAAGCTGCTTCTTAATTCTCAGTGAACAACATAAATAGTTCTGTAAGCAAGAACATGAAATTGCAAAACTGCTGCTTTGTGATAATCTTGACTTTCCTGACACTCCTGCTGAAAGCCTTCATTCAGGACTGGTTACGTTTTCCTGAACTCTAGATCCACCATGAAGTTGCAACTCCAGCAATTAGTTTGCCAGAGATTAACTGATGCATATATAAAATCCATTGAAACTGTTACATTATGTCTAGTGATGAATGAGACAAATGCTGATTTTAAAATATTAGAGATGTTACCAACATTTACTACCAATTATTATTAACAGAAATATTACCTCTAGTGTATTTGCCGAAAGTAGTTCAAAATCTGGAAGATTATGCATTATTTCCAAGTATATTTCTTTAGCATCCAATGAATTAAGGAACTAAAATAAAAGAATCATACTGTAATCTTTTTAATCAATATCCATTTATTTTAGTGTCTTTTTTCCACACAACTCTTTAAAAAATATCACAAAAGTTAAAAACAGTTTTTAAGCTATTTATTCTAAATGTAGGTTTTAAAAAGTATATCATATTTTAGCAATTATTTAAAAAGTATGTAACTGGGCTGTTTCTTAAAAATACTGATGTAAAATTCTTGATAATGGAATTAGTTAATTGTGGTGCACATTCTATAATAATCCTCATGATAACCTGGAGCAACCTCTGATTTACTGGGGAAAAAACTGTATTATGTTCAGATTAATTTTAATGCTCATCATGTCTTGTGGAAGGCCAATGCTTTACAAACTTTTTAAAGAACTGTTAATTAAAACATTAGCATATTTGATGACCCAAGACACTGCATACCCAACCAATAATTAATCAGGAATTAAGAACTTATAACTGGAAAATTTGGAATAAAAAAGTCCCAAAACCTAACCACCTAGAAGTTTTGAGGAGTAAAATATCCTGATAAACATCTTAAAGGTTTAAAACACAAAGAAGTTAAAAAGGCACACATCTTTTGTAACATATTTCCTTTATTTCTGTCTGTTTTATCCTTAGCACATTTTTCTCACAACACTCCCTGCTTATATAATCCTCAAGGAAGTAGCTGTTACAACAAAGAATGAAATAATGGTGACATCAGGAAAACATATATGGGGGCTGACAAAAAAAAGAGTTTAATCATGAACCACCTACGTGTGATCATTAAAGTATTACTTGAAAGATCTAAAACTCCATCACAAACCTGTTGGAATTACCATGGTGTTCAGAGCTCAACTATGCTCAACATGAGACTAACCATTTGGATAGAAACGACAAGTATAAAATAACACAAAACTGCTTTTCCTGTTTCTTTTCTTAAAGCTTATTTTTCTGTTTTTCTTTTCTTAGATTTTTAGCATATTGTTTTTTTTTAAAATTTTTTAATGTTTTTTTTAAAAAATTTATTTCTAGGAGAGAGAGAGAGAGCATGAGCAGGGGAGGGTCAGAGAGAGAGGGAGTCACAGACTCTGAAACAGGCTCAGGCTCTGAGCTGGCAGTCAGCACAGAGCCCAACGCGGGGCTCGAACCCACGAACCGCAAGATCATGACCTAAGTGAAAGTCGGACACTTAACCGACTAAGGCACCCAGGCACCCCAGATTTTTAGCATATTGTTAAAGATCTATACAAAATATTTTCTGTTACCAAAGGGCTTAAAAGGCCCAAACAGAAATCTTTCATGCCACAGTACTACAGCTCATTGACATCAGTTATATTTATTGGGAAGATGTTACTAAAACTCCTACAGCAGCTTATATAAATATGAAAGTGACTAATTCACTAGAATCTCATGATAAACCTGTTTGCTGTAGGGTAAAATGTGTCAGTCACACTTATGTAGGATATTGTCTAGCCTCTGAATTTCTTCTTTCATCCCTCCTTTCCTCCCTCTTAAAAAGGCTATTCATTATACATAGAACATGCCTCCTATAAAATACACATGTAAATCACTTTTAAAAAGTGTCAATTTGGTGGACATTTTCTTAATTAGATAACATACTAAATCAGTTGAGACAATAGCTCTCTGCCTCAAAATAACCTAATTATAGCACCCAGAGTCTTCTTAATATCTAATGCAAAGTTACATACTTGTTTTGGGATTATTTCCCAATGTGTTTGAGGAGACAAAATGAACAATTTAATAAAACTATACTATATTACAGTCACTGCCCAATAAATCAGTTTATTACAAAATGAATTTTTTTCATTATTGATGGAATGCAAACAGAAATACTGGGTACTTTTAAATGACAGATAACCACAAAATTACCTTGATAATGGAATTTTGGGTTTTAGAATTACATTGGATATGAATGGTGGAAAACACTGTTATAAATATGCATTTTAAAACAATGAGGCCATACTGTAATGATTCACTATACTATGTGGACATTTATCAAATTAAATGAATTTTCTACTCAATTACCCAGTACAATTCTGTCCACAATAAGGACTTGGTAAATAAACATTTGCTGAATAAATGGACTAGGAAAGGGTGAAAAGATGGATGTCAAGTCCTATAACTGGAATTTACCTGGGAAAGACATAAACTACATATGGCATACAAGTAAATAAACTCAGACGCCAATAAAACAAACCATCATGCAGAAAACACTGCCGCAAGAACAAGCCAAGATCTGCCAATAGTGAAAACGGAATGGTATTTAAAAGATAACCAAGAAGATGTTTAAATGAGACCATACCTTTTCTGAGTCAATTCACTTTGAGACAGACCACTAGATATTTTACTTTTTAAAAAACTTGAAAGCTTTTACGAGTGACAAAGACTATTTAATTCATCACTCTGTTACTACAGTATTACCAGAATCACTCATTTATGTCTCCTAGGGTTGTACCTGAGCTTGCAGTTTTATATCAAAAAGCAGAAAGATTTCACTAAAACATGAAATCGTGGTACTGAAGGCAAGAACTTGTATTAAGGGAAGAGGCATGCTCATAAACTGTGGCACGTATAAACAGAAATTTTCTATAGGTGCAATCTGGCAAAGGGAATTGAAATTAAAATAGCTGTGGCTATTTTGTGCACAAAGATGAACAGACAACACTGTTCCTTACAACATTGCTTATAATCATGAAACAGTAGGTAACCTAAATATCAAGAGAAGACTGATTAAACAAAGTATGTCACAGTCTATGGATTGCTACTTAGGGATTGTTGATTTGTATATACATATCTCTAGCACTTAGTGTATAACACACATAGGCAAATATACATGTGCCAGATAATCTTCTAAGGAGTTGAGTGAAAACACCCAAATTTAAAAATGCATTGTGGGAGAAAAATAAAAATAAGAAGGTAAGATATTAGTGTATACTATAAGGTCATAAATGCTCTAATATCAGTGGAAGTGGGTTTTAGAAAGACTTTAAAGAGCTACAAATTCTCCTGACAAAGGTTACAGAATATGAGAAAAATAAGAATCAAGAAGGACTCCAAGGTATCTGGCCTGAATGATAAAGGATGGGGTTTTTATCAGCTTAAACAGGGAAAACTGTGGGTGGAGCAGATTTATGGGAGACTACTAGGAGTATAGTTATAGCCATCTAAGTTTGAGACATCAATTCATATCCCAGGGGAGAAGTTGAATAATTCAGGCAGTAGAATATATCTATCTGGAGTAGAGGTCAGAGGCCTGGGCCACAGATAAAACTAGAGAGTTGTCAGCATGAAGTCATCATTGCAGGTATATGTAAGTTTTTATCAAGATTCAATGGCGCTTATCTGTGGGTGATTTGGTTTTAGTGAATTTTGCATCTGTCTTTATATATATATTTTTAAAGATTTTATTTTTAAGTAATCTCTAGACCCAGTGTGGAGCTCAAAGTTACAACCCTGATATCCAGAGTCACATGTTCTACTGACTGGGCCAGCCAGCCTTTATACATATCTATACGTTAATGAATTTCTGTAATGAATATGTGTTATCTTTGTCGTCAACATCAAAAAAAACAGAATTAAAATACAGAGACAAAAACTTATCGTTTGTCTTTTATTACATTCTTTTGAGATTCCTTAGCGATCTATCCAATTTCCCATGATTTATCTCAGCTTCTTTGGAACTAGCTTGAACCTTGGTCTCTTCATTTATAAAATTATGGAGGTGAACCATACCGGTGATTTTCAAACTAATTGTATATCAGAAAATCTATCAGGGTGCTTTAAAAAAACAGATACTGACTCTGAGCCAAACCTATGAATGATCTATATTTTAACATTAGAAAATACACATTTAAATGAAAACCAATGAAAGTTCATACAACCTAAGAATGTTTCCCAAACTTTTGGGTTGTAAAGTGTAATGGTTGATACCACTGTAAAAATAATCCTTATAAGTAGACTTTACTATAAACAGAACCCCCAAACTTAAATATTTGTTCTAAATAATTAAATGTTTATTATAAATGGACTCATTTCCTTGTTCACTGTTTACAAAATGGTATATGTTTGAATGTGTGTATTCACATATGTATAAAGAAATTAAAGTAATTCATACCAAAATACTGTTTTTCTCTTTGTTATTTAATGTGGCGCCAGGAGGAAAATAGGCAGTAGTACTTGTTGTAATGTCCAAACTTTTACAAAGGTTGTCCTGTGTGGCACAGTCCATCCATCCTACATTAACAAGGCCATCCTACAATGGAAAGAAACAAAAAATAGGTCGTGTGTAATTAAAGTTCAAGGATTTAGCTTTATTTAGAATGCCCCAAATTTTCTATTGTAAAGTTAAAACTTAAAAAAAAGTTTACTTGGAATATAAATGATGCAGATTTGAATAACATGATTACATTGGTCTAATAGATAAAAAAAAATTATACCTAACATATACAGAAAACATATTTTTGAGCACACACAGGTCTTTCACAAATTTAGTAACTGACAAAACTTCCAGGTAGCAAAGGGAGCTCCAATAGTGTTAAAGTATCAACAACACATGTATTATATCCCAACCAAAGCATAATAAGAGCTAAATATGCAACAAGGTAACAAAACAGTAAAAAAAATACAGTTTGGAGATGACACAAACACTAAATGTAAACCTCTTTGTTTAAAGAAGAATTCATTACTAAATTACAGAATATTTAGAAGTGAATAAAAGCACCAAAATTCTAGTCAGAAAGAAAAGTTTTATTAGCTATGAATACATTTATCAAAAAAGAAAATCTACAAGTAAGTAATTTAGTGTTCAAGAAATTATAAAGAAATATTTGGACTCAATTTTTATATGTCTGTCTTAACATGGCCATATAGTTTTGCAAAATAGCTGATGCTTACCAACATGCCACTGAGCCTGAGTCGTGTCTGTGACGTTAAACAATCTAGGGAGGAAAAAAAATATGACATAATTTTAGCTTTAAGTCTATACTTTCTTTTGACTTTCCCCACCCAAAATACCACGTGATTCTAAGTCAACTGATTGGACTCGAATGGCAAATAATGACACATTTACTAAGTTTCATTCTACACATGTGCGTGCATGTGCATACTCACTCAGATTTTTTTCATTCTCTTCAGTTAATTTCCCAGGGTTTCTAGCTAAAGGGATCACTTTTGGATCTTACTCTCAAATCTCTGCTCCCATCAACAATCCCACTTATCGAAGAGATCTCATGATTTGGGGGAAATAAAATGTCATGAATGTATTTGATAAAAATATACAAAGAATCTTTAAAATACAACACAGTCTTTTATTTAATTCCAGTAGTTAACATACAGTGTTTGTTTCAAGTGTAAAATATAGGGATTCAATAATTAGTGTTCATCATGGTCAGGGGACTCTGTAACCCGTCACCTATTTCACCCTCCATCCCCACCTCCTCTGGTAACCATCAGTTTCTTCTCTACAGTTGTCTGTTTCTTGTCTCCTTTTTCCTTGTTTCTTAAATTCCACATGAGTGAAATCATATGGTATTTGTCTTTCTCTTACTTATTTCACTTAATATTATACTCTTCGTATCTGTATCTATATGTCCCTTCTTTTTTTTTTTTTAAATATTTTTTTTTAAATTTTATTTCTAGGAGAGAGAGAGACAGCATGAGCAGGGGAGGGTCAGAGAGAGAGGGAGTCACAGACTGAAACAGGCTCCAGGCTCTGAGCTGGCAGTCAGTGCAGAGCCCGACGCGGGGCTCGAACCCACGAACTGCGAGATCATGACCTAAGCGAAAGCCGGACGCTTAACCGATTAAGCCACCCAGGTGCCCCTCTATATGTCCCTTTTTTATCGATTTATGTATTGATGGACACTTGGGCTGCTTCCATAATTTGGATATCATTAATGCTGTAACAAACATGGGGGTATATATCTTTTTGAATTAGTGTTTGCATATTCTTTGGGTAATTACCTAGTAGTGGAATTAGTGGATCATATGGTAATTCTATTCTTAACCTTTTGAGGAACCTCCATACTATTTTTCACAGTGGCTGTACCAGTTTGCATTTCCACCAATAGCACACGAGGATTCCTTTTTCTCCACACCCCCACCCACGCTTGTTTTTTGTAGTTCTGATTTTATCCATTCTGATAGGTGTGAGGTGATGTCTCATTGTGGTTTTGATTGCGTTTCCCTGATGACGAGTGAAGTTGAGCATCTTTTCATGTGTCTCTTGGCTCTCTGTGTGTCTTCTTTGGTAAAATATCTTGACTATTTGGGGTCTTTTGTGGTTACACACAAATTTATGATTATTTGTTTTACTTCTATGAAAAATGCTATTGGTATTTTGATAGGGACTGCATTAAATTTGTAGATTAATTTGGATAGTATGGAGATTTTAACAATATTTATTCTTACAATCCATGTGCATGGAGTATCTTTCCATTTCTTCGTGTCATCTTCAGTTTCTTTCATCAGTGTTTTATAGTTTTCAGAGTATAGTCTTCCACCTCCTCAGTTAAGATTATTCTTAGGTATTTTATTATTTTTTGGTGCAATTTTAAGTTAATTTCTTTTTCTGCTGCTTCATTATTAGTGTATAAAAATGCAAAGATTTCTGTACACTAATTTTGTATCCTATGACTTTACTGAATTTAATGATCAGTTCTAGTACTTTTTGAAGGACTGTTTAGGGTTTTCTATAATACAGTATCATGTCATCTGCAAATAATGAAAGTTTTACTTCTATCTTATTGATCTGGATGCCTTTCATTTCTTTTTCTTGTCTGACTGCTGTGGCCAAGACTTCTAGTACTATGTGGAATAAAAGTGGTGGGTGGACATCCTTGTCGTGTCCTTTATCTTAGGGGAAAAGTTTTCTCAGTTTTTCATCAATGAGTAAGAGGTTTGCTGTAGGTTTTCTGCATATGGCTTTTATTGTGTTAAGGTATGTTCCTTCTAAAACTACTCTGTTGAGTTTTTATCATGAATGGATGTTGAGTTTTTATCATAAATGTATGTACAAATGGTTTTTATGTACCTACTGAAATGATCATATCTTTATCTTTTCTCTTCTGATGTAATTTATCACACTGATTGACTATGTTAACGTGAAACAACTCTTGCATTCCAGGAATAAATCCCATGTGATCATGGTGAATATTTTGTTAGACTCCATTTGCTAATATTTTGTTGAAGATTTTTGCACCTATGTTTATCAGAGATATTGGCCTGTAGTTCTCTTTTTCTGTCTGGTCTTCTGGTTATGGTATCAGGATACCATATTATGTTATATAATGTTAATCTCATAAAATGAAAATGGGAGCTTTCCTTCCTAGAATATAATACAATTTTAAAATAATGTTTTCTTCATTTTCATGAAAGTTCTTAAATATGAATGTTGCAATACAATGAGGAAGATTTACAAGTAAGGAAACTGTCACACCACAGAGCCTATTAAGACAGGTAAAACCCATTTACCTGGGATGAAAAGTAAAAGAATATCAGACAGTTTAAGTTATGTTAATGTGTCGAATGAACAGAAATTTGTGCATTATGCCAAAATAAAACAAAATCCCTAACTGATAGACTAAAGGGTTATTTTCTGCTTAAAGGCAATACCTTCCTAACATGGGCCTTGCAGAATAGGGTGAGTGATTCATTTTAGCTGCAAGGCAACTTGTTTGCAACAGAGCAGCATAAAGCTGATAAGTAAATTTGTGTCAATAAATTTTTTAACACTGGGGCCAATTTTTAACCAATCCCATTGTTTGAAGAGAGTTTATGGTTTGGTACATGGGGTACTGAATTTTCAAGTTAATTTGCTGGTGGGAAGGTTCCTAGAAATGGAAAGTTATCACCTTCAAATATATAATTTTATAAAGCAAGCATATATACATTTTTTTATATGTTAAGTATGAATAAAAGTCCATAATACCAAAAAATTATTGTTTGAGGAGAGTTATATCTGTCAACAACTACAAGTTGGGGAGGAGCAGAGAGAGAGGGAGACAGACAACCCGAAGCAGGCTTCAGGCTGTCAGCACAAAGCTAGAGGCAGGGCCTGAATTCACAAACTGCAATATGATGACGTGAGCTGAAGTTGGAAGCTTAACCAACTGAGCCACCCAGGAAACCCAACAACTATTTTTGCAAACTGCCAAATACGTCTGTGGCTATCTGAAGGTTTAATTTATAATGAGTGTAACTGAGATGGAAAACTTGTCCACCAAAGCCATAAATGAAGCTTTAACCAATTAATAATTTTGTTAACTTATGTGGAAAATAACAATATAGATAAGTATTCATTAAATAAAAAAATTATAATCAGATATAAATTATAGTCTGAAGTACTGAATAATCAATTATGGTAGCATACTTAAGACTGACTTAATCAAATGGTACAAACTTCCTGTTAAAAGATTAACAAGTTCTAGGGGAGCCTGGGTGACTCAGTTGGTTAAGCATCTGACTTCAGCTCAGGTCATGACCTCAGTTTGTGGGTTCGAGCCCTGCATCGGGCTCTGTGCTGACAGCTAGCTCAGAGCCTGGAGCCTGCTTCAGATTCTGTAACTCCCTCTCTCTCTGACCCTCCCCTGCTCATGTTGTCTCTCTCTCTCTCTCTCTCTCTCAAAAATTAAAAAAAAAAAAAAAAAAAACTAAACTAAAAAAAAAAAGGATGAGCAAGTTCTGGGAATGTGATGTAAAGCATTGTGATTATAGCTAAATTACTATATTATATACTCAAAAATTGCTAAGAGAGTCGATTTTAAATGTTCTTACCATTGAAAAGAAATGGTTCTTATGTGACAGGATAGAGGCATTAGCTGATGTTATGGTGGTACTCATTTTGCACTGTATGTAAGTGCATCGATAGGTTGTATACCGTTAAGTTACACAATACTATAAGGCAATTATATCTCAATAAAACTGGAAAAGATTGTCACCTAAAAATAGTGTCATGATTTCTTCAACATAACAAATAATAAATAAAATTACCTCCTCCTTTGGAACAAAAAGTGATCAGCCACCCAACACCAGCAGCAAAAGCAGTTTCTATGGAGTTAACAAAATTTCCTTAAAAGAAAATAAAGCAAATTACCTATTTTTTGAATTCAGGAATTCATAAACATCCTTGTGAAGCATGTCAAATTCCTATACTGACTCT
Source organism: Proteles cristata cristata (assembly GCA_017311185.1). NCBI lineage: Eukaryota > Metazoa > Chordata > Mammalia > Carnivora > Hyaenidae > Proteles > Proteles cristata. Next base: position 253,911 of record JAESUZ010001307.1, on the reverse strand, counting down.
CCATTGTTTTCATCATATAAATTTAAATTCATCATTTCACTAAGAACAAACTAAAATTGGTAACTATGATCTGAGCTTTGTCTGCCCATTCAGCAAGCCATGTTTTCCCCCAGGCCACCCCATCCACTGCCCATCTTTTTGTTAGAGTCATGGTGAAGTACTGCCCATCTTTTTGTTAAGGTCATGGTGAAGTACTGCCCATTTACCAAGTTCATAGTGATCTTTAAAGGCTTCCTCTTCATTTTCATGACAGATTGGGTTTGACCTGATTCAAGAAGTACTTTCTAACCCTTCCTCTTTTCCGTTTCTGAGTTTTTATATTCTTCATATTTCTCTTAAGTTGCCTCTATCATAGTGGTGACAACACTGCATTTTAATGGTTCTACTAATGCCTTCCTTGCTAAAATAATGAGGCCCCGAAGCAGGAATTTTATATTTTATTACTGCCTCTCTAACATTTAACACGGTTTCCAAGATATAACTTGTATTTAATGAATGACATTGAACACCTTAATAGATATGAATACTACCATTTCATGGGTAGCACAGAAAGTTAAATAACCCACCTAAAGGCACTTGATGAATCAGACATCTAAGATTAGAAGAGTTTTTAAACTTTAAAATTAAACTGGATGGGTAGGAATTGGTGGCTTGATACAGTACATTTATGAGAACAATAAAACACTTTGTTAACTAAACATTCAGTTGTACTTAGAAAGTTGTTGTTTCACCTGGCATCAGATCATATTAATTTCCCACATCTTAACTGTTTGTTTCTATACAAGTAAGATTCATTTGTTAAATACCAATTATTTAGCAGAGATCAGAACAAATAACAAAACTCCCTTCTAAAAAAACATGGAAAAGATACTTTAAAATTTCAATATTATGACCAAAATGTTAACCCTGTTAATGGAAAAAGCTTAAAATACCATTTTCAAAGTATCCTTGAAAATCAAACAAAGAAGAAAATAAAATTACCTGTCCATAATTCTGTCACTGTGCTTCTAACATGCTGCATGGCGAAACTCACCAAACTTTCCTTTGATCTGTCACCATGATATTTCACAGCGGCCTATTATTTTTTCACAAAAAGAGAAGCATCTTTTACTATTTCTTTGAAAACCTCACTAGAAGTATTACTGAATACTTTCAATTGTACATTATTTTACATATGATAAATAGTACATTTATAATGATTAAATTGTGTTAAGATAGAAACTGATGGTAAACATTTAATTTTGAAATAAAAAAGGTCAAAGTAATGGCATTTAAAGCATTAATATAATCCAAAATGTTTATTATGACTAGAGCCTAGGTAGATGGCACCTAAAGTAAGATTTAAAAATCAAAACATTCTACAAAATTACATATTGTTTCTTCACTAGTATTTTCCTTGTCATAAGGTTCCAAATTAAAAAATGCCAACTTTACCCCTTACCATTCCAGACCTAAAAATGAAGAGGCTGGGATAACTGTTGACCCCTTTCATTCGGCAAAGCATTCTATCATCGCCACAGTTAACAGCACCGATTCGAAGTAATCCATCTACTTCTTTAGCAAAGTCTCTCCACTGAGAAAAAATGAACAAGAATTTCTCTGATAAGATAATCTGTCTTCCTTTGAACACTCTTCAAGTTACACATTTTTAAAGAAGAGTATTTTTTATTAATAAAACCATACATATATGCAAGTATAGTTATCATTACTATTAATAGAAAAAAATCCTAATACATTAAAAAAAGTACTCAACAGATTAGAGGTAGTAAAACTTTAATAATCAGGATGTAAAAATACATACTGTGGGAGCTAAATCATGGCAGTGTGAACATCCTGGGGAGTAAAAGTTCACAAACCACAGTTCTCCAGAATTAACAGCAGCATCTAAAGCATATAAAACCAAAACAACTTAGAATTATTTATTGAAGGTTTCTACATATTTTAGTTAAAGCTTTGTTGCGATCAGAATGAAGAAGGCAGTCCTACACCTTTCAGACTGCCTTTGTCATTTTCTGTACATGTTTTTCTATATAAAGAGAACATACTACAGTTGACCCCCGACCAACATGGATCTGAACTGTGTAGTCCACTTATAGGTGTATTTTTCTGACACAGCACAGTACTATAAATGTATTTGCTCTTCCTTATGGTTTTAATTTCTTCTCCAGTTTATTGTAAATATACAGTACATAACATATATAAAAATATGTGTTAATCAACTGTTACGTTATTGGTAAGGCTTCTAGTGAACAGAAGGCTATTAATAGTTAAGTTTTGGGGGAGTCAAAGGTTTTATTTGGATTTTCAACTGCAGGGGCAGGGGGCTCAGTTCCCCCAACCTCTTCATTGTTCAAGGGTCAGCTGTGTATCAACTATCAAACTGACAATACTTTAAAAAAACCTTGAATAAAGAGCAACCCTGAGTTGCAGGACAGTTGACACCATGAAACTGAAAACAGGTGGCACAAGGTATCAGCAGCCAAACCTCATATAGGAGTTTGTGTGGATGAGAGAAACGAAGAAGAGAAACGGTGAGAGAGACAGGGATTCAAATTCATCTACTATCTGTAGCACAGTTTAAATACATGTGTCAGTGAATTCTGACAGCTATTTCAAATTCTAAGGCGATGAAATAAGAGAACTACACAAAACAGTAGACTGTGGGGATTAAATTTAATCTTTGCTCATAAGTCATTTACCTTGGAAAACTGTATTATTAAAAAGCATTAGATCAAGGTTTGTAACAATTTAAAACAAGTATGTATTTGCTAAAGTAATACATGTGAATACCACATGATATCCAGTCAACAACACATTATGCATTATATTCTGTAAAATGACCTGATGCAAACTCTTAGAGAACACAGGCAGTAATTTCTTTGGACACTGGCTGTAGTGACATTGTTCTAGATATGTCTCCTAAGGCCAAGGAAACAAAAGCAAAAACAAACTATTGGGATTACATCTGAATAAAAATCTTTTGCATAGCAAAGAAACCATCAACAAAATTAGTAACCTCCTGTATGGGAGGAGATATTTCCAAATGAAACATGTGATAAGGGGGCTAGTATCTACAATATATAAAAAGCTTATATACCAACACCAAAAAAACACCAATCTAATTAAAAATGTGCAGAGGATCTGAACATTTTTCCAAGACAGACAGATGGCCATTAGCCTCATGAAAAGACGCTCAACATCAGTAATCATCAGAGAAAAGCAAGGATGAGATACTGTACATCTGTCAGAACAGCTAGAATTAAGAAGACAAAAAATAACAAGTGCTGGCAAGGATGTAGAGAAAAAGGAACACATATACACTGTTGATGAGAATGTAAATTGGTGCAGAGAGGCTCCTCAAATATTAAGAACAGAACTACCGTATGATCTGATAATTTTACTACTGGGTATTTACCTAAAGAAAACAAACACACTTACTTGAAAGATAACATGCATCTTTTTGTTTACTGCAGCATTATTTGTAACAGCCAAGATGTGGAAGCAGCCCAAATACCCATTGATAGATTAATGGATTTAAAAATGTTGTGTACATGGGGCACCTGAGTGGCTCAGTTAAGCATCATACTTCGGCTCTGGTCATGATCTCGCAGTCTGTGAATTCAAGACCTGCACTGGGCTCTGTGCTGACAGCTCAGAGTCTGAAGCCTGCTATGGATTCTGTGTGTCCCTCTCTTTCTGCCCCTCCCCCACTCTCTCTCTCTCTCTCTCTCTCAAAAATTAACAAATATTTAAAAAAAATTTTTTTAATGTGGTTTATGTAGACACAATGGGATATTACTCAGCCATAAAAAAGGATAAGATCCTGCCATTTGTGATAATATGGATGAACTTAGAGCGTATTATGCTTACTGAGCAGAAAAACAAACACCACAGGATTTCACTTTTATGTGAAATCTAAAAAACAAAACAAATGAATAAACAAACACCAGAATCAGACATAGAAGTACAAACTGATGGTTCCCAGTGGGAAAGAAGGTGTGAGCAAAGGGCAAAATGGGTGAAGGGAAGTGGGAGATACAGGCTCCCAGTTACAGAGTAAATAAGTCACAGGAATAAAAGACAGTTACGGAGAATATAGTCAGTGGTGTTGTAAAAGAGTTACACAGTGACAGATGGTAGCTACAACTGTGAAGAGCACAGCATCATATAGAGTTGTTGAATCACTATGTTGTAGACCTGAAACTAATATAACATTCTGTGTCAACTATATTCAAAAAACAAACAACATTTTTTAACCCTGTAAGGATGCCTTCTAACATTCAAGACAAAAAGGCAAAGACAATTTGCTTTTGGTAAAGTGTTTCTGTATAATTCTAAATCAAAATCAGTTATTAGTAATTTTTAAGTTTCATAAATTATGTAAATTATAGTAAGATACCAAAACAAATATACCATTTTATTATTTTTTTACTGTTTATTTTTGAGAGACACAGTGTCAGTGGGGGAGGGGTAGAGAGAGAGGAAGACACAGAATCCAAAGCAGACTCCAGGTTCTGAGCTGTCAGCACAGAGCAGGATGCAGGGCTCGAATTCCTAGACAGAGAGATCATGACCTGAGCAAAGTCAGACGCCTAAGTGACTGAGCCACCCAGGTGTCCCTCAAACATACTCTTTTAAATATGCATAACTAATTTAGGTCAGATAGAAAGGCATAAGATCCAATGTTTACTTTCAATTCTAAGACACATGGCTCTATGGAAAAGAAGTTAATCTGTATGTTACAAGTAAAGTGTCTAATTTAGGATTTTCTAAGTTGTTCCCTGGCAATACTCTAAGTGGTTAAGATAACTGAGTCAATAACCACATTGACTTAGGCCACCAACTGATAATAATTTAGGTAAAATTTTAATAAACTTTCTGCAAACTTTAACAGAAATGGGATTATTTCATTAGCTATAAATAACTAATGAGGTTGAGTATTTACATATGAAAAGATAATGATTAGACAAAATAGGACTGTAAGTCTTCAATAAAATATGACGTACAACAAATCTGAATGGCATTTGACACAAAACCTTGTTCACAGTGAAAAAACGTCTATTTGGGACTTTGTTTTCATAGAGCATTTCTAACATTTGCTGGGTTCCCACTACTGTTGAATAAGATGAAAAATATTCTTAATGCCATGTTATTAAAGCTTTTCCAAAACCCAGCGACATAAAATAAAACAAGCATATTTTGAAATGTGATTTTTAGCTTCTAAATTCCACAATTACAGTAATACCCATTAGTATCCACACAACCACAGCTAATAACCTGTTAGCCCAGAAAAATGTAAAAATATAATCAGGTCACAAAGAGAAGAGATAACAGAGATAGATCTAAGAATGAAAAGCATAAATTACAAAGTGAGAGAAAACTAAAGTATAGCGTATATGGTCAATACAAAAACACGGATGAATAACTCTTATGCTAAAAGGTTTATTTCCCTTAAGAAAAAAGAGCAGCACAAGCACGGGCTTTGACATGAATTTGAGTGCATGTCCTATCTCGTACTGTGTTGGTCAGGAAAGGTTATGCTACAGAAAACGGAGGACTCCAGTTATGTCATGGGCTAACAATAAAGGTTTACTCTACCATCTATCACAATCTATACTGGGTTGGCTGCAATTTCTTACAAATCATTTCACCACTGACCCCTGGCTGGGAGCAGGCTCTATTTTGAACATTGCTATTTCTCATGACAGAGCAAAATGATGAACACATGCTAGCTTTCAAAGCTTCTGCCCACAAGTGCCATCCATTACTTCTGTTTGGATTTCATTGGCCAAAGCAAGTCATATCGTCACGCCTGAGTTCTACAGAGCGGGATGTATAATCTCCATCGCAGAGAAGTACCTCAAGGAGAAACAATCAACATGGATGATTAAAATAAAATATATCACAAATACCTATTAGCTGAACTTAGCCATCAGTTTTCTTCCCTAAAATGCAGTTTGTAATTTCTGAAAATAAAACTTATAGTATCAATATTGAGAACCATTGTGAGGATTCAATATGATAAATATTAGTTGCCTGAAATAGGAACTTGGCTCACTAATTATAGCAATGTTTCAATATCATTCCCTTCCACTTACCTACAAAACATTCTTTTATGACCACATATTACTTGACAGGACTTTGTCATAACAACTCACAAAGAGGCAGTTGGCACTCTTTTGAAACAACAGCTCTATGACGCTGCACTTTAAAAAAAAAACTTGCCCACAATTTTTGTCCCTCAGAATAAAGCCTTTTTAGAGAACATTTAATGTAACCAGTATGTTTGGTTCATAATAACAAGACCCTGAAAATAACAGTAACTACTCTCCAAAGAAAAGTTTTCTGACAAACTCTAACTGAACAAAATCCTAGATTTTCTTTGTTAGGAGATGATGGGGATATAAAAAAAGAAGAAAAAGGAAAAAAGAGGCAGAGGTGCGGTGAGCTCCTCTGTCATTTCTTGAGCTTGTCTTCAAAAGGATGCCTATACTGCAGGTACTATTCAGAATGACTCCTGTAAGTCCTAAGACCAAGATGTCCTCTGCTTTTGCAGATACTGTCTAGAACCTGCTTATCAGACTGATATCAGACTCTTCTGTGACATAAAAAGATAATATGCACTATGTTTAAGGGGAAGAATGAGAACATTTTTAAAGCTTTCAAAGTGAGCTTATTAAACACATTTTCCCTTCTATATAGTTCATCATTCTAGAGGTCACTCTTGATAAAAGTGAACTATGTAATTTGGACTAACTCCCCCAATACAACTGCAAAATTGGACAAAATAGAAAAGATTTCTGTTGAAAGCATCAGTGAATTTCCAATGTAGTAACAAAATTAGAGGGCCAAAGTATGGGAGCAGGTGGAAATCACAGAGCCAATGTTTGTCACCTCTAGAAAAGGTAGTTGATAGGCAAGATACTGAGCAGATCTTTCAATATATTCAGGAGGAGGATAGAGGAACAAAAATGGAGTGCAGGAAACACTGAAGAAAGGGTCCTGTAAATCAAGATGAACTGGAAAGTTATCAGTCCTCTCAAAGTCCAAAAAACTCAGCTTTTGAATAGCTGCAGTCCCTGTTTAGATAAAGCTGATCTGAGATTGTTAGTGACCTCACCCCAGAAGAAAGCAGAACTCCTCCCTGGAGAAAAAGAACATACATAACTTTAAAATATCTTCGTAATTAATTGTGTGATTAGTTATACAAAAGACAAGCCTGAGTAACCCAAACTAAGAGAAATAACTGGTAATAGAAAGAGATCTACAACCAAGTAGGCTAATGTGATATTTACACAAGTACAAATTGATACTACTGCCTTGCCACCTCACCTCCGCTTCTTCAACTAAATCTTCATTCAGGACCAGCTGGTCTCAGCCCAGTAACACACACAAAGTAGTGTCAAAGATGAGATGCGATGGCCACAATTATACCCTGAACCTATAGTATTAGTTTATAACTGCTGAAAAGTTACTCTAAGGTTTTATGGCTATATTTTAAACTATTCTTTGGGGGTTATACATGAAATATTAGCAGTTCTTAACTGTTCTATAGTGACACATCTGAAAAAAGTTTGAACCCATATGCAATATACATGGAAGGTAGAACACCATCAGCATATTTGCCAGGGCTGGAAACGGCAGCAAATTGGCTTTTTTGAAACCCCAACACAGCTAGTTCCCCAGAGGAGGCGGGCCAAGGAACCCAAATGCTAAGGCTGGCTGGCACTGTTCAAATGGCCCTCAACTCACTCCTCTGGCTGAACCACAGCACTGCCGGCTGAACCACGGCACTGCCGGCAGATTGGGTGCTAGAGCGTCCCAGGCTCGGGCCCTAACCTAGCACTCTGCCATACCCTAACCCTAGCCTACCCCTCAGGCTCACTGGCTCCCCGCACCTGAGCCTGCCCTGCACATGGGCCGTCACTTCAGCCCTCCACTGAGATCGCAGGACTGGTGCTGCTTTGGCCCTGGCGGCTTTCTAGGAAGCCACCCTCACCGTATCCGAGGTGAGAGCTTTATGGGAAGTCTGAGGGGTAGGGCTAGGGTTAGGGTGTGGCAGAGGACTAGGGATAGGGTCCGAGCCTGCATGAAGATAAAAGTGGGACGGGATCTGGAGATACAGAGGGAGGGGAGGGAACTCAGCTTGCGTGCAGCTGTGGTGATGAGCCGAGGTGAGTGGTGGTGAGCTGCAGTGAGTCCAGGGGAAAGGAAAGAGAAGCTGAGATTGCTCATAGAACCGTCCCTGGAGAAGAGAAAAACCTTGGCTTGGAAAGAGTGTTTTTTAGTTCTGGCTGAGGTGCTGACTTTGAACTAGATGCCCCTGGTCTTAGAAGGCGCCAGAAAAAACTGTACTGCAGTGCTCCCGGCACCATCCCTGGCGGCGGTGGCTGGGTGTGGACTCTGTGGACGTGAAGTTGCTACATAACCCGAAGGTACTCTGGTTGTACTGCTGCTTGACCCCAGAGGATCAGAGGCTGTGACACTTCCCCCACCCCCCACTCAACCCTCTGCAGCAGGGAAGCAGCGACCTGTGGGACTGTTTAGGACGGTATAAACAAAGCCCGGGGACTGGGACCTGGAAACTAGGCGGGGCGTGGGGCATAGAAATCAGCCCACATTGGCTACATCCTCAGCACAGGGAGATCAGACCCAAAGCAATGATTTGCAATGCTTGTTTGAGAAGGGACTGGGGCGACGCCATTCTTCTCCCCACAACCACCAAGGCGGGGCCTCAGGGAGTGGCCTGCGGACACAGTGGAGGGGAGACCTGCCTATACCAAACCATGCCCATCGCCTCCAGAGAGCTGTTCTGTTGTGGTGGTGGTTGTTGCTGTTGTTGTGGTTGTTTTTACCTGAGCCTGGGTTTACCTGTTTATTGGTTTTGTCTGTGCATTTGTCTACCTTTGTTCCCTCTGTGGTTATGTTTTCTTTTTACAGGGCTGCCTCAAGAAACAAGCAAAACTACACATGGTGGAGTGTCCCAAATACCTTTTCATGTAGGGAAACAAAATAACCAAATGTTCAACAAGAGAAACCAAGAGCCACCAATCAAAACACTTCCTGAACAGACAGGCCCTTAACAGTCAAACAGCCCTCTCTAACACAGCAGAACTTGCAGGGGCAGAGCGTACAACAAGCTTTTAAAATTAACAAGAGATAGAAAGCTAACCAAAATGATGAAACGGAAGAACTCTCCTCCAAAGAAATTCCAGGAAGAAATGACAGATAAAGAACTGCTCAAAATAGATACAAGCAACATAACTGAACAGAATTTAGAACAGTAACTATAAAATTAATCGCTGGACTTGAAAAAAAAGCATGGAGGACATCAGAGAAACTATGGCTACCAACACTATGGAGATTAAAAATAGTTATGATGAATTACAAAATGTGATAAAGGAGACACATAATAAAATGGAGGCATCCAATGCACGGATTGAAGAGGCAGAAAGGAGAATAAGTGATTTAGAAGACACAATTATAGAAAAAGAAGAAACTGAGAAAAAAAGAGATAAACTGATCCAGAAACATGAAAGAAGAGTTTGAGAGCTCAACGATACAATTAAATGGAACAATATCCATATCATAGGAATCCCAGAAGAGGAAGAGAGAGGGAAAGGTGCTGAAGGAGTCCTGGAACAAATTATAGCAGAGAACTTCCCCAACCTGGGGAGGGAAGTAGACGTTGAAATTCAGGAGGCACAGAGAACTCCCCTCAGACGTAACTGGAATCGATCTTCTGCACGACATATCATAGTGAAACTGGCAAAATAGAAGGACAAAGAGAGAATTCTAAAAGCAGCTAGGGAGAAAAGGGCCCTCACATACAAAGGGAAACCTATAGAGTGGTGACAGATCTATCTACTGAAACGTGGCAGGCCAGAAAGGAATGGCAGGAGATCTTCAATGTGATGAACAGTAAAAATATGCAGCCAAGAATCCTCTATCCAGCAAGCCTGTCATTCAAAATAGAAGGAGAGATAAAAGTCTTTCCAAATAAACAGAAATTGAAAGAATTTGTCACCACGAAGCCAGCCCTACAAGAAATCCTGAGGGGGATGCTCTGAAGGAAAGGTTGCAAGGAACAAAGATACCAGAGACACCACCACAAACATGAACCCCACAAAAGATACAAAGACTCTAAACCCACATATTTCAATAATAACACTGAATGTAAATGGGCTGAATGCTCCAATCAAAAGACATAGGGTAGCAGAATGGATAAAAAAACAAAATCCATCTATATGCTGTCTACAAGAAACTCATTTTAGATTGGAAGATACCTTCAGATTAAAAGTAAGGGGATGGAGAAATATATATCATGCTACTGGAAGTCAAAAGAAAGCTGGAGTAGCTATACTTATATCAGACAAACTGGACTTTAAATTAAAGACAATAACAAGGGATGAAGAAGGGCATTATATAATAATTACAGGGTCTATCCATCAGGAAGAACTAACAATTATAAATGTCTATGCACGAATATGGGAGCACCTAAATATTTAAAACAATTAATCACAAACAGAAACAAGCTTATAGATAAGAATGTGCTAATAGCAGGAGACTTTAATACTCCACTTACAGCAATGGATAGGTCAACCAGACAGAAAATCACTAAAGAAACAATGGACTTGAAGACACATTGGACCAGATGGATCTGACAGATATATTTAGAACTCTACATCCTGAGGCCATGGAATTCACTTTCTTCTCAAGTGCGCATGGCACATTCTCCAAGATAGATCACATACTGGGACATAAAGCAGCCCTCAATAAATATAAAAGAATTGAGATCATACCATGCACACTTTCAGATCACAATGCTATGAAACTTGAAGTCAATCACAGGAAGAAGTCTGGAAGACCTCCAAAAACATGGAGGTTAAAGAACACCCTACTAAAAAATGAATGGGCCAATCAGGCAATTAGAGAAGAAATTAAAAGATATATAGAACAAATGAAAATGAAAATACAACAATCCAAACTCTATGGGATGTGGCAAAGGCAGTCCTAAGAGGAAAGTACATTGCACTCCAGGCCTATTTCAAGAAATTAGAGAAAGTGCAAGTGCAAAATCTAACAGCTCACCTAAAGGAACTAGAGGGAGAGCAACAAGAGCACACCAGACCCAGGAGGAGAAGAAAAATAGTAAAAATCAGAGCAGAAATAAACAATATAGAAACCAAAGAAACAGCTGAACAGATTAATGAAACCAAGAGTTGGTTTTTTGAAAAAATAAACAAAATTGACAAACCTCTAGGCAGGCTTCTCAAAAAGAAAAGAGAGAGCACCCAATTAGACAAAATCATGAATGAAAATGGACTTATTACAACCAACCACTCAGAAATACAAGCAATTATCAGGGAATACTATGAAAATTATATGTCAACAAACTGGCCAACTTAGAAGAAATGGACAAATTCCTAAACACACACTCACTACCAAAATTCACATAGGAAGAGATAGAAAATCTGAACAATCGAATCAGTTATTAAAAATCTCGCAACAAATAAGAGCCCTGGACCAGATGGCTTCCCTGGAGAATTCTACCAGACATTTAAAACAGAATTAATACCCATTCTAAGTCAAACTCTCAGTTTTCACAGACAACATACTCTACATGGAAAACCCAACAGACTCCACCAGAAGCCTACTAGAGCTGATCCAAGAATTCAGCAAAGCTGCAGAGTACAAAATCAACATACAGAAATCGGCTGTATTTTTATACACCAACAATGAAGCAACAGAAATAGAAATCAAGAAACTGAGCCCATTCACAATTGCACAAAAAAATATAAAATACCTAGGAATAAGCCTAACCAAAGATATAAAAGATCTGTATGATGAAAACTATAGAAAACTTATGAAGGAAACTGAAGAAGACACAAAGAAATGGAAAAACATTCCATGCTCATGGACTGGAAGAATAAATATAGTTAAAATGTCATTACTACTCAAAGCAATCTACACATTCAATGCAATCCCAATAAAAATTGTACTAGCATTCTTCTCAAAGCTAGAACAAACTATCCTAAAATTTGTATGGAACCACAAAAGACCTCGAATAGCCAAAGTAATACTGAGAATAAAACCACAATGGGAGGCATCACCATCCAGGAATTTAGCAAAGTCTGTCATCATCAAGACAGTATGGTATTGGCACAAAAACACACACATAGATCAACGGAATAGAATTGAGAACTCAGAATTGGACCGAAATGTGTACAGCCAACTAATCTTTGACAAAGCAGGAAAGAGTATTCAATGGAAAAGACAGCCTCTTTAACAGATGGTGCTAGGAGAACTGGACAGCAACGTGCAGAAAAATGAAACCAGATCACTTTCTCACACCATACACAAAAATAAACTCAAAATGGATAAAGGACCTGAATGTGAGACAGGAAACCATCAAAACCATAGAGAAGAAAGCTGGAAACAACCTCCTTGACCTCCACCGCAACAATTTCTTACTGACAAATCCCCAAAGGCAAGGATATCAAGAGCAAAAATGAACTAATGGGACCTCATCAAGATTTAAAGCATCTGCACGGCAAAGGAAACAATCCATAAAACTAACAGGCAACAGGCGGAATGGGAAAAGATAGTTGCACATATCAGATAAAGGGTTAGTACCCAAAATCTATAAGGAACTCACCAAACTCCACACCCAAAAAACAAACAATCCAGTAAAGAAATGGGCAGAAGACATGAACAGACATTTCTCCAAAGAGAACATCCAGATGGCAACAGACACATGAAACAATACTCAGCATCCCTTCTCATCAGGGAAATACAAATCAAAACCACACTGAGATACCACCTCATGCCAGTCAGAGTGGCTAAAATGAGGACTCTAGATGCTGGCGAGGATGTGGAGAAACAGGCACCTTCCTACACTGTTGGTGGGAATGTAAACTGGTGCAGCCCCTCTGGAAAACAATGTGGAGGTTCATCAAAAAATTAACAATAGAACTCTCCTATGACCCAGCAATAGCACTGCTAGGAATTTACCCAAGGGATACAGGAGTGCTGATGCATAGGAGCACATGTACCCCAATGTTCATAGCAGCACTCTCAACAATAGCCAAAACATTGAAAGAGCCTAAGGGTCCAAGAGACGAACGGATCAAGAAGATGTGGTTTATCTATACAAAGGAATACTACACGGCAATGAGAAACAATGAAATCTGGCCATATGTAGCAACATGGATGGAACTTGAGAATGTTATGCTGAGCGAAATAAGTCAGGCAGAGAAGGACAAATATCATATGTTTGCACGTATAGGAGGATTGGGAGGAACTTAACGGAGGACCATGGGGGAGAAGAAGGGGAAAAATAGTGGGGGAGAGGGACGGAGGCAAACTGTGAGAGACTCTTGAATGCTGAGAACAAACAGGGCAGATGGGGTGGGGTGGGGAAGGGGGGTGATGGGCATGGAGGAAGGCACTTGTGGGGATGAGCACTGAGTGTTATATGGAAACCAACTTGACAATAAACTATTAAAAAAATAAATAAAATTTTCTAAAATGCAATGGAAAACTGCAACAGAACTGTATTTTTATATCCATTTTCACATAAATCAAAGTCAAAATAAATCTGCTTCCAAAAATAACCAAAAAGGTATCCCTAGCTCTGCAATTCAAAAGCTTCAAAACAGGAAGTTTGCAAGTTTGCAGCAAGCTCTCCTGGCATCCGAACCTGTCCTGAACTGATCTGGGGTTATATATTATTCTTACCCTTCTTTTTTAGTATACATACTTATACATTTCTTGGCAGAAATTATGTTTTAGGAACACTTATGTGTCTCAGTCGCTTAAGCATGCAACTCTTGATCTTGGCCCAGATAATAATCTCACGTTTCTAGGACTAAGCTCTGTCCTGTGTTGGACTCTGGTGACAGCATGAAGCCTGCTTGGGATTCTCTCTCTCCCTCTCTTTCTCTCGCTGTGTCTTCCCTGCATATGCACATTCCCTCTCTCTCAAATAAATTTAAAAAATATTGTTTTTAAAAAGTATAATGCCCCACATTCTGCAAAGAACATTATTTGATACATAGTTTATACCGTGAAAATTATTATTAAAATTTTTTAATTTATTTCTGAGAGAGAGAGAGAGAGAGAGACAGTGTCAGCGGGGAGGGTCAGAGAGAGAGGGAAATACAGAATCTGAGACAGGCTCCAGGCTCTGTGCTGGCAATCAATACAGAGCCCAACGCGGGGCTTGAACCCACGGACTATGAGATTATGACCTGACCTGAAGTTAGACGCTTAACTGACTGAGCCACCCAGGCACCCCTAAAAATGTTTTTTTTAACATGTATTCATTTTTGAGAGACAGAGAGAGACAGAATGCAAGTTTGGGAGGGGCAGAGAGAGGAGACACAGTATCTGAGGAAGGCTCAGCTGTGAGCTCAGAATCCATAAACAGTGAGATCATGATCTGAACCAAAGTGGGACGCGTAACTGACAGAGCCACCCAGGCGCCCTTGTATTGTGAAGATTATTAAAGGGAAACTTCACTAGAGTCAGAGGCTTGAATATGAAGCCATACCTCTCAGCATCAATTACAGAAAGAATTGTCAATTACAGACCACTGACAGAATCATCATCAACAGAAAAGAATGATCAATTATAGGCCCCAACAAAAAAAGATGAACTTGAATTTCTTATAGACACTGACTACTCCTACATATCAGCCAGCGAGAAACTGTCATTACCTTGAACTCTTGCTTTCCTCCAACAGATTTTCACTCAGAACAATCCCTCCCAACTCCCTCCTTCTCCATAAAATAATGTTTCTCTCCTTTGTTTGTGCACTTGCCTACGATTTTGCCCTAACCTGTATATCCCAAAATGCAGTTCTGTAAATATACCCATTCTTTTGCTAGTAAAAAAACCCATTTTATTGTTATATTAATATTATTGGTGATCAGCACTGGGATCCAGACAGAACCCCTAACAACTAGGAGACTGGCGAGCAAACAAGTACAGTAACCATAGAGCCAAATGAGCTTATTGCTTCCTTATAAACCTGGAGTTTTTTCCTGGATTTCAAGTTCTGTTCTCTGTGATCTGTACTCTCCAAGATTTATTCAGGATTTGTTTTAAGGCTTTGTCCTTGAGAATACTTGTTTGGCTTTTGGTCCAACTCCTTTTTAGAACCAGACTGTTCCTATTGGAACTGCATCGCCCTTTCATTCAAATCCTTCTTGTGACACACCATTTCTATATAAACTGTTCTTGCCGGGAAAGTGCTAGCCTTCAGTAACCTCTTTTCTGGAACTGGACTATTCCTGATGGAACTGTGCTGGTATTCGGTCTTACTCCTTTTGGATTCAGGCTGTGTCTATTGGGAACTGTGCTGTTTAGGAATTTTTCTTTCTGCCTTAGAAAAAACACCTCTAGAAAAGGGATCCCAGTCATCAAAATGCTTTTCAAGGGCACCTCTACTTTTAGGACCACAGCCGGTTTTATGTTTAAAACTATAGTCCTTCCTCATGTATACTTCCAATTAGATGAACCCACTTAACTAAACATAATTTAGAACTTCAATGGCCATTATGGTAAACTTTTGATTTCCTTAAACTTAACTTTTCTCAAAAGTAAACTGGAAAGCCATGGCTCCACAAGTGTCAAAACTGAATGGGATGCCTCTACTGACTGGCATTTAGAAGCATCCAAATGTTATCAAGAACCTAAAACTGCCTCTACAAAATAGAATTTCTACACTAAATGAGGCAAACAACTAAAAAAAGACAACAAGGCTTCCAAGGCCACCCCTCCCCAAGCCCATCTGGTCTCAGAACTCGGGGCAGCCCCTCCTGCTCAAGCCCCGCCTCACTACCATCATCCTCCCTGGAGCCTCCAACTCTACTATACCCTTGGTTTCCTTGTTCAAATTCTCTCACTGAACTTCTCTTCTCTTCAGAATCTCTCCTGGCTTCCTCCTCTCCTAAACCTTTTAAAACCTGCCCCCTTAGAGACTTCTGAGGATCCAAATAATCCCCAAATTTCTTATGTTCCCTGGACTAAGGATGAATCACAAGTCAAGTTTCCTAAAGTGAGTGAAGACCCCTATAGATTTGCTGAAGATTTGAGCAGTTATTTAAACTTACCAACCTGGTTTCTCAGATATACATTAGTTAGCCTACGTGCTTGTTCACGAGGGCCAGGCTAAAGAATGGATGAAACTAGCCCAGTGGAAACATCCTGAAAGGGATTCAGACAAACAGACCCCTAACTTTTGGCAAGATATTAGAACACTTGGCTGGAAACCTCTGCTGAGAAATTACAGTAGCCTTTCCTAAGCCTGTTAATTGGAACTAAATTTAGGCTTGCACAAATACCTGATGAACCTATTCATGACTATTACAATCATTCAAACTGTCTTTACAGAAAATTCTGATCTTGCTGTAGATATTGAATCCACACAGGTAGCATTTAACTTTATGTTTATTAGCAGGCTGAATTGGGGTCTTTCTCATTTAATTAAAAGAACCAAGATGAACGGGAAATTATGTCCACTCTAGATTTAATTTGGCAAACCAGCTTGCTTGCACCCTACATGAATTACCTGAAAGACTGCTAAAATTCTTAATTTTTAACTCCAGCAAATGAAAGCCCCCTAAGCAAACCCCCAACCCCCTAGTTTCTATTACTGCAAAGAGCCAGGACACTGGAAAAAAGATTGTTACCCTCTCAAGTGCTTCAGACATCTTCAGCCCTCTAGCCAGTCTTTCCAAAATGCTCTTAATTCCCAATGATGGGGCTTTAAGGAACTCCCAGGGGTCTTCCCAATCTTTCCACTTAATCAGGTTGGAGAAATCACTCTCAGATTGGGAATCAATTTCTCTCTGTCCTTTACACCAAGCTACAGTCTTGGAGCTCCATCTCACTGCTATGAAATAGATTCGCCTCAGCAGTTCAAATAGTGGGGGGTTTGAATCAACCTCTGCAGGTCCCTATCTCTGATACTATCCCCTTTTGTCCAGGCCCTTTAAGAAATACACACTTTTTTTTCCTCCTTAGTTCTGCCACCCCATTCAGTTATCAGGCTGAGATTTCCTAGAAAAATATTATGACAGAACTGCTTTCTCCCAAAAGGGGGAAATAATTTTATAATTAGACATTGATAACTAAAATACCCAGCTAGGTAAGTTCAATGACCCTTCAACATCTTTTATTATATCTGACAGTTCCACAGCTGACTCTGAGGACAATGATCATTTGTCCCTATTGGATCAGCTACCATCCTCTTTATGCACAAGATCTTCAACAGATACTGGCAGAATCTATAGAGCATCTCCCATCAAGATTCAAAGAGATCACTCAAAACCCCTCCCCAGAATTAATGAATACCTTAAAGAAGCCCTTCAAGGCATCCAGACCATAATAGAAGATTACAAGGCTCAGGGCCTCATTATTCTGTACACTAGAGCCCATGACACTATGGGCACTTATTTTACCTATGAGAAAACCTAAATAGCCAAAGACGGAGGTTTGTTCAGGAGCTCCAAGTAATAGATACCATTGTTCTCACTCGGCACCCTCTTGTTCCTAACCCCCATATGTTACTGACGTCTACTCCTACACAAGAAATTTTTCACTATCTATTATCTGTGTAGTACACTTTTAGTATTCCAGTTGGTAAGGCTAGCCAATTTATTTTTGCTTTCATTCTGGAAGAATAGAAATGTACCTGAACAATAATACACTAAGGTGTAACAGAGAGTCTTTCTCATTTTTTCCAAATCTTAAAAGCTGACATGGATGACACAGTTTTCCGCAGGGTCTACTTTGCTACAATAGGTTATCTGCTTCTCTGCTGCACTTCTCAAACCTCTTCATAGGAAGACAGTATCTATCCCTTAAAACTTTTGGACTTATTGGGACATAAAGTCTCCAAAGAAAAATTGCAGTTTGCTCAAACTCAGGTTCTATACTTAGGGTACCTGGTTTCAGAACAAGGACATTTGGATTCCGGGAATCTTCACTGCATCCCACTTTCCCCAAATCTAAAACTAATATCTAACTATGTTTTCTTGGACTGACTGCCAATGTTGAAACTGGATTCCAAACTTCCCTCTTATAGCTAAACCTCTATATGCTTTACTAACAAAAGGAAAAAAAAAAGACAAACCTGACTATTATTTAGAAGATCAAGAAGACACAGCTTTTATGATTTAAAAAACAAAACCTAAAAGCCAACTTCCCTTTTTCCTCTTTGTATGTGACAGAGAAGGAAGTCTTTGCCTGCATTCCCCAAACCTCTGCAAAAGGGGGAAACCTCTTCTGATTATGGCATTTCAGAAACACCCTCATGACGATCCTGTTTTCAAATTATATCTTTACGTCCTTGTCCTAAAGGATTAGAAGGTTCAGAATCCACAAGTCTTTCTTTCACTTGATTTATTATCTGACTCTGGAACTCTTCTTATCTAAATTCATGGCCTCTCAATTTGCAACCTTACAGGCTGCATTATTAGGTAACATTTGTTTCCAAACAGTTCTTTTCAGATAACACTACTGTTATAATATATCTTTGAGGTTTTGTTATTTTTTTGAGGTTCTGTTATTTTTTGCAACAAGTTCATTAGCTATTACTTCATTTTTATACTTGCACTGTATCCTCCCAAATGCAGTTGGTTAATTCACTGTGCTTTTGCAGTATTCACCGGTTTGCTTTCACGGCCACTTTAAGTGGGGACTTCCAGGAGGCATACATAACTCTGTAGGGAGAACTTCTCCCCGATATGGGAGTAAGTGCCAATAAATATTTTCAGTTACCTACATTCAGAGCTAGGGTCTTGGTTTAAAACCATCAGACGATTTGGAATATTGTTACTTCTTGTTTTGTATAATATAAGTTTTGTATTTTGTTGTCTGCTAATCTTTTGTAAAAATCATATGCCCATAAAAAAGATCTCCAATGCTTACGTTCTTTATAAATATGAATTATACATGAGAAGTGCATGAGAGTTCTCTTTCCTAACCTTCCTTGTTATTCAAATGAGGCCATAAGTGATTTCTAACTGTTAAGTACTTTCCTGAAAGGTCCTTCTTGGCACTGAGGAAAACCATTATATACAGAAAAACTGACTCTTGATCAGGGCTGCTTTCAGAAAAAGATCAAAAGGGGGGAAAGTTAAAATTAATAGAGGAAAACCTCACTAAAGTAGACTGGGAAAGTGAAAAGGGGGAAATCACACCAGTCAACATTAATTACAGGAAAAACTATCAACTGCATACCCTGACAGAAGAATCATAACAGGAAAAAGTGATCAATTATAGGTCAAAACCAAAATTGTAGTAGTTAGTACCACTACTACCCCTGCAAATCAGCTAATAAGAAACTGTCATCACTTTGAATTCCTGCTTTTCTAATGGGCTTTTATTTAAAGCAACCCCTCTGAACTGCCTTCTCCTCCATAAAACAAAACAAAAATGTTACTTTTATTTGCTAGAATGGCCTATGGTTTTGCCATTGCTTGTGTGTCCTGAATTACAATTTTCTGGTATTCCTGAATAAAACCATTTTTGCTGGTAAAACTATTTTATTTTGAAAGTTAACAATGTCACATTATCTTGCTACAATCAAAAAAAAAATTCTAAATTCCAGGAGCTCCGTCAGTTAAGCATCCGACTTCGGCTCAGGTCATGATCTCACTGTTCGTGGGTTCGAGACCTGAGTCAGGTTCTATGCCGACAGCTCAGAGACTGGAGCCTGCTTCGGATTCTGTGTCTCCCTCCTTCTGCCCTCCTCTGTTCATGTTCTCTCTCTCTCTCTCAAAATAAATAACTAAGCACTTAAAAAAATAAATCCTAAATTCCAAATATATCTGTCCTCAAGAGTTTTAGGTAAGAGACTGGTCTTGGACTAGTTTTAGAAAATCATATGCCCATAAACTTACCAAATTCTCTTCTATCCAATGTTATGATTTCAGGATCATCATCATAAATACCTAATTTAAAAGTAAAAATGATAAAATTAATGGTTCATCATAAAAATAAATTACCACATAAAAATAGATTACTTAGGTCTTGTTTTAAACACCAAAAAGCAGACTACTATACTACATCTCAAAGTTGAAGAAAGCACAATAAACAGAAAAACCAAGAATAAATGATACCACTGATGATACATCTAAAGAATGATAAAAAACAAAAAATAAGTTTCCTGATATGGACTGCTGCAGCTGTTTGGGGGTTCCTGATAACCATAATTTTAACTCCACAGAAAATTTCTATTATTTTTTTTAACTTTTTATTTTGCAATAATTATGACTCACAAGAAGTAGTAAAAATAGCACAGATTTTCATGTACCCTTCACTCAGCTTCCCCTAATGGTGACTTATGTAGTTTTAATAAAATATCAAAACTAGGAAATTGACACTGAATCTTACTGTTAACTAGGGATTTCACTTCTTTTTCTGATTATGTTTTTTAAAAATAAACTATCACTAAAGCATTATTAGAATGTTTACAGAGATAAAGACCAGCTTATTTAATATAAATTTTATTTATCATAATTAAAACCAATGTGAGAAAATTTCATTTATACATATCAAAATAATACTAGTGATGGATATAAACC
Source organism: Proteles cristata cristata (assembly GCA_017311185.1). NCBI lineage: Eukaryota > Metazoa > Chordata > Mammalia > Carnivora > Hyaenidae > Proteles > Proteles cristata. The sequence continues at coordinate 233,314 of JAESUZ010001307.1, read as the reverse complement.
AGGTGTCAGCAAACTTTTTCTGTAGAGGCCAGTTAAATAGGCCTTGTGGGGCACACAGTTTTTGTCACAACTATTCAATTCTGCCCAGAAGTGAGAGAGACTGTAGACAATATGTGAATAAATGGGCATAACTTTATTGTCATAGTTTTTTGATTAGCTAAAACTTTATAAAAATAGGTAGCTGGCCAGATTTAGCCCATGAAATGTAGATTACTGACATGATATATACTACTGAGCTGCAGTGAATATACTAGAACATAGTATTTTGAAGAGAAAAAAGGCAGTCCTGAGAAACAAATATTTCAGATATGAATTTAAAATATTTTATGTAGTCTAACATAAAAGCATACCTCAGTTCTTAGTGTGCATTTGAGGCTAATCAATAATGAAGAGAAATATTGGGTAAAGAAATGCTCCCTCTTTACCCACCTTGCGGGATCCCTGTGTTTACTTTACCCACCCTAGATTTCTTTCACTTGCTTCCTCCCTCCACTCTTCCCTCATTTCTTATTCCTGTCAATGCATCCAACTATTATTACTAAGGCTTCCAAAAGAGAAGGATGGCATTTCTACTGATTGACCACTATTAAAGGAAACTTTAGCTTTTCTTGGAAAATATGATGCTTTGAAAATACCAAAAGGTCTTAGTATTTAACATCTACTGCAAATATTTTTTAAGTTAAATAACATCTTTTAAAAGTATCTAACAAGATCATAACTAAAATACCTTTACATCTGTGCAGACAATATCTACATACCACCTGACTTTGCTTTTGAATTCCGCTTCCATGATACATTAAAAAAATTCAAGGTGATACATATTAACTGTGTAAGTTTAGTGATGAAACAAAATTAATTTTCTAAATTTACTCAAATAAAAAAAACAAGATTTCATACAGAGTATCATATCATCTTACCAAAATCATAACGATAATAATTCCAGCTTTCATACTGGCCACCTTGATTATCTGCAAGTCCTTTTTCTCCGTATTTATCATACTTTTTCCGCAGATCTTCATCTTTAAGAACTTCATATGCTCTATTTATTTTTAAAAAATCACTATGTGCATTTGGGTTATTCTATTAAAAAATAGTAGATATAACAGTTGTTTCAGATATGTGATCAAGTACATTCAAAACCTCTATGAAGTTTTAATTTAACCTTGAAATTTCTGGGAGAACAGACACCAAAATTAAGGAGGAGGAATACAATATGAAATGGGTTATCATGGGTTGAAATAAGAAAGTATTTTGAAGAACAAAGAAATTTCTAAGTTATTTTTTATTTGAAGCAAAATCAACATATTATCTAAGAAAAAAAAAAGTGGCCCAATTCATCAGATGATTAAATGAGACTAATATTAGAGTAAAACTCAAAACTGGATTGGAATGTTCCTCATTTGTTAGTCTTTCACAGAATTAGTTTTTGAAGAATGCTTTCATCTAAATAATTAGTTATAAAAGGTCTGCCATGTTTCATGTGGAAACTTAAAAATCATTCTGAAATTTTAAAGAAAAATATGAAAAAATAAAAATTCTAAACATAACAGAAGGTAGGTCTCAGGGAAAGAAGACCAACTAATAGGTTTTAGGGAAATACTGATTCTACTGCTGAACTTTATGCAATCAAAATAAAATAACCCTATTTTAGGAACTCTATATAGAAAACAGAAAACTATAAATCATACCTTTCTCCTTGATGAGTTAAATCTCATTAAAAATTTAGATAAACTATAAAAAATACCATAAGTATTAAAACTAATTTAGTTTTGAAAGATGACATTATTGAATACATAATCAAATATTTACGACTGGAATTACCTGGATTTGGCTGCTTTTACATTTTAATTTGTAATAATTTCTGACTCTGGTGTGAGATTTGTGCATGGAGAAAACGGTGCAAGTTGAAGCATGTTATTATTAGTTGTTACTGCCATTTTTGGCAAGAATCTTCCTAATTCTAAGGGAATAATTCTCCTGTTACAGTTATGAAATACTTGATTTTAACTTACTTCATTAAGATAAACTACTTCAGCTACTCCATAGACATTCTCATTGGTTTTGGAATTAACATCTGTAATGGAACTGGTACAACTCAGTTTTCAAATTAAGACGGAACTGCATTTTTGATATCCAATATTTTTTCACACTGTTCTCAATCAGTATTTTGCTGGTTCTTTTTTTAGTACAGAAGCTGAATTGTGACTTTTGACATGTGATTCTTTTTAAGCATTTTGAGCACTTAAAATTTAACTCTGTATCAAAACTTCACTGAAATACATTGATCAGATGTATTTAAAAAGAAAACTTTACCTACCGGGTTTTTATCAGGATGTAGCTTCAATGCCAATTTCTTGAAAGCTTGTCTTATTTCTCTACTGCTTGCAGTTTTGGATACTCCAAGTAAACTGTAAAAATCCTGATCTGTGCCCACTAAAACGGTCACATACACTATTAGAAAACACAGAATGACCCTTTTGAAGTCTCTGAAGTAGTCATTTTTATTAAACCAGACTCCCATTCTTTTTCTTATACAAGTTCGGATTTAAGTGAACATTAAGATACACCACCAGTTCCAGTTGATACAATATGCAAGTTTGAGAACTTCTGTTCACATTACTCCAAGAGCGAATCAAGCATCAAGAAACCGTGTCCCAAAATGTCAATCTAAAGAGAGGAAACCAGGTAGTTAAAAACATTTTAAAAAACCCAGCAATAACACTAGTAAATAACATGGCCATTAACAAGCTCCATTTGATGGCAAATCAGGGTGAGCTCCAGCCTCTAGTCTTTGAGGGCCCCTTCACTGCTTCCATATCCAGGCAGCCAGATTTGTTAAACCACTCAAGATAGGAGATATTGTAAAAGGTAGTGTGCAGTTGTAGCTAGCTACACCACTTTAAAAATAAACAAATTCAATGATTTGCTCTGATTAGCACAGAACACAAGGCTAGGAAAAAACCGTTTCCTTTTGTACCTAGCTTTATTAAGCACTGCTCTTTTGAAATACCGCTTCCTTTTTGGCTACTTCTTTACCACTTTAAGGCTACATCGTTTTCATTTTAATCAGATTTCACTTGTAGGAAATATCCTTTGGAAGGACTAGAAGGAAGTATACGGTCCTTTCAAAGAGTATTTTTCATATATCTTTTCCAACAATGGCAGTGAATTTACCAACGGTTAGACAACGTACTTAGTACGGCAAGTTTGTTCCGAGTTTTCTCAAAAGGTGCTTAGACTACACTTAAGTAGGGACTACTTTCTATAAGTAGCCGAGTAAGAACTACAAATTAACACTATAGTTTTATTGCAAAGTTGACATTTGAGGCAAAAATGATAAAAGAAACAGAAAAAGAGAAGGAATCAGTTATTTTGACATGCTCACCTGTGCAGGGTAAATAATCTCCACTTCATCAGATCACAAAAGATCTCAAAATACTTTGGAAAAAATCTAACTTTCTTAGCATTGTTTCTCTTTTCTTCATTTAATCCTAAGCGTCTACATCTTCTCCTTACCTGCGAATGGTCTTTGGCTCACTTCTAACTCCTTTTCATGCAACCAAAACACACCTTTGTAACGTATAGTGATGGAGAGTAACAAATATTCAGACTAAAAAACAAGAGGAAAACAGAGAACATATTCTCCAATACCACTATGGGACAAGCAAGTGGTGTTCCTAGCGGTCGTTCTCAGCGTGGGTGTGGTTGACTACATCTGCGTCAAGCTTCGGGGACAGGTGGAAGGAAGCTGCAGGTAAATGCAATACGAAGGATTTCTGGCTGCCATCACCCCAGAACAGGATGCGGAAAGAGGGGCAAGATGGGGACATCCCGTTAAAGAGACTATTGAGTGCTGCTGGTGTATGAAGTCTCTGGCAGGACTTGGGTGAAAAGAGCCTGAGTAACTGAGGCTTAAGTGAGAGAAACTGTAGCAAGAAACGGGGAAACGAGATTGGAAGAAGGGTGATGATGTAGGTAATCAGAAAAAGATCGGGAGCGAGAGCACAAAACCCGTCTCAGGGGCGGAGAGGAAGGGAGGGGAGATTGAGGTGCGTCGCGCTCTCCCTTACAGGAGGGTCCAGGCTGCCGCCGGCTCCAGCAGAGCCCCGGGCCCCGGCTCATGCCCACCTCAGTGTAGCGGGGTCGCCTCCGGCAGCTACTCCCCCATCCTCAATTCCCGGCGGCGGAGCCCACCCGGCCGAGCGCAAGCTGTGCGCGCGTGAACAAAGCACGCCCTCTCCGACCGCCGGGCCGCCGCGCGCGGGATAGGGGAGGACGAGCCGCACCGGCAGCAACCAGCGCTGCAGCTCCAGTCCGCTCCACGCGCCCCGGTCCCCACGGCGAGCCGGGGCGGGGCCTGGCGCGGGGCACTATGGGAAAGGCGTAGAGGACGCCGGGGCCTGGGAACACCCGCAGCCGACTCGGAAGGGGCGGCGGCAGCAGGGTGGGGAGGGCAGTTTAGCTTTGGGTTGACGTGGCCATCAGCGCGGAATCCGGCTTCGGCTCCGGGTCCAACCCGGAGCTGAGTAACCTGCTCAACCCCAGAAATCCGCGCCCCGCAGTAAAGCCGCTGGCGCACGCGGCGGGCCCGGACGTGGGTCTAGGGAACCCGCCCCTTCCGGCTCCCGTTGCTATGGTGATGGGAAAACCTGGGGGGCGGGTTTAGGCGTGCAATTTCCCTGTGGCCATGTTCTTAAGGGAAAATCAAAGATATGGGGCATTTTTCTGCTTGTTGGGTGGGTGTGGGAGAAAGGGGAAATTTTGTGGGTTTTAAAGAGGAGCTTGGCTGAAGTGACATTGATTATAGTGTCACTATGGAGGGCTGAAGAGGCAGTAGTAAACTGGGAGAAATAAAGATGTGTGTGTGTGTGTGTGTGTGTGTGTGTGTGTGTGTGTGTGAGAGAGAGAGAGAGAGAGTTAGAACAAACATTTGAGCATTTTATATAGTATTGTCTGGTTTCCTAGTCATCCACGCTAGAAACTAGGGAGTTATCCATACTTCTCACTCTCTCACCTTTACATTTAAGTGATAGGTACAAAAACTTCATTTTTGGTGTGTGGAACACAGAACATTGGAAGTAGCTACATTTGCAACCATCAAAAGGAAAAAAAATTATGAGGAAGGCTGTTTAAGACATTAACCTTAATATGAAATAAGTTGCAATTGGTAACAATTTCATGAATAGTAAATAAAATGTAAGCTTACAAAAAACTGATGACTATATGGGATCCATAGCTGAACTAACACATTGCAAGAAAGAGGAGGAAGGAGGTGAACAAAAGCAGAAATATTGGAAGAGCCTAATGTAATAGTAAATATATGGTAGGAACTGGTCTAAGTACATATGTATTAATTCAGTCCTCCAAATAATCTTATATTATTCTGACTATAATTATATCCATTTCACAATTGAGGAAACAGGTAAATATGTGATAGACCTGGGATTCGCACTTAAGCAGCTTAACTCCAAAGACTGCACTGCTAATCATTATGCCACACTGTGTGTGAACCAACAAAATCTTTAGAGTAAATTGGGAAGCAAAATAGAAAACTGGAGAATCAAGTAGGGAGCCGATCACAGTGGGTTTTATGCAATAATGAGAACATAGACTCTCCTTTTGGTAACGAGGAAGCTCCTTAAAGTTTTTAAAATAAGAGACTAAGGGTATATTTTAGATATTCTGGTAGTTTTTGGAAATTGATTACAAAGGGAACCAGATGAGAAAGGAAGAGCAATTAGGAGAGTGAGTGCTAGAGAAGGTAAATTTGGCAAGAGACGGTTATTGCTTGGATATGGGAAATAAAAAAAAGGAAGGATCTAAGGTTAGTTTTGGTTTAAGTAGCTGAGCACATGCACTGACTGAGGATTAGAGGGAAAAAAAAGGGTTCTGATTTGGATATATCTATTTCAAAGATCCTAGATTATGTCCAAGTAAATATACCCAGCCTAAAACTCATGGGGAATGTTTAGACTGAAGAAAAAAAAAATAGGAAGCTGTCAACTAATCTGTGGTAGTTGGAGCCATGAGTATAAATAAGATTACCTGGAGAAACTATGCAGAATAAAAGCTTTTGAGTGAAGGATACAATCTTGGGGAATTCTAATATCTAGAATGTTACACAGCAAAGGAAACCATCAACAAAATGAAAAGACAGCCTTTGGAGTGGGAGAAAATATTTGCAGATTATATATCTGACAAAGGGTTAATACCTAAAATACATAAATAACTCCTACAAGTCAATAGCGAAACACTCCAAACAATATAATTAAAAAACAGGCTAAGTGGGTGCACCTGGGTGGCTCAGTTGGATGAGCATCCAACTTCCGCTCAGGTCATGATCTCATGGGTTTGAGCCACGTCAGGCTCTGTGCGGACAGTTCAGAGCCTGGAGGCTTCTTCAGATTCTGTGTGTCCTTCTCTTTCTGTCCCTCCCCTACTGGTGTTCTGTCTCTCTCTCAAAAAATAATAAACATTAAAAAACTTTTAAAAAATGGTCAGAGGATCTGAATAGACATTTTTTTTTCCAAACAAGACATATGAAAAGGTGCTCAGCATCATTAATCATCAGGGAAATACAAATCAAAAGCACAATGGGATATCACCTCATACTAGTTAGAATGACTATTATCAAAAAGACAAAAAATAGTAAGTGTTGGTGAGGATGTGAAGAAAAGGAAACCCTTGTACCCTGTTGATGAGAATATAAATTGGTACAGCCCCTAGGAAAAACAGTACGGAAGTTCCTCAAAAAATTAAAAACAGAATTACTATATGATCCAAAAATTCTACTTCTGGATATTTACTCTAAGAAAATGAAAACACTAATTAGAAAAGATATATGCACCCTATGTTCATTGCAGCATTATTCACAATAGCCAATATATGGAAACAACCTAAATGTTGATTGATAGATGAATATGGTACATATGTATAACAGAATATTATTCAGCCATAAAAAAGAATGAAATCTTGTCATTTGTGACAACATGGGCGGACTTTGAGGGCATTATGCCAAGTGAAAAAGGACATAAAGAAAAAGACATATACTGTATGATCTTATAAATGGAATCTAAAACACACACACACACACACACACACACACACAAACACACACCATCAAAATTATAGATACAGAGAACAGATTGTTGATTGCCAGAGGCTGGGAGTAGTGGGTGGGCCAAATGGATGGACAAAGTCAAAAGGTACAAACTTCAAGTTATAAATAAGTCCTAGGGATGTAATGTACAGCATGACTGTAGTTAATAATACTGTAATGCACTAAGAGAATAGATGCAAAAAGTTCTCACCATAGGAAAAAAAATTCTGTAACTATGTATGGGATAGATGTTAATTAGACTTATTGTGGTCGTCATTTCACAATATATATAAATGTCTGTTATGTTGTATATCTGAAAATAATATTCCAATTATACCTTAATAAAGAAATTACAAATTTAAAAAAAAGTAAATTCTATGAAGACAGGAATTTTTGTTTGTTTAAATTACTGTTGTATCCCCAGGTGCTCTTGATGCACAGCAGGTACTAAATAAATATTTCTTATATGAAACAAATTAATTTGAGAACTGGGATAAAAAAGAAGAGCTCATTAAAGGAGTCAAAAAAGAGATGATCACAGATGTCAAGGAAGTTAGTAAGAGCGATTCAGGTAAGTTGACTAAGACTTGAGGTTTTTAAAAAAATTTTTTTTAGATGTTTTATTTATTTCTGAGAGAGAGTGTGAGCAGGGGAGGGTGAGAGAGAGAAGGAGACACAGAATCTGAAGCAGGCTCCAGGCTCTGAGCTGTCAGCACAGAGCCCGATGCAGAGCTCAAACCCACAAACCGTGAGATCTAGACCTGAGCTGAAGTCAGACGCCCAACCGACTGAGCCACCCAGGCTCCCCTGACTAAGACTTGTTAATTGGGCCTCGCAGTTGGAAGGTCATAACTACTACAGCTAGGACAAATTTGATCGATGGTATGGGTGGAAGCAAGGTTTCAGTGGACTGAAGATTGGACTGGAGCTGAGGAGATGGAAAGAACAAGTAAATAGGACTCTGTTGAAAGTGTGGATGAGAAAAGGAGTGAGGCAACTGTACTACAACTTGAGGAGGATGTGGATTTGGTGATGAATTGGTCATGGTGGGGTAAGTAAGTTATTTGAAGACACATTTCTACTTCAGAAAATTGACATCAGGGATGTCCACCTGCTTTAGGGAAACCAAAGCCTTACTAGCCTCAGTATAATAAATCAAAACTTGATACCACTGTTCTATCATATCTGCATGAGATACGTATTAACAGGGGACTATTTTCATTTCTTTTTTTTTTCTTAATTCTGTCTGGGGCATTGCTACTCATTTTTCAAGACTTGTTCATGTTTCTTCTAAAATATAATTTTCTGTGAGCCATTCAAGCACATTTGAGTATTTCATCCATTATTGCATTTATCATGCCACATAGTAATCATGTTTCATTGGTTGGTCTACTATAATGAATTCTTCAAGATCAGGAATTAGATTTTATTTACTTTTTCCCTCAAGGTCTAGTTAGAACAGTGCTTGGCACCTATTCAATGCATGCATTATGATGAATGAAAAGTCAATATTTATCATGTGCAAAGAGGAAAGAATGACCCTTTGTTCCTAAAGTCATTATCACCTGGCCAAAGGGGAGAAACACGAAGAACACACATTCACATGTAGAAATATAATATAATAAATTTCAAATGAGTGGTATAAACAATGAGTTCTATAAGGACTCAAGTTGGGGCTTAATGGCTCAGAATCCAATGAGAGTGCAATCTGGGTGTTTCTGAAATAAAAAACAATGCATAATAAATTTGAAGTTTCAGAATCAGGTGAAATCTTTGAGGTGATGGAGTTCATTCTTTAAATTTGTAGGGGAGGAAAGTGTGGCCCAGGAAACTTGATGAGTACTTGCCAAAGACACTGAAATGTAAACGGATGAAATGAGAATATAACCTATGTTTCCATGTCTTCCGTTTCCATGTGAAATGATAATTATCATCACAATAACTAAAACTTACATGTGCCTTATATATCCTAGGCACTCTATCAAGCACTTTGCTTATATTAGCACATTTAATTATCATAACAATTCTGTGAGGTAAGTACAATTGTTATGTCAATTTTACAGATGAAGAAACTGAGCCTAAAAGAGGTTAAGCTACTTAACCAACGTGATACTGTTAGTAAATGGCAGATTTTGGATTCCAGCCCGGGCAGTCTAGATCTGGAGTCTATAAGGAACACTGCAATCAGTTAATTGAAATATTTTTTCATAGCAGTTATTTAAGCTAAAATTAGGTGTTATTTTCTTTTTTTTTTTTTTAAAGAATTTTTTAATGTTTTATTTATTTCTAGGAGAGAGAGACAGCGTGAGCAGGGCAGGGTCAGAGAGAGAGGGAGTCACAGACTGAAACAGGCTCCAGGCTCTGAGCTGGCAGTCAGCACAGAGCCTGACGCGGGGCTCGAACCCACGAACCGCGAGATCATGACCCAAGCGAAAGTCGGACGCTTAACCGACTAAGCCACCCAGGCGCCCCAGGTGTTATTTTCTTATATATTTTTTTCATAACACCATAATAACCTGTCACAAGTGCTTCATTTGGGTGGTCAATCATAATAGCTTACTAGATCAGATGAAATTTGTAAGGACAAAACAGTTGATGTCTTGAAATCACCTACAGCATCCATTAATGGAATTGATATTTAATATATGTGTTGAATTTAGTTGAATTTGTGGTTGCTTATATTTCTATGATGATTGTATTTCATAGTCTCATCTCCAATAAATAGGTCAAACTGTAGCTGTAGCTCACCTTTCTTTTATGCTTGTTTCTCTACATCTCAATTATGTTGAGACAGTTTTTAGTGTTAAAAAAGTTATGTGTTAATTAAGCCCTTGAACTAATAAAAGTCAAAATAAAGCAGACATAGGATTGTACGTATGTATATATACACACATATGTATATATATTTTGTAAACCATGTTTTTTCTTGGCACTAATTCCTACATAATACTTGCTAAATTGAAATGAAAGCAAATGAAAAGCAAATATGGGTTGACAGTCCTAGAAAAATATTTTTTCTTTCCATTTTACTTGATAAATAACAGGGGCCAGGAGATTAGATTATTAGCTGATAAAATGTGTCTGCCAACCTACCTACATCTCAAGTCCTTGGAGATGATAGAGGAATTTATTTTTTTAAAAAATCCACATGATTGTCGCAGAACAACAAGTGCCCTCCTCATTGGACCAGAAACTTTGAGGAATCCCTGAAATGTGTATTGACAGAAGAAATCGCTGAGCAAAGCACAAAGAAAAATGCTGTAAAATGTGAGAATGGCTCTGGATGTTTGTAAGTAATGAAGAGAAGGCCATGGGAATGAGAAAGCTTATAGGCATCTGTTGGTTGAGGCACTGAATTTAAGGTAGCTCTGCAGGTTGGTCCCTGTGTAGGATGTTCCCAAGACCACCCCCAGGCTTGATGTTTCACTAGAATGACCCATTGGAATAAGAGTATAATTGTACTCATGGCTGAGATTTAATACAGGGGAAGGGAGTAAAGCAGAATCATCAGAGAGAGGAGGAGCATGGGCCAAGTCTGGAAGAAACCAGGTGGAAGCTTCCAAGGGTTCTCTCCCAGTAGAGTCACATAGGTCACAAAACTCCAGCAGTAAGTTGTGGCAACACGTGCAAAGTACTGTGACCACATGTGCAAATGGTTGTATACAAGGGAAACTCAGTAAAGACCAAGTGACCAAAGTTTTTATTGGGAGCTGGACATGTAGGCATCCTTTGCTTAGCATGCACCAAAATTCTAGACCCACAAAAGGAAAATAGATGTTCAGCACAAACCACATTGTTTTTAAAGTTCAGCCATAGTGAGCCATTAAGGAAAGGTGTCGTTCCCCCCCCTCTCCCCCCCCCAGGAAGTTATCAGCCAAATTCCCAGATACCAGGCAAGGACAAACCTTCCAAACAGGACTTTCCAAGAATGCCAGTCCCAGGTTTGCAATGATAACTTTTTCCTGCATAGTTTCCTCTACTACTCTACTTCAACCAATCAAGTAGTACATAGTGGAGGCATCTTCTGCCAGACAGGTAGAGTGAGGATATGAGCATTTTTTTAAAAAAATATTTTATTTATTTCTAGGAGAGAGAGAGAGACAGCGTGAGCAGGGGAGGGTCAGAGAGAGAGGGAGTCACAGACCGAAACAGGCTCCAGGCTCTGAGCTGGCAGTCAGCACAGAGCCCGACGCGGGGCTCGAACCCACAAACCGCGAGATCATGACCTAAGTGAAAGTTGGACGCTTAACCGACTAAGCCACCCAGGCGCCCCGAGGATATGAGCATTTTTGAGGTGTCAAGTAAAGGCCCTAGTTTGCTAGGTCGAAGAAGATGCCATATGCAGAAAATTAGTGATTGACACCATTCTCCCAGAAACACATTTTCCCTTCTTTGTCAACACAAAAGAGATTGTATTGTGCATAGTAATAGCAAGAGGAATTCAGGAGTGTACACAGAGTGGTCTAAGTGCATCCCAGGAGGTACACAGTTTATTTTTCTTGGGTGGGGACAGGGACAAAAATTTTTAACTGTTTTATTTATTTATTTATTTATGCAGGATTTTTAAAGTTCGTTTATTTTTGAGAGAGAGAGAGAGAGAGAGAGAGAGAGCGTGCACGTGAATGGGGAAGGAACAGAAAGAGAGGGGAGAGAAAGAGAATCCTAAGCAGGCTCCACACCACCAGTGTGAGCCTGATATGGGACTTGAACTCACCAACTGCAGGATCATGACCTTAAGCCAAAACCAAGAGTTGGTAGCTTAACTGACTGAGCCACTCAGGTGCCCCATTAACTCTTTATTTTTAGTAAAATATAATTTTGAAAAATTTAACTTTTATTACTAGAATGTCAGCTACTTGGAGTCAGGGATCCAGAACGCTGATCATGACAGAGAGGGGCTAGTGTTTTCCCAATCAAAACTGCCCAGCACTAGGACCAGAATGCCTTTTCTGAATCTGATGTGTGGCCTTCTAAATGCCTGGGTCCTTGCCCAGAATGTGATCGGTGATGGAGGACCTACACAGCTACTGCTTCTTTCTCAGGAATTTTATCACAGGCCTGGTACGTTTGATGTCTGGTCATTTGACATTGTTCACTCAACAGTTGGCACAAAAAAATAGGGCATTTGGGCCAGTGTACTAAGTTCTGCAGATCAAACACCTACTCTAGAAATGGGAAAAGCCCAAATCGAGCAGTATGACTGGCTTCAAGGATTGGGAAGGATAATTACTAACATTACAAGAACTAGTCCTTTGAAGTCTCAAGTTTCTTAAATAATAAATTTGCTGAGAATGCCAAGAGTTGGGGAGATAGATTGCCAATATCCCGTGGCTGTTAATAAGGGCTTTGAGGGAGTTGCATAAGATGTGACCCAGAAGGAGAAGGGTGACCTGGAACTGCAGGTGAAACTACTAGTTGAATATTCTGGTGGGTGGAATGTGCAACAAATTTTAGATAAATTGAGACCAAATAAATGGGCCATTTCTCTAATCCACTTTCTATAACTAGAGCAGTAAAGGTTGCCATGTAACCAGGGTGACACTATGTCAACACTATGTAATATGAGACGGAGAATGTTTTAGGGCACTATGTACAGCAAGAAGAGGGAAAAGTTTAAAGTGTGTGACCCTTATTATCATCCCCTCTGCTTCCTACTTCCATGAAAGTGATAACCTTTCATCAGACCAAGTGAACTAACAGAATCGCTGGGTGGGCCTCCACAATGACCCATGGAAGGCTATGTGGTTAGGGCATCTAGATAAAGAGGCCAAATGGTAGCTGCTAACCAACCCCACCCCACCATGATCCCAGACTTGTCTGATGACTCATGTATTAAAGCTGTGCAATTGCAGATGTTCACAGACACAGCTAAAGCATTGAGAGTATGATACTGTTTGCTTTGGGGCTATCCATAGACCCTCCAATCAGACATGGATTATGCTTTACAGCCCAGAAAATAATAAGTTAGACATAGCCATAGGCATAGCATAGGATCCTATGGCTATATGGCTATTCCATGCCCATATCACCTGCAGAGTGTGTGGCAATAAAGTGCTGGAACAGGTGCCTGAAAAAGACAAATTTCAATAGTCTGTTGCTTACCATGCCATTGGCAGACTGGTTGGCTCTCCTGCCTAATGTATCTGCTTGTGGTACATCTACCCAAAGGTTTATCCATTCTTAGCCATATTCTAGCAATCCAAAAACTTTGGGACATAGAAGTATCTGGAGTGGAACAAATACAGTGCAGGACCTCAGCCTGCATACAACTTCCCACACTCCTTTTTTTTCCTACCCTGACTTGATCAATTAGTTAAGAAGCCCAGACACATCTTATGTGAGTGGGTGGATGGACACCAACCTAGATACACTATTGTGGTCACTCTTTCTACCTTGTCCCATGTTACATTGCACCTCTAGATGCAGACATTGCACTTCCACACTAAAGCAGACATTCTATTGTGTGGTCACTGCACTTATCATTCTTATGATACATGCACTCATTCTTAGCTCCATAAAAGGTGGGAGAGTGCTGTGGTAACAGGGAAAGTCATGGATCCCAGATAAATTGATTTATGGTTTGGTGGGTGAGATAACAACTTATGATTCTTATTGAATTGCATAATCTATATGACAGTAGCCCACTGTACGGCACTCAGTATCCTCCAGGATCTAGTAGAAAGTTGAGGACTACTTTCATGTTGATAATTGTTATCAAAGGATACCATTGCCACATAATAAAACTCTAAAGGCCTAGGCTGTGATCCTCCTAGTGGGGCATATCAGAAGCATCTTATAGTATTTCAGTCTGCCAAAGGCATTTTCAGTATCATTAGACCTATTGCTAATACGATTCAGGAGAAAGGACCATTTGCATCACAGTTTAGATCTACTTATTTCAGACTCTTTCTCAATTCAGATCCATTGAAAACTGACCAGTCTCATGAATTACTTGCCAAATGAGTTGAAGTAAAACAGCTATATACTGTAAATACTGCCTCCAAAGTTTGAGAAGCTACCAAATGTTGAACTTCTTCCTCCCTGATAGATGCAGCAACTCATACCGTTATGCCATTTATACTACTTATACCATTATAACTTATATCAACTCATACCATTATACCACTTTAAAGGAGAGATCCAGAGCACCTGGGTGGCTTAGTCAGCTAAGCATCCAACTGTTGGTTCCAGCTCAGGTCACAGTCTCGTGATTCGTAGGTTCAAGCACCACATCGATCTCCACACTGACAGTGCGGAGCCTGCTTCGGATTCTCTCTCTCTCTCTCTCTCTCTCTCTCTCTCTCTCTCTCTCTCTCTCTCTTTCTCTCTCTCTCTCTCTCTCTCTCCCCAACTGCCTCTTCCCCTCATGCTCTCTTTTCCTCTCTCTCTCAAAATAAAGAAATAAACTTAAAAAAAGATATATTCCATCATGACCTGAACCACTGGACCTCTAGAAACCTTACCAATATGGCAGGGTCCTGAAATTTACCTCCAATTCTCTGGTATACGTATGTGCTTGTTACATTCTTATCTGTTCCAAATCAATATAGTGGATCCATATGATGGTCTTGAGGATATTAGAATGATTAAAATCTCTCCAAACCATATTATGACAGTAAGAGATTTGACATAGTCCTGATATAAGGTAATAGAGACGTGCTGTTGGTGGTGCTAGGTATGCAAATAGCTTCTGTTTTCTCTTCTATAACTAAAAAGCCAAGCACTTAACAGGTTACAAATTAACAGGTTAATTACTAACTGCATACCAGGTGCCAAAGACTGCACTAGATTTTTTTCAGCTAAGAAAATATATTTGAAAATGTAACTTTCTTTAGCATTACCATTTTATTCTCCAAGAGCCAATGACTTTTGCCCTAGCAAAAATGCCAAGTTAAATGAGAATATGTTAGGAATCACCAGTTTTGCATGTCTCAGGCCTTCAATGGTGGTACTAATGTCTGGAATTCATCCTGAGGTGTAATTTTCCTTTTAGTTTACTTTCTTTGTGTCTTTGTCATACAGGTTCAGATGCTACGATTTGGCCCTTTCTAGCATAAAAACCCTATTTGTCCTCAAGGAACCAATACTGGGATTCTCCAGTTACTAAGCATACCTATTTATACTATACAAGCTAGGACAGGAGAAATACCCATAAGATAGGCCCACCTCTTCTTGGACCTACTATTAGATTCAGGCTAAACTCTATGAGCCCTATTCTGCTTAGCAGATTATGGTGGCATTTTGGGTTTATAGGCATCAAACTCAAACAGCAAAAACTTAGAATTACTGTCTAAATATTGCCAGAAGGTCTGGTTGTTGTTTTCCTCTCCCAAGGGCAGTGTAAGTCTGGACAAGGGCACTGGTCCCCCTGGGGCAGGCTACAGGGGAAAATTAATAGTATCTTTCTGTTCTCATGTTGCCAGACTCTCTCACTTGAAGTCTGGGAGTTGGTTTGGTCTGGGAGCTAAGTAAGAGTCTGTGAATCTCCACTATGGTAATTTACTTTTCTGCCCAGAATATCTAGACATTTTCCTCCTATATATGTTAAATGGTTCCTTAATAGCTGCTTATCATTTACGTTTCTTGGGACCCTGTAGTCAATGAGCCATTACTACGATCACTGCAGTTCAAAACACTATGTTTTCACTCCATGTCTGTAATAATTGTACCCTTCTACCCCTGCTAGTTTAACCCTATCACCTGACCTTAATTTTAGGAACTTATTGTTCTCAATGAGATCAGCAACTCATTTCTACTGCAATGTTCTCCACCACCATTTCTGGCCGATGGAGGAGAGCCAACACAGAGCTCTTTAAGGATGTTATTGCCTTTCTCCCAATTCACTTTGGTGAAGTCAATGTCCTTTTGTTCCACATGAAGGGATGGTTTGGCAGTGGCAGGGTAGACTGAACCTCATAGATCCATTTCAACTTATTCTTTTCCCTGAGCCTTTAGACTTCTTCCTTTATAGTATTCCAGGAAAGTTCTGACATTCTGACCTCATTAACCACAAGCCATCATTTAATCTAGGCTTCATTTGGCTAACCTAACACATTATTAACAGATGCTGAAGCCAAAATATTAGAATGATACCTTAAGTGAGTGCATTTATGTAGTGAATTTGGCCCTCTCGACCTCTTAATCTAAATAGAACTCATTTTTCTACATGCTTCCTGGGCTCTGGTCAGTATGAATCAGAACTTCGATTATTTTTTAAATTTTTACATTTTTCTATAATATTTAAAAACAGAAATAGTTTTAATTTATAGAAAAAGTGCAAAGATAGTACACAGAGTTCCTGTATATTCTTCACCTAGTTTTCCCAAATATTTACACCTTACTTAATCATGGGACATTTGTGAAACTAATACTTTAACATTGGTACTATATCGTTAACTCTACTACAGACTTTATTGGGATTTTCAGTTTTACCACTAATAACTGGCAGTTCTTCTAACTCATTTTGTGTGCACACCATTTCTTGAGGAATCAGGTCTTGTGTTGCTCCATCTGGACTATCTTGGGCCTTGAATGAATAAGGCCTATAATGTTATGGGCCTAGAATGAATAAGAAGTGGTGGGAGTGAGTTCTGGGAGCATCATTATGAGGAACCCAAAACACCCACTGTATAAGGGTAGAAAAATAAAAAGATAGCTTCAATAAAAGTTCACATTTGAAAAAATGTACAATGGGAAACACATGCACACAAACATATATATCAAAATCCTGAGCACATATCATATCCTGTTAGATGTGAAAAGCAAAGTAGGAAAAATAAGTCTTACCATTATCCAATATGACAGCTCTCTGAGGTGATGTCGTTTTTACTTTATTTTCCCTGGTTTCTCTACTTTCTAAGAAATGCTCCTTTGCTATTGTCCTCTACAGCCACATCTGAGGGGCCACTGGGAAGGAAGCGTGAAGAGAATAAATTTGTTAAGGATAAAGAGAAAAAATAGAGAAGCAGAAAATAGCTAATCCAGATGTGGGATAACTATAAGCCAGGCCCTGTCACACGATAATCCAGTTAAGTCACAAAAATCCTCTGAGGTAGCTATTACTGTACCAGTTTTACAGAAGGGAAAGTGAGGCACAGAGAAGTCACTAACTTGCTCAAAGTCAGATAGCTAGTGAGGACAGAACTGGAACTTGAACCTGGGTAGCCTGGTTCTAGGGTTTGCACTTTGGCGATGGGGTAATGTTGGCCTCTTAAAATGAGTTGGGAAGTGTATTCTTTTCCTTTACTTTTTGAGAAACATTGTTTTTATTTTTTCTTTATGTGACAGAAGTCACTGTATGTTCACCAGGACTTGGAGGTTTTTTTGAGAGACAGGTTTTATATAATTTTTAAATTATGCATATATATTTCTTTATTAGATATAAGGATATCCAGATTTCCTATTTCTTCTTGAGTCAGTGCTGGTAATTTGTGTCTTTCAAGTGATATGTCCATGTCATTTAAGTTGCAGAATTTATTGACATAAAATTGTTCATATTATTCCCTTATTATCCTTTAGTGTCTGGAGAATATGTAATGATATTCCTGTTTTATTTCTGACATTGGTTAATTGTATCTTTTTTTCCTTTCATTTTTCTTGATCAAGCTATTGATCAATTTTTAAAAATATTTTGGAAGATTTTTAGTGTTTTGTATGATTTATTTTTATTTTTCAGTTTCTTATTTTATTGTTTTTTAATCTTTATTTTCTTCTTTCTGCTTATGTTGGGTTTAATTGATCTTTAAAATTTCATCTCTTAAACTTAAGATGGAGGTCTAAATTATTAATTTGAGATATTTCTTTTTTTTTGAATAAACATTAAAAGCTAGAAATTTCATTTTCTTTCAGCTTTGTGAGATATAATTGACAACATTGTAATATGTTTGTTGATATACATTATTAAAGGATTACCACCTCTGAATTAATTAAAAAAATTTTTAATGTTTATTTATTTTGAGAAAGAGATAGAGAGAGTGCATGGCAGGGGAGAGGAAGAGAGGGAGAGAGACACAGAATCCAAAGCAGGCTCCAGGCTCTGAGCCGTCAGCACAGAGCCTGATGTAGGGCTCGAACCCATGAACCATGAGATGATGACCTGAGCCGAAGTCAGACACTCAACTGACTGAACCATCCAGGTGCCCTTTTTAAAAAAGATTTTTTAATGTTTTTTAATTTTGAGAGTTTATGTTTATATATTTTGAGAGACCACTGAATTAATTAACACATCTATCACCTAATATATTTACTTTTTTCATGTGAGAATATATAGGTTCTATTCTTTTAGCAAATTTCAGTTATACAATGTAGTATTAGCAATTACAGTCACCATATTATACAACAGATTGTCACTTACTCATCTTATAACTGAAAGGATATACCAGCCTCTCCCTATACTCCATTACCTGGTTCTGACAACTACCATTCTACTCTCTGTGTCTATGAATTCAACTTTTTAAAAAATTACTATTGTACATAGAGGTGATAAAATGCAGCATTTATTTTCCTGTGTCTGGCTAATTTCACTTAACATAATGCTCTGTTCTGTAGGTTCATCTGTG
This sequence comes from Proteles cristata cristata, assembly GCA_017311185.1. Classification (NCBI taxonomy): domain Eukaryota; kingdom Metazoa; phylum Chordata; class Mammalia; order Carnivora; family Hyaenidae; genus Proteles; species Proteles cristata. The sequence continues at coordinate 214,657 of JAESUZ010001307.1, read as the reverse complement.
TCATTGCGAATGGCAGAATATCCTTTTTGTAAAGTCTGAAAAATATTCCATTCTGTGTTTGTATGTCTGTTTGTGCAAGTGATATTTTGTTTATCCATTCATCCATTTACAGACTCAGGTTGTTCCCATACCTTGGTTATTGTAAATAATGCTGAAGTGAACATGGGAGTATAACATTTGGAGAAAATTATTTCCTTTGTATATTAGTATATCCAGATGTGGGATCATATTAGTTCTATTTTAATTTTTTTTAGGAACCTCCATACCATTTTTCAAAGTGGCTGTTCCAGTTTACATTCCTACCAAAAGGATTTCCTTCTCTCCACATCTTTGCCAACACTTGTTATTTCTTGTCTTTTTGATAATAGACATCCTAACAAGAGTGAGGTGATAATCTCACATTGTGGTTTTGATTTACATTTCCCTCAGGATTAGTGATTTCATTTACCTTTTCATGTACCTGTTGGCCGTTTTTATGTCTTCTTTGGAAAAATGTCTACTTAGGTCTTTTGCCCATTTTATGAATCTGTTTCTAAAACTTTTTGTTTTTATTTTTTAGAAAGAGAGAGAATGAGTGTGAGCAGAAGAGAAGGGCTGAGGGAAAGAGAGAGAATCCCAAGCAGGCTCTGCACCATCAGCACAGAGCCTGAAGCGGGGCCTCGATCCCATGAACCGTGAGATCATGACCTGAGCTGAAATCAAGAGCTGGGTGCTTAACCAACTGAGCCACCCAGGCACCTCTGCTCATTTTATAATTGCATTAGTATTATTATTTTTTAGCTAGTAAGTTATGAATCTTGTATACTTTATATGTTAACCCCTTAACAGAGATGGGGTTTGCAAATTTTTCTCACTTTCAGTAGGCTGCCTTTTCATTTTGTTGATGGTTCCCTTTGCTGTGTGAAAGTTCTTAATTTGCTATAGCCCCAATTGTTTATTTTTGTTTTTGATGCCTTCACTTTTAGGGTCAAATGCAAAAATTTTTCCAAGATTGATGTCAAGGAGCTTACCATCTATGTTTTCTTCTATGAGTCTTATGGTTTCAGGTTCTTATAAATTAAAGTCTAATCCATTTTGAGTTATTTTGGGCTATGGTGTAAGATACTGGCCCAGTTTTATTCTTTTGTATGTCGCTGTCTAGTTTTCCCAATACCATTTATTGAAGAGACTGTCCTTTCCTCACTATATAGTCTTTGCTTCTTTGTCTTGAATTAAGTGACCACACATGTGTGAATTTATTTCTGGGATCTCTATTCTGTTCCACAGAATAGGTGTCTGTTTTTATGCTAATACATTACCGTTTTCATTACCATAGCGTTGTAGAGTAGTTTGAAATCAGGAAGTGCAATGCATTCAACTTTGTTGTTCTTTCCCGATCTTACTTTGGCTATTTTGGATTATTTTTGTGGTTCCATACAAATTTTAGACTTTTTTTTTCTATTTCTGTTAAAAATGCCAATGGGATTTTAATAGGAATTGCATTGAATCTATAGGTTGCTTTGGATAGTATGGATATATTTTTTAAAGTTTTTTAAAAAATTTACTTCTTTTGAGAGAGAGAGACAGAGAGAGAGCAAGTGAGCAGGAAAGGGGCAGAGAGACAGGGAGAGAGAGAATCCCAAGCAGGCTCTGTGCTGTTAGCATGGAGCCTGATGTGGGGATCAAACTCATGAACTGTGAGGTCATGACCTGAACTGAAATCAAGAGTCAGACGCTTAACTGACTGAGCCACTTAGGCACCCCTGGGTAGTATGGACATTTTAACAATATTAATTCTCCCAATTCATAAGCACAGCATATCTTTCCCTTTATCTGTGTCTTCAATTTCTTTTTTTTAATGTCTTATATTTTTCAGGATACAGATCTTTCACTTTGGTTAAATTTGTTCCTCAGTACTTTATTCTTTTTAATACAATTGTAAATGGGTTTTCTTAATTTCTCTTTCTGCTAGCTCATTGTTAGCATATAAAAATAAACTAATTTTTATGTCTTGACTTTATATTTTTCAAATTTACTGATTTCATATATTAGTTCTAATCTGTTCTGTTTTTTTGTTGGTGGAGTCTTTAGGGCTTCCTATATATAATATCATGTTATTTGCAAATAGAGACTTCTATCTACAGATTTTACTTTCATCTTTCAAATTTGGATGACTTTTATTTCTTTTTCTTGCACAATTGCTCAGGCTAGCACTTCTGGAAGTATGCCAAATAAAAGTGGTGAGATTAGCCAAACTTGTTTTGTTCCTGATTTTCAGGGAAATGTTTTCAGCATTTCACTATTAAGTATGACAATAACTATTCGTATACGGCCTTTATTTTTGTTGTTGTATGTTCCTTCTATACTTAGTTTCTTGAGAGTTTTTACCATGCAAGAATGTAGAATTTTGCCAAATCCTTTTTTGGTATCTATTGAGGTGAGCATGTGATTCTTCTCTTTTGTTAATGTGGTGTATCAAATTTATTGATTTGCATATGTTGAACCATCTATGCACCCCAAGGAAAAATCTCACTTGATCATGGTGTATGATCCTTTTAATGTACCATTGAATTAGATTTGCTAATATTTTGTTTACAATTTTTATTTTTATGTTCATCAGGGATACTGGCCTGTGATTTTCTTTTCTTGTAGTATCTTTATTTGGCTTTTGTATGAGGTTAATAATGGCTTCATAAAGTGAATTTGGAAGTGCTCCTATCCATTACTTTAATTTTTTGGAAGAGTTTGTAAAAGATTATTAGTTCTTAGAATTTTTGGTAGATTCACCTGTGAAGCCATGTTGTCCTTGACCTTTTTTGTTGTTGTTGAGAAGTTTTTGAATACTGATACAATATTCTTACTAGTAATGGGTCTGATTAGATTTTCTATTTGTTCATGATTTTGTTTTGGTAGATTGTATGAGTTTATCCATTTCTTCTAGGTTATCTGATTTGTTGGCATATAATTTATTCATAGTAATTTCTTATGATCTTTGTATTTTTGTGTTACCTCTTGCAATGTCTCTTCTTTCACTTATAACTTATTTCGTTTAGAAAGAACTTATTATTATATATAATATAATATAACTTATTTCATTCATAATATAACTTATTATATTATTAACATAATATAACATTTGTGACATAACTTATAAGGTTATTTTTCTTGGCAAGTCTAGCTAAAGGCTTATATATTTCTGTTATCTTTTCAAAAAGCCTACTTTTAGAGTCATTGATCTTTTCAGTCTCCCTTTCATTTATTTCTGCTCTGGTATTTGTTATTTTTTTCTCTTGACTAATCTTGGGCTTTTTTTCTAGCTCCTTGAAGAAAGTTAGGTTAGGCTCTTTTGTTGTGTATGTAACATAGGCATTTGTTACTATAAATTTTCCTTTCAGAATTGCTTTTCATCATCCCATAAGTTTTAGTGTGTTGTGATTCCTTTTTTATTTGTCTCAAGGTCTTTTTGATTTCTCTTCTAATTTCTTCTCTGATCCATTACTTGCTCAGAAGCATGTTGTTTAGTTCCCATACATTAATAAAGTTTTCAGGTTTCTTCTCATAACTGATTTCTAGTTTCATATCATTATGGCTCAAAAGGATGCTTGATAATGATTTCAGTTTTATTACATTTTTTAAGACCTGTTTTGTGCCCAGCATATGCTCTTTCCTGTGGAATGATCTGTATATTAGAAGAACATTAGCTGAAATGATCTATTCTGTTGGACCCCAAGTGTACAGCTGTGAGGATTGCTTCTGCACCATTAAACACTGCTTTATTTTTTGCTATAGTTATTGGGACTTATGAATGCAAGCCCTGTTGGCTATCAGGGCTAGGTGATTTGGGGCCTGGATTTTGGGTTGCAGCTATAAAGGTTGGGATGCTAGTTATATTAACAAATGCCTTCCAGGGAGATACTGGGGACTCGGTTTTGTTGTTGGAATGAGCTGGATGGTAAAGTGTGAGAACAAGAAGCCAGAGGCACCATAAGAAGTCCTGAAGGAAAGGGATGGAGCAGCAAGGAACTGAAAGGAGTTCCATTCCCAGGTCGGAAAGCCGCCAGGACTGCTCATTCTCTCCAGAAGGACATCATACGGGTGCCAGTCCAGGGATAAGAATGTTTTGTCTGGCGCCAGATGTACTCATGATTCAGTATGGAATACACTGCAGGTGCATGTCCTGTCAAGATGCCAAATACTATGTTGTATGTGCTTGCTATTATCAGACAAATAGCAAAATAAAAGAGGCTTGAGCCAGGAGACGATGCTTTGGCTCCTGGAGAGTAGTAGCCCCCTGATTCTTAATTGTCTCATCACTGCAGCTTCGGGACCATCTCTCTCTCACTAAAGGTGAGGGATGTGTCCACTAGTTCCCCTAGTCTACATGGAAGATAGGAGCCAGTCCCTGGATGCATGTTAAAGTAGAAGCTGGATCCTGAGGCAACAGCTTCTAAAGTACCCCTTTTAAGGAACACCGTGGGGGGGTGGGGCAGGGGATGGGTGTTTTTGCCTGCCCCCTTTGCTTTGAGCCTTAGGGGAGCTGTGGCAAGTGATCATGTACACACTTGTTAAGAACGGTTTCTTTGTAAGCTAACACAAGCCAGGTTGGTTATCAGAGCCAAACAATTTAGGGTCCCATCCCTCAGGCACCTGTAAAAGGGGGGCCTCCAGACATTTGTACAATCTCCATCCAGTGAGATACTGGCAGCCTCATATTATGGTTGGAGGAAGCCAGGAAAAGTGGGAGCCTTTGCCTGCTCCGTCTGCACTGAGCCTTGAGGCTGATAGCTGTGGTGAATGTTCATGCACCATTTAAGAATTGCTTCTTTGTTTGCCTTCATCCCATGGATCTTATGGATGCATGCCCCATTGGCCCTCAAGAGCCAGATAAGCTGGAATCCTGTCCTTTGGTCAGGAGTCTTAAAGTTGGGTGCTAGATGTATGACCAAAATCCCTCACTTCTCAGGGAGAAGCTGGAAGCTGGGGGTTCCCTCTTGTTTATCCAGTGCCGTGTCAGGGTGGGGTTTATGGTGAGAATGTGTCTCGAGTTTTCCTAGCCATCTTGATGTGGGTACCTTCTCATGTGCCCAATATACAGGAGTCAGTCAGTTGTTTCTGGATTTCTTTCAGAGGGAATTTCTCTGTGTAGCTTTGGTGCATCTGTGGGAGGAATGAAGTTCAGGAGCCTCCTGTGTCATCATCTTGATCCTTCCTCCTCTTTCAAGTTCTAAGTACCATTTTATCCCCAAAATTTTGATACCTTGGTTTTTACTCTCATTCAGTTCAAAATATTTTCTAACGTATCCTACAATTCTTCTTTGACCTATGAGTTATTTAGATGTAACAAGGAGAATATACTAGTGTGTATATGAAAGAATTGTTGTGAAGAAGTGAATAGACCATGGTAGAAGTAATGTGCTTAAGAATAGTGCCTGACACATTATAATTGTTATGTATCAGCTATTATATTCCACCTCCAAATTTACCTTTGGGTTTCCTCATTCTCTTTTAAGGAGGATCTAAATTCTCTTATTTCCATTACTATAAACCCTGCTTACTTTTTCATACTCCTTTGTTACTACTAGTGTGAAATAGGAATGCTTTCAAGGGTCCAGGTTTTCTTACGTTACTAATATATAATTGGTTTCTTTAATTAGCCAGACTCAGTGGATAAGAGAGAGCCACAATTTGTTTTTCTTTTTTTTCAAAGTTTATTATTTATTTTGAAAGAGCATGTGCTCATACACATGAGGGAGGGGCAGAGGGAGAAGAAGAAAGAATCCCAAGCAGGCTCCATGCTATCAGCACAGACCCCAACATGGGACTCCATCTCATGAACCCTGAGATCATGACCTGAGCTGAAATCCAGAGTTGGTCACTTAACTGACTGAGCCACCCAGGAGCCCTGAGCCACTATTTGTTTTTTGCAACTTCTGCTTTCTTTAGGAGCTGCCTGCCCATTAAAATTATGTGGCCAGATTTGTAGCAACATGGATGAAACTCAAGAGTGTTATGCTAAGTGAAATAAGTCAGGGAGAGAAGGACAGATACCATATGTTTGCACTCATATGTGGAACAGGAGAAACTTAACACAGGACCATGGGGGAGGGGAAGGGGAAAAATAGTTAAGGAGAGGGAGGGAGGCAAACCATAAGAGACTCTTAAATACTGAGAACAAACTGAGGGCTAATGGGGGTGGGGAAGAGGGGAAGGGGGGTGATGGGCATGGAGGAGGGCACTTGTTGGGATGAGCACTGGGTGTTATATGGAAACTAACTTGACAATAAACTATAAAAGAAAAAAATTAATAAAAATTAAAAAAATAAAAAATAAATAAAATTACATGGCCAGAATAAGAAAAAAAGAAAAGAACACAGATGTGTGTTTTTTGTTTGTTTGTTTGAAAACCTTGTTGATTTGTTAATTGACTTTTTCAATCAGAAAAGTTTACTTTGGCTACCTTGGAATATATTACTCATAACAATTTCAAGTTAAATGACTCTCTCCTCAATGAATTTATTTTTTTAATATTTTAAAAATGTATATATTTATTGTTTGAGAGACAGAGAGAGAGAGAGTGCACATGTGCATGCATGAGCATGAGCAGGCGAGGGGCAGAGCAAGAAGGAGAGAGAGAATCCCAAGCAGGCTCCCTGCTAATGGCAGGGCTTGAACTCACCAACTGGGAGATAATGACCTGACCCAAAACCAAGAATTGGACACTCAACTGACTGAGGCACACTGGTACCCCTCAAATAATTTATTTTATACATAAAAGATTTTTTTTTACTAAATGCTGTTTCCAAGAGTTATTCCTTTTCTCTCGTCAACATTTTAAAACATCAAACAGAATTGAATGTGCCTCTTGCCCAAACTAATATATTCAAAGCTAAGATAACATGAAAATGTTGGAACTTCGGCTGCACACGAATATGCTGCAAAAGACTGTCCTCCATGTTGAATAAAGATGCTAAAGAAATAGGACAAAATTTTCTGTCCCTAAATGAGGGAATAGGACTTCAGGGAAGGGAGTGGGCACTGAAGGGCTCTTTGAGATTTTTAAATCCTGAACCGCTGTTCCTGCTTGTCTAGATACAAGTGCCGAGCTGGTGATGAGACCTTTTGGACTTTTCACACCTAACAGCCAACCTCTCACATTTTGATACAGGTTTCTGTTCTGTTCTCCATGAAAGGTTTTAATTTCTAGAATAGTATTTTCAACAAGAGTTTAGTATCAGATTAAACAATTCTGTTGGCATAACTGAGCACAAAAATCTGATATGTTCCCTCCCAATAGCAGTGATTACTTTAATGCAGTTGTTCCATTCATAAGAAAGTTTTATAGCATAGTAATGAAATCAGCAATATTCTGCGGTTAAATATAACTAATTCTACTGCCATAAATTTTTCATTTGAAGGCTAAGTCCTCATCAAGATTTATATCCCAAAGACCTACTCCTTATGAAAATGTCTTCATTGATGCTTTTACCTTTATTAATTAGTAATGTTAATTAGTTGAATAATTTTTTTTAAATTTACAAAGCTAAGGGGCAGATTGTCATCAAGTTGTTGGCAGCAAACATACTGTCACTCTGCCTGTCCTCCTATCTCATTATTATTGTTTTTGTTCAATTCATAAAAATGCCAGTGAGCCAGCCAAAGGTGCCACCCACTAATAATTAGGCAAAATGAACTGCCAACGTATGATGGGAAAGAAATCTTTCCAGGGAACAAAACATTATATAGAATTTTTGTTTGAAAAATTATCATTCATGATATTTGGTCCTAAAGATAATTGGAGATTTTCAACTTTTTCTATATTCATAAAGGTAAACACTAAAATTTTTATTTGATTTTATTCTGCTTTATCAATTTGACAGTTGCAAAAGCAAGAAAACTACAGTTTGCCACATTATCTAGGACATATCTGAGAAAAAAATCTTTAAGTACTTCAATTAATCATCAGAACATGAAGTATGATGTAGGAACTCTTGATGACTCCAAACTCTTTCTAGATATCCAAGGAGGTCAAAGTCATTTCTGTAATTATGACATGTTAATTATTTATAAATTGTTTTTCAGTGCTCGCTTTGGCAGCACATATACTTATAAATTGTTTTCATGGTAACAGTAAGATTAAATTGTCTATAAATGATTTTTATAAGAGTGAGATATTAATTGTGCTTTGGTCACTCATTGTTACAGTGTCCAGTGAAGTTTTCCAGAGGCTTCGTGATGTATCATATCACAGTAGATTGAATGTAGAAACAGGTATGAAAATCTATCTCTCATTTATAAGGGATAGACATTAAAAACTCTTGTAGAAATGTAAAGTACTGTCATCTTCTTCATTAATTTTTTAGAGAAAATTTTCATAAACATGTTAATACATAATGGATCTATTATTTTTTAAATGAATTAATGAATATTTTAAATTTCTGTTTAATTTGTAATGTAATAACTATCAATAGTTACACAATGGACACAAAAACCTCTTTTTGAAGTCCTTAATTTTAAGAGTGTAAACAGATCTTGAGACAAGAGTTTGGGAACCACTGCTTGATCCAATTGCCAAGAAAACTCCCTACTTTCATCATTCTATCCTAAGAATTGTGCACTTGAATTTTAACCTAACATCCTTACTCGTTTTAATGACCTCAACTCCATTTCTAGTTCATGTATTCTGTGCCTCCATCCACTCCCTAATTCTAGATTCAGTGTATGACCAATTACCTTAGCTCCTGAATTTAGAGTTCTGAATACCTGGAGTAACTTGGTGACTACAGAGGCAAGATTCTTTGAAAAGTATGAGAAGATAAGAGTACAAAGGGTGAGCTTCAAAGAACTGTGATTTTATAACCGGTAACATTTCTCTTGTAACTCTTATATTCATGTAACCAAGGCAACAAGAACTGATCAGAGCTAGAACCTTACCATTTATGGATGGTCTATAATGTGTCAGATATTCTATTCGTTACTTTGTCTTTTATTTTTAATCCTTACAGTTTGGACCTTTGCATAACTGATTCATTTCATAGGTGAGGAAACCTAGGTTTGGAAATGATTTGTTCAAGGCAACACAGCTAGTTTGCAGATTTAGGATTCCTAGTCTGGCCTGATTAGTGCCCCGGCTAGGTGAACAAAAGGTGTCTTTTAATTCTGTGTGTGTGTGTGTGTGTGTGTGTGTGTGTGTGTGTGTGTGTGTTTTCTTTGGATTTTACAATGAGGGAGGTCTGGACCATAAGAGACATTTAATAAATATATATTTTTTTGTAGAATGGAGGCATAAATTTGACCCAACCTAAGAGTTAAGTTCTGCTTTGCAGTTTAAGGATTCTTTCTCTTTTCTCTCAGATCATTTCAGTTCTCTGATCAGAATCAGAATTTCTAACTGTTCCCTCTGCTCATAAAACCATTGTAATCAGAGAACTTTTAGCATGAAGAGTCACTGACCTTTCAAGGGCAGAAAAAATTAATGAGTAAAGACAAGCTTGTTTCTTCCAGAATGCAAATTGGAATTAGTCTAAGAGGAACTTAAAAATAAATGGCTACTGGAGACTGAAGAGTTATTAGGAATAAAGATCAAATCCCAAGTAGGATTTTTTACATTACATGAAATATACATCTTGAATTATTTCCCCACGCCCTCTCCTGTAAGGAAATTCTATTTTGCTTTCATTGTCTATTTAGAACAATTTGGTTGTTTCAGTTCTGCTTTAACAATCAACGTAAAGTACACGAACAGTTTCATGTCATTAACTTTCATCTCTATTTGCCATTATAACTTGAAATCTTAAAAAGTAATGGTTATCCTTTGAGAAAGTACTTTGTGTGACACTCCTATGTCTGAAAGATCACAGGGATAGGAGGGAATAATTCACACAAATCCAAACTGATATATTTTAGCTGCTACCTATTTACTCATTTTATTTTCAACAGGAAAAGACTAATTTAAACCAGTTACATCAATAGTAGTAGAGGAGTAACATGAGCCAAATTGTTAATAGTCCCTTTCTTCTTTCTTTCTTTCTTTCTTTCTTTCTTTCTTTCTTTCTTTCTTTCTTTCTCTCTGTATTTATTTATTTAATTACATTTTAAAAAATTATATTCAAGTTAGTTAACATAGAGTGTAATAATGATTTCAGGAATAGAATTTGGTGATTCCCACTTACATATGCCACCCAGTGCTCATCCCAACAAGTGTCCTCCTTAATGCCCCTTGCTCTTTTAGCACATCTCCCAACCCCAAACCCCTCCAGCAATCCTCAGTTTGTTTTCTGTATTTAAAGGTCTCTTATGGTTTGTCCCCCTTTCTGTTTTTATATTAATTTTGCTTCCATTCCTTTATGTTCATCTGTTTTGTATCTTAAATTCCATACATGAGTGAAGTCATATGATATTTGTCTTTCTCTGACTTATTTCATTTATTTATATACTCTACACTCTAGTCGCATCTGCACTGTTGCTTATGACAAGAGTTCATTCTTTTTGACTGCCAAGTAATATTCCAGTGTGTGTGTGTGTGTGTGTGTGTGTGTGTGTGTGTGTGTGTGTGTGTGTAATACATCTTCTTTATCCATTCATCCATCAATGGACATTTGGGCTTTTTCTATACTTTGGCTACTGTTGATAGCACTGCTATATACATTGGAGTGAATGTGCTCCTTTGAAACAGCACACCTGGATCCTTTGGATAAATACTTAGTAGTACAATTATCGGGTTGTAGGGTAGTTCTAGTTTTAATCTTTTGAGAAACCTCCATATTGTTTTCCAGAGTGGCTGCACCAATTTGCATTCCCACCAGCAGTGAAAAGGAGTTCCTCTTTCTCTGCATCCTCACCAACACCTGTTGTTGTCTGAGTTGTTTATTTTAGTCATTCTGATTGGTGTGAGGTGGTATCTCATTGTGGTTTTGTATTTCCCTGATGATGAATGATGTAGACCATTTTTTCATGTGTCTGATCACCATCTGGATATCTTCTTTGGAAAAGTGTATATTCATGTCTTTTGCCCATTTCTTCACTGGATTATTTGTCTTTTGGGTGTTGAGTTTGATCAGTTCTTTATAGATTTTGGATACTAACCCTTTACCTAGTATGTTGTTTGCAAATATCTTCTCCCATTATTTCAGTTGCCTTTTAGTTTTGCTGGTTGTTTCCTTTACTGTGTAGAAGTTTTTTTTTTATCTTGATGAGGTCCCAATAGTTCATTTTTGCTTTTGTTTCTCTTGTCTCTGGAGACATGTCAAGTAAGAAGTTGCTGTGGCTGACGTCAAAGAGGTTGTTACCTGTTTTCTCCTCTAGGATTTTGACAGCTTCCTGCCTTATGTTTAGGTCTTTTGTCCATTTTGAGTTTATTTTTGTGTGTGGTGTTAGAAAGTGGTGGTCCAGTTTCATTCTTCTGCATGTCACTGTCCGGTTTTCTCAACACCACTAATAAAAAGTTTAGTCTGATTTACAGTAAAAATGATTAAAGTGGCATATGAAAATAAGTTCAGAAAAATTTAAACAATTAAGAAAATAGCTTTTAAAAGTATTTTCTGATTTAATATCAATTTCTTCTATATTTTCTTATTCAGAAATATTTTTATAGCTTTTATAATTATGAAAAATAAGATTAGTGTCCATTTTCTCTGACCTCACCTATTAATTCGTTGTACATATTTTCTGATGTGTATCACATTTAACTTCCTGTGCACATTTCTCCCATCCCTCACTAGTGTGCAAGCTCATAAGGTCAGAGAACCTGCTGTTCATCTTTGCATCCCTCACCAAAAGCAGTACAGTGCTTTGCATGTTGTATATGTCCAATAAATATTCATAGGAATAAATTATTACTCATCACGCATGCTAACGTTTCTCTCACAATTTTAATCTTAGGTCTATATTGGTTTCTCTAGAGGAACCTAGAATCTAGAGCCTCAAATTTAATGGAGTCTTGCTTAGATTTGATTAATTTGTTTATTGATTTGTATCCTTTAAATGAGTGTTAACATAAAGTGCAGGGAATCTCCTAAACAATGATTCAAATTGGTATTATTAGTATTGTCCCTGTCAATTACTTTTGCTGAAATAAAGGTTCTGTTCTTTGATCATAGCCTGGAGATTGCATCTCCTGTCATATTTTTCAAGATGGTCTAGAGTCACAAGAGAGTGAAAGTGAATAGGTATGTCAGACAAACCTAGTACTTTGTCATTTGGACACAAGTTTAATGGATGAACATACCTTAAATGTAGGATGAAATAAGGTGTAACTAAAACTGGGCAGAAAGTAAACACAGTATTTGTGTCAGGAAAGATATTTCCTTTAGTGAAAGCTGATGAGGATATGCATTACTTTTTTTTAATGGGAAAATCCCCCAGAACTAATTTTCATATATTGTATTTTGGAGACAGTTTAGGGACAGGAGTAAGGTATCCTTACACTGCAGCCATCTTGACTAAGCCACTAGTGTTTATATTTTGGGAAACGTGACCTACTATAAAAATACTTGTGTTGTCAAGAAGGACAATATACTTGTGTTGTCAAGAAGCTGTCAATAGGACAGAAGCAAAGAAAAGTAGTTTTCCTCATGAGAAGAGAAAGTATGAGAATAAAGTCTCGACTGCTTGTCATTTGTTTTTTCAGGACAGACACAGAGCCAGATGACCTGCTGTCTAACAGCAGCCTAAGCACCATGATCAAGAGCAGGGTCACAGGAGAATAAGACTGATTTAGGTTTGAATTCCAGCTGTGACATTGTAGCCCTGGACAAATCAGTTAACTCCTTTTCTCCTTATCTGTAAAATAGTCATAATGATGCTTTCATAGATTCTTTTGAGAATTACAAAAGGCTATGTTTTTAAAAAGCCTGGTACACAATAAAGATTCACAAGGGTAACAAAAGAAAAAACAAATTTGTTCTTTTTATAAAAACATTCCTTCATCAGACAATTATATTTCCTCATGCTACTTTAGCTTACTAAAAAAATCTCTCTTTTGTTTTTGTTTTTTGAAGAGTGAGCGAGAGACGGAGAGAGAGAGCAGGAGATGGGGCAGACGGAGAAAGAGAGAGTCTCAAACAGGCTCCACTCTGAGTATGGAGGTGGGGCTTGATCCTATGATCCTGAGATCATGACTTGAGCCGAAATCAGGAGTCAGATGCTCCACCGACTGAGCCTCCCAGGCGCCCCAAAATATCTCTTAAGAATCTGCAATTGTCATCGAAACGTACTCTACTCTAAGAAACCACCTATGTTCTACTACTTCTTTGAAGATGAATTAATTCAAGTCGGATGGGTATCATACAGACTAAAATCATACACACATAGTATTCTTGATTTCAAATCAGTTTGTTGTAAAATATATCATATGCATCCAAAGCAGCAGCACTTTATTATTCCCTCACGGAACTGATGAAATCAATTTTCAGAAAGTAAAAAGTAATAAAAGTTCAATCCTGAAATTTGGCATATGTACCAAAATGTAGCACATTGTGAGCCTGAAACAATCAGCAAATCATACTCATTTCCTTACTGGGAAAAGAAGGAGTAAATTGCCTACTGATTGTGGATAGTGGTGTGGATAGCAGGTAGTACAGAATTTTATCTAGAAGCGTAAGTTATCCTTATGAATACAATTCCCAGTCTTGGATCCTTTGTAGAGGTTCAGGGTGAGGGCTGTGGAGCCTGTATATTACTACTTATCCCTTTATCCTCAAGTTACAATCAAAACTGAATAATCAGGGCATCTGGGTGGCTAAATTGGTTAAGTATCTGACTTCAGCTCAGGTCATGATCTCACAGTTTGTTAGTTCGAGCCCCACATTCGGCTCTGCACTGAGTATGGAGACTGCCAGGGATTCTCTGTCTCCCTCTCTCCCTGCCCCTCCCCATCTCACATACACACACACTCTCTCTCTAAGTAAATAAAGAAAACTCTTAAAAAAATGAATAACCATAGACATTTGAGTCAAACAGGGGTCAAGACACTAACATTATTACTGATAATGGGCCATGTCAGGGATAGACATACAGTTTTTAATATTCAGAATAATTGCAATATATTACTGCCTAGTCCTTCTGTTAGTTGACAGTATTGCCAAGTGCCTGAAGAGATTCCTTGGGAACTAGAGGTCTCAGGGTCAAATACACTGTGTTCTCATGTTCTCCCACATGAGTATATTTAGCGATGAAATCAGCTTGAAATGAACAGTAAGAACAACTTTAAAGGGGAGATGATGTCATCACCCAACAGTTGTATCCCTTCATTTCGGTGATGGGGTTTGTCGTGTGCTCACTGTGTGCAAATGTCTCAGCGCTTTAAAAGGAAATATATTTTTTTCATGATAAACATAGGCACAAAAAGGAGTAGAAAACAAAAAATTGCTTGTATGCCTACCACCCCAATATAATAACTATTAGCACATTTAGTTTTTACAAATCTGTCAAAATATTGAAAAAATATTTTTATTTTTTCTACTCAAGAATCATAATGGAAGTGTTTTTAATGTTATAACATAATCTTGATAAATATATACTTAATTACAGTGTAGTACATAATATTTTACTAAAAGGATTTAGTGTAAAATATTTAACCAGTCATTCAGTGGTTATTTTCAGTTTTTAAACTTGTTTCCAGATTCCCCTTTGCTAATTTAAATAATGCTTGCTGATGTATCATTTTGCATAGAACCTTTGCTACTTTATGTTTGTTAGGATAGATTTTTAAGAGTTGAATTTAGGGCCCAAGGTATATTTAGGGTCAAAGTATACTCTCACAAGACATATTTTAGTAGGGGGCAAAGAACTTTCTCCTAATAAAAACCCAATCAGATCTCTAATATCTGGTGGCTAAACTGCTTCAGTCTGTGACTCCCTCTCTCTCTAGCCCTCCCCTGCTCACGCTGTCTCTTTCTCTTGCTCTCCTAGAAATAAATAAAACATTAAAAAAATTTTTTAAAAAATCTGATGGCTGAAGGTTGTTCTGAGAAGCTATATGTTAGGAATGCCAACAGGGCATATAAGACCTATATATGGAAGTTGTATTCCATTACTGATAATAACCCCTACTGTTACTAAGAGAAAATGTTGACCTTTGATGCTCTTCTGATGCACTAGAGAAGTTTAACAAAAAACAACATATTTTCAACTTGATAAATTCTTTAAGGAATAAAAGAGAAACTAGCATTTGTTGAGTGTCTTCTTGGTCCAGGGCAGTGTTTCCATTTATATATATATTATTGTTGTGTGGTAGGGACCCCTCCCTAAGGAGAGAGAAAAAGAGGAGAGAAGACTTCAAGGTCACCTAGATACGCATCTAGGTGCCTACATCCCCCATGACCTTGTAAACTGAGGACAACTTAATCAGACTGCGTGTTTCTGTGTGTTACCATATGTGAGAGACAAGGAAATAGAAACTGTATTAAAAAAAAAACTATGCCAGATGATGTGGGCCGCTCAGTTCTTTAAGTACAAACCCAACTGAGTGATGCTGGCATGAATAAAGTTGCTTCCTGGAAAGAAAAGCCTTGGTGTCACGACTCTCTGTGCAAGAATCCTGCTACCATTGGAGTTACATGGTAGGGTTTGCCTCAATTTACCCCACATCTTTTTTTCCACTCTATGTTTGTGGTTGATAGAATATAGTATCAGAGACCTGAGTATAACAGCGATACAGATTTTAGCCATCTTACTGGTAAAACTGGATTAAAAGATGTGAAACACCTCAAATTTCCTTCCAAATCTTTGGAATACCTAGGTCTGTCTGTCATTTATTTACTTGCTTCCAAGTGAGAAGCTGGAGTTGAGAAAGCAGGCCCTCTTGGTCTGCTTGTTGAAAGATTAAAAACACAGGAGGTAACTGTGTAAGAGAACAGGAGAGCCCCAGAAGACAAAAGGCAGTGGTTTGCCTTTTAGTTATTTTGGACCAAAGGAGAACTGCCTTTCTATAAACTAATTGGGTCACCCACTCCTCCTGTCCTGACAAGGGGGCGGTATAGAAAACATGTGCCTTCATGGAAATATGACAAAGGGAACTAGCATCTGGATCCTTTACCTTCCCAAATTATTACAAGTAGTCTTCAAAAGAATATTATAAGGATTATAATCCTCTTTGTAGGTAAGGAAACTGAAGTTCAGATATGTTAAACAATTCTCAAGTTCACATAGCCAGATGGTAAGTGAGCCCACATTCAAACCCAGACCCCAAGGCCCACATTCTTTTCATTGTGCTGTTGAGCACTATTGACTTCATGAGGCTTACTGCACCCCTCTCCCATTCCTATTTTAATAGAGACTTTTTAGAGACATATGTCTTACCACGGAGAAGTAA
Organism: Proteles cristata cristata; assembly: GCA_017311185.1. NCBI lineage: Eukaryota > Metazoa > Chordata > Mammalia > Carnivora > Hyaenidae > Proteles > Proteles cristata. The sequence continues at coordinate 198,369 of JAESUZ010001307.1, read as the reverse complement.
CTCTCATGGTGGGAATTTCAGACGTCTTGGTAGACCAGACAGAATTGAGGTTTGGGGCAGTTTGGTCTTTGACATTTCTCAAATGATGAATCTATCTGTAAATTTTGGAACAGCTATAGCAATCACAACTCTATGTAAGGAGACTTCCTCCTGTTAGGAGAGATCTCTTATCTTTTGGGCCCATACTGCAAGACCCTGATTGCTCTTTCACCTGGGTCATTTCCCATGGATTGCTTATGCATCTAATATGTGAGTAGATGAGATACATTCTCCTTTAGACAAAGAGCAGGCTTGCTTTCTGGTTGCTGTACAAGCAGTGCATTCCCTAAGCTAAGTGTTCTTCAGATGCAACATAAGCCCACTAGAGCACAGCATCCTTTTGAACATGTTGTATTATTATATTGTGTGATATTGCATAAAAGTAGCCATATATAGGGGCGCCTGGGTGGCTTAGTCGGTTAAGCGTCCGACTTTTGCTTAGGTCATGATCTCGCGGTTCGTGGGTTCGAGCCCCGCGTCGGGCTCTGTGCTGACTGCCAGCTCAGAGCCTGGAGCCTGTTTCAGTCTGTGACTCCCTCTCTGACCCTGCCCTGCTCACGCTGTCTCTCTCTCTCCTAGAAATAAATAAAACATTAAAAAAAAAATTAAAAAAAAAAAAAGTAGCCATACATATCACTGAAGTAGAATTGAAAGTCCAGAAATAAACTCATACATTTATGATCAATTGGTTTTCAATGAAGGTGCCAAAACAGTTAAACAGGAAAGGAGCAGTCTTTTCAACAAGTGGGGCTGGGACATACAGCATACATCTACCCACATACAGTGGAGTGAAATTTGACTCCTACTCACACCATATACAAAAATGAACTCAGAATGAATCAAAGTCCTAAATGTAAGAGCTAAGTTACATATATAACTCTTAGAAGAAAATATAGGTATCAATTTTTGTGAGGTTATATTAGGGAATAGTCTTCTAGATATTTGGATATAATACCAGAAACAGAGACAACAAAAGAATAAAATAGATAAATTGGACTTCATAAAAATTAAAAAGTTTGAGTCTTATCAAGGAGATGAACAGGGGTGCCTAGATGGTTTAAGTGGTTAAGAGTTCTACTTTGATTTTGGCTCAGGTCATGATCTCGTGGTTGTGGGATTGAGCCTCACATTGGGCTCTGTGGTGAGCATGGAGCCTGCTTGAGATTTTCTCTCCCGTTGCTCTTTGCCCTCCCCTGCACGTGTGTGCACTTTCTCTGTCAAAAATAAATAAATAAGCTTAAAAAAAAAAAAGGATCAACAGACATGCCATGGACCCTGCCCTTGGAGGTGTGGGAAGGGTACTAGATGATGCCTCCTTACACCAGAGCTTGGAAGAGACTTTCTGCTGGCAAAGTGAGTTCAATGACTGAGATAAGGTACCCCACCTTGGGGCCTCATAACCCAATTCAGACTAATCTTCTCCATGAAATAAATAAATTAGAAAGAAAGAAGGAAAGAAAGAAAGAAAGAAAGAAAGAAAGAAAAAAAAACAGGCAACACCGGGAATGGGAGAAAATATTTGAAAAATATATATCTGATAAGGTTCTAGTGTCCAGAATATATATAAATAACTATTATAGCTCAACATGAAATGACAACCCAACTAAAAAATGAGCAAAAAATATTACTCCAAAGAAGATCCAAAACTGGTCTGTAAGCACATAAAAAAATGCACATCATTAGCCATCAGGTCAATGTAAATAAAGTCAGAGATACAACTTCACATCCACCTGGATGGCTAAAACAAAAAATGATAGTAACAAGTATTGACAAGGATGTAGAGAAATCAGAACCCTCACTGCTGGTGGGAATGTAAAATAATGCAGCTACTTTGTAATGGTTCCTCAAAAGGTTAAAACATTACTATATAATCCCATAATTCCACTCTTGGATATATACCTCAAAGTGATGAAAACATATGTACATGCAAAAGCTTATACAGAAGTGTTCATAGCAGCATTCATCACAGTAGCCCAAAGGGGAAACAACCCAAAAGTCTATCAACTGATGAATGGATAATAAAATGTGATATATTCATACGATGGAATTTTTTGGGGCCATACAAAAAAATGAAGTTCTGATACTTGCTCTAACATGGATAAGCATTGAGAACATTATGCCTAGTGAAAAGGTGTCCAACACAAAAGGGCACAAATTGTAGAATTCCATTTAGATGAAATGTTTACTGTAGGCAAATTCTTAGAAATGTAAGAAGCTGCCAGAGAGTAGTGGGGGAGCTACTTTTAAGGAGTATGGAGTTTCTTTTTGGGCTAATGAAAATGTTCTGGAACGACATAGTGGTGATGGATGCATAACTTTGTGAATTTGCTAAATATCACATAATTGTACAATTTAAAAGGATACATTTTATGGAATGTGAATTTTATCTCAATCAAAAAACAAAACAACAATAAAGAAAAATGTGCTAAGCCACAGTCCAGAAACAGATGAGTTGGGTAAATGGCAATTACATGACAAGGCTTCTATTTTTTCTGCCTAGGAAAGGAAATTTGAAAGAGAGCTGAAAAATGAATTTATGAAAAAACTAATAAATTAGGTAATCTCTGATTAGGTAAGATGTAGTCATAGATATCTAGGAAAATATAAATTATCTGAAATGGCCCAAGAAGAGGTAGACATGTTTGCACTGATTAGTATGTAGGAAATTGTTGTAGGTTAACCTCAAGCATGGTTAAATACTAACATGCTATTTCTGCTTCTGTAAATCCGCTTGGCAAGCTTGTACTTCCCTGTTCTGGCTGACCACACCCACACGCTGTATGTAAGGTTACAGAACACCACGTCACCATTCTACCCTGGTAGTCTATCACATAGTCACTACCCCACGGCTTCTCAAATGTCGAATTATGGTTGGTCATTTCAAGACAAAGAACCTAAAATTGATAGGTCTCTGCCAAAACTAACACCTGAGTGTCACAATGCAATCAGTTCCCATAGTATGCTGTAGAATGGAATTGGTTAAATAAATAATGACATATTCTGTCTTACTGAGATCCATAGAAGCTCACTGCTACCTTTGTTCGGAGCCATTCTCTGAATTTCTCCATGAGATCAGGTTTGGCCCAGCCGTAAATAAAATCTTGCCTCGCTTCTATTGGTTGTTTGGTGGTCTCTTTGACAATCACCCTGTTTCAGATATGGGAAAGGTTTTTAGAGATAATCATAAAAAGTCACCAGGTCCAGATTGTTTCACATCTGAATTCAAGCTACCTTTGAAAGGACATATAATTCCTCTATTATTGACTATTTCAGACCACAGAGTTTTTAATACAGTTAAAAACTAGTTCATGTGTGCATGCAAAATAACCACAATTAATTTTTTCAAAGACAACCTTAATGCTGAATACTAGTAAGAATCAAACAAAATGGGTATGAATATACATGAATGTGCATACAAATATCAGAAAACACTAGCAAATTAAATTCAGCAATGTATTAGAGAATAATAAACCATCGACAAATGATTTTTTTGGTTTTCAGCATTGAAAGATAGGGTTTTTTAAAAAATGTTTATTTATTTTGAGAAAGAGAGAGTGCAAGTGGGGGAGGAGCAGAGGGAGAGGGAGAGAGAATCCTAAAGAGGGGTCCACGCTGATGAACTATGAGATCATGAACTGAGCCAAAATCAAGAGTCAGACACTAGGTCAATTGAGCCACCCAGGAGCCCCGAGAGAAGGTAAAATGTTAGGAAATCTATTAATGTAAAACATTATCTTAGGTGATTAAAGAAACATCATGTGATTATATTAATGGATGTTTTTCACTTTTTGGTATTGCTGACATATTTGGAGGGTATGTTTTAATTATTTCTCACCCCAGTTTGCAGATAGCTTCTGGACTACTCAAAATATTTTCCAATCCATAAACCTGTAGAGAGAAGACTCAGTAAAGGAAGAGTATGGAGAATCTTCTACAGTTTTTCTAAAAAAGCAGGTTGTAAAGGCCAGTTAAATCAAGCTCAAATTGGTTCAAATCAAGCTCATTATGTAGTACAGAATCATTATATGATATATGATGATTAAGATTGCTCTAATGACTAATGGAATAGACTTTGTGTCTTATTAAAATGCAAATGATCTTGGCGGGGTAATATATTCAGCTTCATTTGCCAGTTACAACAGAGGAGACTGTTAGGGAAGTGGAGAGGAGGAAAAATATATTGGATACTTGAGATGGGAAGAAAAGTACACCATCAAGAAGGCAAAAGTACTTTGGGAGATCAATTTTACTGACCTAATAACTTTGGCTTGTGGTGAGTCCTTAAGGTCTATGCTCCAATCACAGGGGCCTCAATGAGAAAGGGCAGGGTATATTCATAGGATGAACAGATAGGAGAGGAGTTAGCATTCAAGAAGTGTCTTCCATGGCCCCAGCTTCTGAGAGCCATTTTAATAATAACAAGCACCATGTTCACAATTTATAGATGAGGAAACTGAATTTCAGGGAGGTTATCATGCACAAGGCGACCCAGCTCTTGAAATGTTAAGCTAAATGTTAATCCCAAATTCATCTCTAAAGTCAGTATTGTTTCCATTGAAATAATTAAGGGAAAGAATAGTCTATGAAATAGTTTTATTCAATAATGAGAATATGAGATGAGTACGGCATAAGCATATTAAACAAAGCATACGAATATTTCTTTAACTGATTTACTCAAAAGTTTAGTGAAATTCAGAAGCAGAAAATGTCCTTTTTGTCAAACACAAAGAGGAAACACAGCCAGTAGGGATTATTCTATTTCTCTAGTATATAAATTTCATTAAGCATTGAAACCAGGCCAACCATCTGTCTCTCTTTGGTAGCCAAGGTTGTACACAGTTAGTTTCCGAATATATATATGTATATCTCCTCTCTCTCTCTGGGCTTTATGTGAATATAAAGGACACAGATAACTCTCTGGTATGTCATTTAACAAATTGTGATTTTAATATTTCTCTGGTCGATTGAAAATTACATGTTTTGCATTAAAAATACTATGAAGATCCCTTCTTCAGGAAAGCCTGTCTTTGAAGGTCTTGAGGTGATTACTTACACAAGAGTTTCCAGATTGGGTTTGTAGTCTACTTTAAGGCAGAATAAAAAATAAACTAGTGAGTTTTTCTTCATTGAATTTGCTTAGCTTAAATGTCTACACAGCTTATTTTTCTCATATATTTCATTAGCAGTCTACATTGATAAGAAAATAAAACATACAGGGTTAACTGGGTGGCTTAGTCAGTTAAGCATCTGACTCTTGATTTCAGCTCAGATCATGACTTCATGTGGGTTTGTGGGTTTGAGCCTCGCATCAGGTTCTATGCTGAAAGGCCAGAGACTGCTTGGGATTCTCTTTCTCTCCCTCTCTTTCTGTCCCTCCCCTGCTCAATCTCTGTCTTTCTCTCAAAATAAATGAACTTAAGAAAAGGAAATAAAAATATATAATATTTAATATGTAACATACAGATTATATATATGAGTATATCAAACTATTTGTCTTAATTTTTTTCTGGTTTATCTTTGCAATGAAGTTTTAGAAATAGTTTTGGTTTCTTATATATATAGATAATTTTTTTAAGTACATAATTAAAAGATACTGTAAATAGATCCTCTGTTATACCATTTTGCATTCTCATCAGCAATTTGCTCAAAGCCTTACTAATAGAAGGTGTTGTTATACTTTGCTTACCAATCTGAGACTTAGAGGTAATATCGTAATTGCATTTTTCTTGTTAATGAATTAGGTCCAGCATATTCCCATATGTTTAAGGGCCAATTGTATTTAATTTAGTTCACTTTTTCTATGCTGATTGTGTCTTTTTTAAAATTTTTAATAGATTAAAACAAAATTTTAATGTTTTTTTTTTTTTTTTTTTGAGAAAAAGATACAGAGGATGAGCAGGACAGAGGCAAAGAGGGAGACACAGAATCTGAAGCAGGCTCCAGGACCTTAGCTGTCAGCTTGAATCCATGAGTAATGAGGTCATGACCTGAGGCAAAATCAGAAGCTTAACTCACTGAGCCACCAAGGCTCCCTTGCCCCTACACTGATTGTCTTTTGTCTATTTTCCTACTTGTTTGTTTCTTTGTTTCTTGTTCTTCAAATCTTTAAAAGGTAGGTTAAGTCCTTTGCTGGTGAAAAGTTACAAGCTTTTCCCCTTGTTTACTTACTTTCCATTGGTTGCACTTTTTTGGTCACAATTAAAAATCTGAGTAATGTACAGAGTGCTTGGCTGGTTCAGTCTATAGACTATGAGACTTAAAATTTTTTTTTTAATGTTTATTTATTTTTGAGAGTGAGAGAGAGAGAGAGAATGAACAGGGGAGGGACAGAGAGAGTGGGAGACACAGAATCTAAAGCAGGCTCCAGGCTCTGAGCTGTCAGCACAGAGCCAGCTGGTAGCAATGCTTAAACCCATGAACTGTGAGATGATGACCTGAGCCAAAGTTCGATGCTTAACTAACTAGCCACTCTGGTGCCCCTAGACCATGTGACTTTTGATCTCAGGGCTGTGAGCTCAAGCCTCATGTTGGATATAGAGCTTACTTAAAAAAATCGGATAATGTCAAAACCCGCCAATTTCTTTCTTGTAAATTGTTTCTAGATTTTTGAGTTAGTTTATTATTTCTAGATTTTTCCACTCCTAGGATATATAAAAATTCTTCTAGTCTTATACTGGTCTTCTCCCCAAAATTGTTTAATTTTTTTTTTTTTTACATTGATATGTTTGATCTATCTAGAGTTTATCTTTGTGGACTCAGTTTCTATTTTTCTGTATTTAGAAAGTGCAGTTAGTTCTACTCTAGTACTTGATTTGAAGACACAAGATGTTCCAATGTAACTGATATATTAGGGAACAGTGTGAATATAACACTAATTTTTGCTTTTCCTAACGAACAGTTTTGTGTATGGGAAATACTAAATGCACATGGAAAATTACCTAGCCGATCTGAGTACACAACGTGCATGCACACAAAACCCTCAACTACCAGCTACCCCAGTTGTCCACATGTTTTATCCTACAAGGCTGTGTTTTGCTATTACTTTACATATTTGTAAACTTAAAAAAACTTTTAAATGTTTATTTATTTGGGAGTATGGGGAGGGGGGCAGGAGAAACAGAGAGAGAGGGAGACATAGAATCTAAAGCAGGCTCTAGGCTCTTAGCTGTCAACAAGCCGGGCTCAAACTCGTGAACCACAAGATCATGACCTGAGCTGAAGTTGGATGCTTAAGTGACTGAGCCACCCAGTTGCCCCTGTAAACTTTTTATGTTGGAAAAAAAAACAAACAAAAAAACCACTTATTCCACATTTCAAATATGTCTAAGTATCATGGTTCAAAAATGTCAAGGAGTATATAGAAGAGGAAAACTATAAAATCTGAGAGTAAAGATTTTCAAAGAAATGAGAAAGCATGTAATTCCTCTCAAGCAAAAGGCATTAAGGAATTTACATTGCAGACAATCAAGAGACTCCACAAATATGAAAGAAGCATCTATGGCTGGAACAACTTCAAGTGCTGTGAGATCAGTAAGAACAACATCTTAACAGAATGGAAGAAATGGAAAGACTGTGGAATATGGATTGAAGGCGAAACTATTGCCAACAACTTTTCTCACAATCAAAGAGAAAGCATAATCTATATATAAGGCCTTAAACAGACATTGCCAAATCCTGCAGAAGTGACTTCTTTTTTTGGGGACTGTTGGTTTGGTGATTTGAAACATGACTACAGTTTCAAAAGTCTTAAGCTGTCTGGTGAAGCTAAGAGAACAAAAAAGAAAGCCACAAAAGATTTTCCAGCATTGAAACAGACAGATGTCAATGAAGAAGTAGGCTATACAGTGCGTCATGTTGCAGTTTTGGTGAAACAAGTACCTATTAAAAATGAATGTCTTGAAGGACCTCCATCTCACAGGCAGAAAAACAGCCTATTTAAGTATTTAAGATGTGAAACATCACAAATTGTGATAATCCTCTTTCTATTACTTCATAGTGAGTCGCAGGATGCAATCCTTCCCAAGTGCACTTCTACAAGTAAACTTCAGGTCTTTTTCAAGGTCGAGTGCCATTTTTATTACAGTATTTATAGATTTCTTAATCTTTAAGCATGTATAAAATTGTGCTGTATTTAAAAAAATTAAATTCTATCTTTTCTTATAACCATAAGCCTCATACTTTTTTATTCTGTGATTTTGTACAATGGGGAGATTTCTGGGAACATATATTTTCTATTACAGCTGAACTGATTACATATATTTTCTGATTATTTGAAATGTTGCTTTTGTCTTTAAATTTCTATATGTACCTTTTCTATTTCTGATATTCAATTTTGTTTCATGGTCAGTCTAACTACTTATAAGACAATGCCATGTTATTTTAATTTTTGAGGTTTGATAATTTATTTTTTTTATTTACTAAAAAAACGTTTCTAATGTTAGACAGTGCAAGTGAGGAGGAGGCAGAGAAAGGGAGACACAGAATCCAAAGCAGGTTCTGGGCTCTGAGCTGTCAGCACAGAGCTTGACATGGGGCCAGAACCCATGAACCGCGAGATCATGACCCAAACTGAAGTCAGACGCTTAACCAACTGAGCCACCCAGGCCCCCCGAGGCTTGATGATATTTTAATATCTAGTAGAGCTAGCTAATCTCCCTCCTTCTGCCCACTTGCCCCACCCATAGTTCCTATAGTTTAGGGTTTTTCATATGGACTTTTGAATGGATTTCATGATCTCCAGGAAGAAAAATGTTGATAATTTAAATGGAATTGCATTAAATTCATGAATCAATACAGAGAGACCTGACATGCTTCTGCTATTGAGCCTTCCTCATCATGAAATATCTCCAGAAAAGGCCTTCCAATTGTTTAAGTCTATATCTATTTCAGAAGTGTTTTGATAATTTTTTCTCATAGAGGGTTTTGTATTTCTTTCTTTTTTAATGTTTATTTTTCAGAGAGAGGGAGACAGAGTGAGTGGGGGGAGCAGTGAAGCCAGGGAGACACAGAGAGAAGGAAATACAGAATCCAAAGCAGGCTCCAGGCTCTGAGCTGTTAGCACAGAGCTTGACTTGGGGCTCTCCAACCCACAAACCACAAGATCATGACCTGAGCCAAAGTCGAATGCCAGACTGACTGAGCCACCCAGATGCCCCTGAGGATTTTCTATTTCTTAAGTATATTTCTACTATTTTATATTTTTTGTTGCTATGCTTCCTTTATTTTCTGTTATGTCATTTAATGTTTGTTGTTTTAATTAAATCTAATTTTTGTGTATTATATATTCTGTTTCTGTGCTAAATTATCTTATTGTTTGTTGTTACTTTTCCCTATTTTGGGGGCATTTTCAGGTATATATCATAACAGATTATGTAATTTTTATGTTATTAAGCAAGAGAAGGCATTGAGAGAATTTTCCAATTCATATGCCCTAAAGGCCTTTTCTTTCTTAATGGAATAAAACTAATACTTCCAATACACTGTGAAATATTAGTGATGGTGCTTATCCTGATCTCATTCTTGTCTTTTAAAGGAATGGTTCAAGTATTTTCCTATTATATGAGTTCCTGGTTTTCAGGCTGTGATAGATTGAGTAAGTTTCTACCTATTACCATTTTAATGAGTGTTTTTTTTAAGGAAGGAGAATATAATTCCTGGGCCTAACTGAGCATCATTTGATAAAATATGCTGTCAAGAATGTACAGAAGGGGACACCTGGGTGGCTCAGTTGGTTAAACGTCTGACTCTTGATTTCTGCTCAGGTTTGTGAGCTCAAGCCCCATGTTGAGCTCTTCACTAACAGCATAAAGCCTGCTTGGGGTTCTTTGTTTCTTTCCCTCCCTGCCCCATTTGCTCTCTCTCAAAAATAAATATTAAAAAAAAAGAATGTACAGAATAAACACAGTAAGTGGAAAGCAGGCTTCTTGAGTTTTTTATAAGTAGTTGTGAAAATGATACTTCTTTGAGTATATACTTTTGAATCTGCCACTGAATTTGTTTCATATTTCACTATGATGAGAAGTGGCAATTCTGAAAAGATGGTGGATAAGTTTGTATGGGTTGGGTGGGGTATATATGTGTCTATTAAAAAAACTTTGTGATTAATAGATGTGATGAAATTCAGAATTATATGTCAATTTTTATTATGCTCTGGGGTCTGCATCCTAACATTTCATATTAATAGACATGATATTGGCTTTTTACTTGCCAATTCTGCACACTCAGCTACCAGATTATTATAAATTAAAGTCAGAGCATAGGTTAGTAATAAGAATTTCTAGGGGATAGTTAAGGGATGGTTTGCAGGAGGCTAGAACCCTGTTTAATTGTGTTTTTCTATAGTGCTTCATGGCAGACACTGGTAACTCTGCTAAATAATTGTGTAAAGAAAGATGAATTTGGGGGCAAATTCAAAAATAATACAACTGCAGTTGTATTGTATAGTGGTTTAGTCTATAGTGTAGCATAGAATTTGAATGAATAACTTTTGGTGGCAAACTTCCTGGGTTTAATTCCTGGCTATACCATTTACCGAGTCTGTGATTATGATCAAATTCTATACAGTGCCTGTGCCTTCACTTTCTCATCCATAAATACAGGACAATAGTGCCTACTTCATATGTGACTGTTAGGTTTAAATCAGTTTACATATATGAGACCTTAAAATATTACCTAGCACATAGCAAGTACTCTATAAACATAAGTATTTTTATTGGATGGCTATTTCTGCCATTCTTTTATTTTTTTTTTAAATGTTTTATTTATTTCTAGGAGAGAGAGAGAGAGAGACAGCATGAGCAGGGGAGGGTCAGAGGGAGAGGGAGTCACAGACTGAAACAGGCTCCAGGCTCTGAGCTGGCAGTCAGCACAGAGCCCGACGCGGGGCTCGAACCCACGAACCCCGAGATCATGACCTAAGCAAAAGTCGGACGCTTAACCGACTAAGCCACCCAGGCGCCCCTAACTTCTGCCATTCTTATGGCTAAATGTGACTACTATCAGTGACTACTTGTGACTACTTTTTAGGGCGACAATTCTAGAAAAACAGGTGATTTGTTTTATTAAGTGAGAAATTAGGATGTATTTCTTACAGTTAAGATTTCTTATTAGAATATTCTCAGTTTTTACTTTTTTGAAGAGAACAAGCCTTAAGAATTTGGGTTGAATAAGCAACGTATTTAAGGAAATGATATCTAAAGAAGTCTTAACTGTCATATATAAAATGGAGTACATAAAACAAAATTAAAAACTAAATCTCAAATAGAATTAAATTTCAATATATATTTACAAATTATCTATTTAAAACACTGAATAATTCTATATTGAAGTGCTGAAATATTGTGCTATTGAGGTAAAATAGATAATTCCTAAAGGCAAAATATTTTTTCAAGTGATACATTTTCTGAAAAACTATTCTCACGATTTTTTGTTTAGCTTTTCTTCACATGCTGCAGTCTAGGTCTAGATCTAGAGAAGGTAGATTGTGGTCAAAAGAAGTGGAATCATGTCTTTGGGCTTCATTACCTTCTCCTCAAAGTAGAAACTTATATTCTAAGATTTCATGAATTTCTTATGAAGGAAATATTTACCTTTAAAGTAAATGGATACAGAAAAGGAATGAAATGTATTGGTCATTTTAAGGTAGATTATATAAGTAAATAATGTGATTTAGATGTTTTCTTGAATGCTCCCACAACTATGAAAATGTTTTTGTTAGGTATTAAGTTTTAGATTATATGGAAACTATAAGTCTTCTCTCTGCCTTTAGTTTTGACAATTAAACTTTGTCATTAAACTACTTTATGGAAAAGCCTGCTTGTATTACAATGACATATTTAGTAGCAACCAGTGGTGTAACTCCCACTTCTAGAAAAATGTAAATGATTCTAACCTGTCAGGAATCAATATAACAACTTCAGCTTATTTTTGAGAAATTTTAAGGATTTGGAATTTTGCCCTATTTGTAGGCTAACAATTGAATCTCATGGACACTATTAGAAAACACAAGACTCCGAGATTAGAGATAAAGGACAATTTATTAATCACAGGGATAGTGGTAGTCAGGATATCTGCATTTTTGTCTGGGTTCCTTGAGCCTCTATTCCCACAGTATTATGTGAATAGGATTATGTAATATCTGTTTACAAGTAGGTTGTTTTTTAGGAGAGAAATTCTGAACTTAAAGAAATCATAGTCTTTTATAATGAACAATAAAGACACCTACATTTTGCTGAGACATTATCTATGTTTACCAAAGCTATTCACTCTACCAATAACCCTGAAAAGATAATCTAAAACAATAGATAGTCAGTGACTCTGCTCATAAGAAGTACAGAAATATGAGAGGCCCTTAGAGAATTCTCTCTCAATACTTTCACCTCCTAGTAATATCTTTTACATATTCTGATTAATTTTATGTAATTCTTACATGTTCAAGTGAAGACATGTCAAAACTTGCATTTTTAAGCTTAGCCAAATATATTGACAAAGTCATCAGTAAATCAGTTTGGAATAATCAGAACTATAGAAATTTCCCCATTGGGTTAGTCAATGATGTGTCTAAAATAGCATGGCTAATTATAAAATGATATATCTTCATTCATATTTGGGAGCAATTGGATTCTGATAATATTATATGCATCGTTAAGTTTAACGAAAGTAGATATATTAACAGGACTCTGGCAGACATCACAGGGACATTCTGTCATGAATCCTGCTAGCTAAACTCCTAAGGTCTCTCAGAGAATCCAGAAATCATTCAAAGTTTTTACTAATGATTAGTTAATCTGTTCCAGGGCAGACCCTCAATATCTGACTGGGTTCCTCATCCTCTACCACCTCTTTGGTGATATCTGATCACCATAGCCTGCCTTCAACAAGAATCCTGTGAGGTGGGTTTAGCCAGAATCCTCCTTTACCCTTAATGTTTCCTTTCAGAAAATTTGCATTTATTAACCCCTGCCCTATGCTTTGACTATAAATCCCCATTTGCCCATGCTGTTTATGGAGTTGAGCCCAATGTCTCTCCCACACTGCAATATTCCATCTCATGTCCCTATATGGACTTTGAATAAAGTCTTCATTATGGCGCTTTAACATGTGTTCTTGAATATTATATTTTCTTTAACATCATTCAAAAGTGTGACTCATAGACCAGCAGTATAGCCAATACTTGAGAATGTATTAGAAATATAGAATCTTAGTGCCCATAGCAGATCCAATAAATTAAACCTGCATTTTAATAAGATTTCTCAAGTGATTCATGTGGACATTAGAGACTGAGACACATTGACATGTGATTGGTGTTCAGTACTTGAGGACCACTTTGGCTAGATAAGAATACCTGGAAAACTTTTTTAATATAAATAGAAATTCTTAGCACTCTCCACCAGAGATTCTAATTCAGTAGATCTGAAGTCCAGGAATAAGTCCCTTCACCTTCTTTGATTGTGATGCACCATTGCCCTAGGCCTAGGGCGGCATATCCCAACTTTGGCTTGATCTAGTTCCAGATCAATGACTCTCAATCTTGACTGCACAATAGAATCACTTGAGGAGCCCTTTAAAAGGAAAGCTGAGTCCTACTCTGAGAGACTTGACTTACCTGCTCTATTGTGGGACTAAGGAATTCATGTGTTTTAAAGCTCCTAAAGTGATTTTAATGTGCAACCAGAATTAAGAAATACTAGTTCTCATAATTTACCTAAATAATGTAGGTGGGAACAAATAAAAGGAAACTTGGATTTTTTTAATCAGAAGAGTTTCATACAAGATGGACCTTTTGGAAATATTATTTTTATGATGGTATAAAAATGGATTAAAATGGGAGCAATAAGGAGTGTGAAAACTACCTGTAATAATGCAGTTGAGAGCTGTTTTATTAAAGCACTGGCAGTAAAAATGAAAAGAGAAATTTTGAAAGAGGAAATATTTAGAATAAAGAATTATCAGGTCTTTGAGATGAACTCTTTTAGTAAGAAGTGTGTTCAACCACATCAGAGTCTGTAGAGAGGTCAGAGTTAGATTGTATCGTGAGGAAGTTGTGGAGATTTTCTGAGAATATTATTCCGGTAAAGAGGTGGAACACAATTTAAAATGCAAGAGATTTTAGAGAAAATTAATGATCAAGAAAATATGGAATTAATGATGAACAAAACATGGTTCATTTAGGATCCATAACCCAGGTGCCTGAATGGCTCAGTCCATTAAGTATCTGACTCTTGATTTAAGCCTAGGTCATGTTCTCAAGGTTTATGAGATCAAGACCCATGATGGGCTCTTTGCGACAGGGAAGAACCTACTTGGTGTTCTCTTTCTCTGCCTCTCCCCCATTCCTCAAAAAAAAAAAAAAAAATCTTAAACAAAATAAAATCCTTAACCCAAAAGACATGAAAGAAATAACATGCTTACTAGAAAGGAAAAATAGTTTAGAGAAGGTGGTTGTTGTTTTAAAGAAGTGTGAAATCTACACATAAGGTGAAGTCAGAGATTGAAAGCAGAAAGCCAAACAAAATAAACCTCTAGTTTTTTTTGTGCATTCAAACTATGGGAAAAAATTCAACAAATATTACTTGACTGATGGGAATATTTGTGAAAAGGTACTATAGACTTAAAAAATAAAATCCTGGGGGCACCTGGGTGGCTCAGTCAGTTAAGCATCTGACTCTGGCTCAGGTCATGATCTCACAGTTCATGGATTCAAGTCCTACATCGGGCTCTGTGCTGACAGTTAGCTCAGAGCTTGGAGCCTGCTTCAGATTCTGTGTCTCTCTCTCTCTCTCTGACCCTCCCCTGCTCATGCTGTGTGTCTCTCTCTCAGAAATAAAGTTTATTGAGTTTTGTCCCTTTTTTTGATATATCATATCCACTAAACTGAGGTTGTCTGATGTGATCTACTCATGCAAAGGCATATTTATACCACTTTGATTTTTGACTGCTGTGTAGGCATCCTCTGCTTAAGTCCATGGTTCCTCTTCTTTGTTCCCACTCATAGTGGACCTGCTATTATCTCCTATCTTGACCACAGCATCACCAAGAATGAAATAGATGGGCAGCCTACTAAAATGTTGCTTAATTTATGTAACAGGAAAAGCTGTAGCTCTGATGGCTAAAAACCTGACATGAGTCACCTCATGTAGAGTGATAGTTTCTATCTAAACCTAAGTCAGTTCACATACCTAGAACTCCTTCATTGAAGGGAAGGCCTGGTCCTCTTGAGGAAGGATGCTGCACACTGCCAGCATCCTCTACATACTGCAAATCTTCCTCCAAGCCTTTCCCAATGGGCCACTACTAGAGTGATGCATACAGGTGAAATGGAAATACCCATAATTTTCAGAGTTTATTTGATATGGTATACAAATTGATGTTTTTCTCTGGGTACACCACACCCACTATGACCTACCAATCAAGATGGGAGCTTATGGTGGCCAAGGGATAGAGGGAGGCTTAGCCTGAGTTACATGGACCTAACACTGAGTAGAACCTAGCTTGTTTTCTCCCCAAGTTCCTGAATAACAATATGAAATTTTCTCAAAAAATTAAAAATAAAACTATCATATTACCCATTAATTCTGAGAATATATATCTGAAGAAAAGGAAATCAGTATCTCAAAGAAATGTCTGCATCCCCATGTTCATTACAACTTTACTTACAATACCCAAGATATAGAAACAACCTAAGTGTCATCAATAGACAAATGGATTAAAAATGTGGTATATATACAGTGGAATATTAGTGAGCTACAAAAAGAAGGAAATTCAACCATTGACAATAATGTGGGTGAAACTGGAGAACATTACACTAAGTGAAATAATCCAGACACAGAAATACAAATACAGTGTGTTCTCACTTATATGTGAGATCT
Organism: Proteles cristata cristata; assembly: GCA_017311185.1. Taxonomy (NCBI): domain Eukaryota; kingdom Metazoa; phylum Chordata; class Mammalia; order Carnivora; family Hyaenidae; genus Proteles; species Proteles cristata. Next base: position 182,464 of record JAESUZ010001307.1, on the reverse strand, counting down.
AAAAATGCTGAATTCATAGAAGGAAAGAGTATAATGGTGGTTTCTAGTGGTTAGGGGTGAAGAATATGAGGAGAGGTTGGTCAAAGGGTATAAACTTTTAGATAGAAGGTGAAAGTAAGTATTTTTAATTATTACTATTGTACTATACATTCAATACCCATACCTGGTTCATCTTATACCCTGGCAGATGGTGCTAGTGGCGGGATCATGGCCAAATAAGGCTGTAGCTGCATCCACAGAGGCGTGGAGCTGGGTATGTAGTCAGATCATAGCCAGTGAGTCTGCCACCACTTTGTGGGCCTGCCTTCTCTAATTAGCCCTGTTTTGGTCTGGGGCTCCATTGGAGTTTGCAAACTCCTACCTGGATCCCAAAGCTCCCACAAAGGCACTTTTGTCCATGGATGGCTGCCAAATTGTTGTTGCTATGGAAGAATATGAACAGTGGACTTTTTATTCTGCCATCTGGCTGTGTTCATTTTTTTAATGTAGTGATCTTCACTTCATTAAGCCAAATTGAAGACTGCTGATTTATATAAGCATATAGATTTTTTAATGACAAGAAAATGTAAAGCTCTGAACCATATAATAATAATAATAATAATAATAATAACTTTGAAAAAATAAGCTAAAGTGAAAATGGCAAAATCTAGTTCCCGGTAATAGTATCGTCAATTTTACTGGATGTTTGAAATTTTTCATAATAAATAAATTAGGAAAAGAAAAACAAAATTTGATTTGATTAAAATTAGTCAAGAAAACAATTTATAAACTTCAAAAGAAGATGTATTCTAAGGAACAACTAACTTTGGCAATAACTACTTTGTATTTTGAGTTTGCCCTTTCTTAGAAAAACAGTAGTGCTACAAGCCATTGTCAAGAGTGTGTGGACCCAAAATATGCATTGTTTTAGTCTGAGAATGGAAAAGAAGTACAATCCATTGATTTATGTATCTCATTAGAATAATGTCAAAGCAGTAAATTCATTCTATACAGCACTTCCTTGACATGATGAAGTATGCAATATTATTGTTTCAGAAGTTTCACTGATCCAAATGCATGAATTAATTAAAACTAATTTTAAGGTAGAGTTATTTTTTCTGTCAGACACTAGGATACTTGAATAGGCAGTGGTGTCTTTCTTTTAACTGTTAAGCTCAATCATATTTCTTCCTCCCTTACTTTTCAAATCAATAAGATCCATAATTTTGTATGTGATATTTGTATTTCAATATATATCTTTGTATTTTAACTATATTTGTATTCATCGCTCAACAATATGCTGATGTTTCAAAACTGTATAAATGTTAGACTTTATCCTCTACCACATGTGAGATTTTTTCTATTTTAATACATGTAGCTCTGTCATTCATTTTATAGCTATGTGTTTTTCTAAATTATGAATATACTACAATTTACATATCTATTCATCAATAGCACTGGTGGACATTTAGGTTGCATTCAATTGTTTTGCTCTTGTAAGTAAGGCTTGTATATATGCATATATGCAGAAAATTCTTTAGTAGTGGAACTAGTATGTTTATAGAGAATGTGAGTTTCTTTTATAAATTTCTTTTTTTTTTTTTTTAAAGATTTTTATTTATTTCTAGGAGAGAGAGAGACAGCATGAGCAGGGGAGGGTCAGAGAGGGAGTCACAGACTGAAACAGGCTCCAGGCTCCGAGCTGGCAGTCAGCACAGAGCCCGACGCGGGGCTCGAACCCACAAACCGCGAGATCATGACCCAAGCGAAAGTCGGACGCTTAACCGACTAAGCCACCCAGGCGCCCCTCTTTTATAAATTTCTATTAAAAAGTTTTGCCCATTATTCTGTTGGGCTGTTTTTCTTTTTCTCATTAATCTTCTTTATCTATTTGGGATACTAATCCTTTGCCACTTACAAGGGTTGCAGACAAATTTTCTCAGTCTATATCTTATGTTTTCACTTTTAAAAAATGGGGATTTTTAATACTCAAGTTTTAACATTTAATGAATCATTTCCTTTATAGTTTATCTTATTTTAGGGAAATCTTGTTTAAGAAGCTTTAAATTTTGGGGGCACCTGGGTGGCTCTTGAGTCATTTGAGTCATTTGAGCATCAGACTTCCGCTCAGGTCAAATCTCATTATTCATGGGTTTGAGCTCTGCATTGGGTTCATTGCTGTCAGCACAGAGCCTGCTTGGGATCCTTTGTGCCCCCTCTCTCTCTACCCCTCCCCTGCTTAAGGTTTCTCTCTCTAAAAAAAAATAAACATAAAAAAGAAGTTTTAAATTTCTCAAGTTCTTCTGTATTTTCTTCTAAAAAAGCTTAAAGTTTGATTTTAATATGCAGTCTTTCAGTTATCTTGGAATTCATTTTTCTATTATTCTAGCATGTTTTTTTTGTTTTTGTTTAGCTTTGTTTTGTTTTTTGTTTTTTGCTGCTCCAATCTTTTCTCACTGTGAAATATTTTTTCCCAACTGTTCCTCATTTCTTTATGCTGTTCTATTTACCTACTTTTGAGGTCATGTCACACCAAAAGCTACACTTTAGTCACACTAAAGCTACATAAAATGTCTCGATATTAGGTAGTATTAGCCTTCCCCATATTTTTCATTTTTTTAAAATGGTCCTGGCTATTTGTGGCTTTTTGGTTTTTCATATCGATTCTTTTTAGAATCAGATTATCAAATTCATGCATTTTTTTTATTTTTTGGTTGGAATTGTATCAGTTTTACAGATTAAATGGGGAGAATTCTCTATCCTTATATTACTTCATTTTTCTTAATGTATTTTCATAAAGTTTATAATGTTTTACATATTTTTTCCTAGATTTATTCCTGGGTACCTTATGCTTTTGTTGCAACATTACAAAAAATATCTCAAAATGCTAGATTTCAGCAATTTATTGATAGTGTATAGGAATGTATTTGATACCTTAAACTTTTATGTAGATAGTAATATTGTCTAATAAAAATGTCAAGGTTAGTTTCCCTTCTTTTCTCCAATACTTCCAACTTTTTTATTTATTTATTTATTTTGGTCTTTCTTCATGGATAAGGACAGTATCTAGTATTATGTCAAATAATGTAGTGATAACCTGTAATCTTGTATCTACTTTTAGTGGCAATGCTTCTAACAATTCACCATTTACCCTGAAGTCCCTGAATGCATGTTTGTAAACAATAGTAGAGAAAGTCTTTAATCCTAGCACCTAATCTTGTTTCTGGTACACAGTAGATACTTATTAAATAATTGTTTATTTAAATTTCATTATTCTTTCTAGTATAGGGAGATATATTGTGTAAGAGCATTTCTATTAGGCATAAAAAAGCCTAGAAAATTATATGCTTAAGTATAAAGTGATTACAGCTTGCAATCTGGTAACATCTTAAATTATCCAGAGTAGATGTCAACGTGAATATGTAGGAATCTTTCTAATCGGTGTGATAAACAGGAGGGAATTACTCTGTGACTAGGGAGAATTGATTTATGATAAAATTGCTGTTTTTAAACATCTGTTATTACCAACCCACTAGGCATAAACATTCAAATGTTAATCATGTCATTCAGGAGCTATGTTTTTCTGTTTGCCTTCTTTATAAACCAATGGTAGGCATTAGGAGAAGGAAAGCAAGTTCTACTATTGTGCTACTGAATTAGTTTCTATTGCTTTGTAACAAATTATCACAGATTCAGCACCTTAAAACAACACTAATTTATTGTCTCAGGTTTCTGTGGGTCAGGAGTTTGGCCACCGGTTAGCTGGATTCTCTCCTCAGGTCTCACAAGGCTGCAATCAAGATGCCAGCTGTGCTATGATTTTCTTCTAGGGTTTGGGTTCTCTTCTAAGCTCATTTAGGTTAGTGGCAGAAATTCAGTACCTTGCAGCTTTAGGAGTGATGTCCTTGTGTTCTTCTTTGTTGTCAGTTAGAGACCACTTTAAGCAACTAAAAGCCAATACTGTAGTCAGTTCACAACATGGCTGTTTGCTTTCTTTCTCATAAGCCAATCAGAGAAAATTCTTGTTTCTAAGGGCCCACTTGATTAGGTCAGAACCATCCAAGGTAATCTCCCTTTTGATTTACTAAAAGACAACTAATTTGGGACCTTAATTACATCTGTAAAATACCTTTTGGCAGGTAATATAATATAGTCACTGGGGTGATATCTCATCATATTCACTGGTTCTGACCAGACTCACAGAGAGAGGATTATAAAAGGTTGGGGGTCAATGAGGATTATTTTAGGATTCTGACTGCCACAGGTATTACTCACATGTAGAATGTCACATTCCTTCTTCCATTCTCTTGGTGAAACATTTTCTTTCTTATTTCATGGCATCGTTGTATGAAGGTCTAACAACAAATCTTTCTCATTTCCAAACATTTCCACATCCGTTAAACTGCCATATGCCTTAAATTGATAGTTTGGTTTTAGCCTTATTTTTAGGTAAGCCTGGGGACATCTTTTTCATGTGACACTTGGTAGTTGGATAATTGATAGATTTTAATCCAAGAGTTTCTGGCTTTTACTGGTTTTAAGCTGCTGTTCCAGCTACATTCAAAGCCACATGGACACACACATGCACACACACAAACACATGCGCACACACATAGTTACAATATTTCTGGTAATTTATCCAGAATATTAACATTGTGTAGCTCTGAGTAATTGGCTCTGGTATAATTGTATTCTCTCCCAGTTTGAATATCGAATGTTTAAAAAATTACTAGAGCATTAGAGAATTCTAAAATGACAGAAAAACCATTTTCATGGCATTTTGTTTTACTTTTGGGAGATGGGCACTTTATTAGGAGTGCCTACATTTTAGTAGCATTTTATAGTTTACAAGGTGTCATACCACATTGTAAGTTATTATGCTTAACAGCACTGTTGTAGGGGAGGAAAATGAGGCCAACATCAGTCATTTCTCAAACTGCACATGTAGGATTGAGCAGAACAGAGAATTGAACCCAGGATTTCTGACTTCAAGCATAAACCTTTTTCATTTATCTGCTTCATTAACACATGGGTAGAAAGAGTTTGTAAATATATTTTTAACATTTGCATTTAAAAATGATGACAGAGTTTTCTAGAATTGAAGGGTATTCTTTTGCATAGTTTTATTTTGTGCAACTCTGAGCTGGTTTCCTACAGTTTATTTGCAACTTTTTTTGAATTGGTTTTACTTTAAATTATGCCCTATCATTTATAATTTGGCATATATTTCTTGTCTGCTCCATATTCTCCTTGTATTTTTATGAGGCTATATGTCTTCTTCTTTAAAAGAGAGAACAAATGGAAAACATGCCTGTTAGATTTATTCAAGGATACACTATACCTTATCATCCACATTTCATTGTCTGGTGGCAAATTTTCTAACAAAAAAAAGATAATAATATCCAGAATGGAAAGATTCATGAGCTTTGGAGATTTATGAGGAAATTCTACAATGCAAGTGGCTTTTGTTAAGTAGATGGAGCTTACAAATATGATGAAAGATGGTACAAACTCATAGATTAGAGACTGTTTAAATTAAATTGTTTTGCATGTAATATAGATATATGATAAATTCAAATAGATCAAAAAAATGTGTGGTGAAAAGTGAGTTTTTCTCCTGACCCCATGTTCCAGTCTCTGTCAGTAGTTTGGTGGCTTGCAGGGAGTCTCTGGTTAATATTTCTTCAAAACAGGAAAAAGGATTTGCTAATGTTTAAAAGTAGAGCAGAATTTAAAAATGAGTAAAAAATGGCAATTAAACACATTTGTATGCGTAAGGGAGAAAACTTCTGGTTCTGCAATTTCCAAAAAGATACTCTCCTTAACCTGACACAAAACTGAATGATGGAGAGAACATGCTACTGCTGTTTGTGCATACTTGCTGGGTTCAGCAGAAAGTGACAAACATTTTTTCACTTATTGAGATGCTTCTACCGTGTTCTTGCTAAGCTTGTCACTAGAATCCTTTCCTTCAGTTATCTTCTCTTGGACTAATCTCTCAGTTACGGTATAGAAGAAAGTGATGTCATTATAGAATCAAGAGGTGTTGTGAGCTGAATTGTGTACCTCAAAAAGATATGTTGAAATCCTAACCTATGGTACGTATGGATGTGGTCTTATTTGGATATAAAGTCTTTGCAGATATAATCGAGGTAAGGCGTGGGTATATTTGCTTAGGATGGGCTCTAAATTCAGTGACCTGTGTCTTTATTAGAAGGCCATGTGGAGATGCAGACACACACGGGAAGAAGACCATGTGATGGCTCAAGTAGAGATTGGAGTAATGCGATGGCAAGCTAAGGAATGGCAAAGTTTGCTGGTATCAACAGAATCTGGGAGAGAAGCACTTCTAGCTTCCCAAAGTGTGAAAGAATAAATTTTTTTGTCTTAAACCGCTCAACTTGTGACAGTTTTTAAAAAAGTTTACTTATTTATTTTGAGAGAGGGAGAGAGAGGGGATGGGGAGGGGTGGAGAAAGGGAGAGAGAGGGAGGGAGAATGTGAGTTGGGAAGGAGCAGAGAGGGAGAGACAGAGAATCACAAGCAAGGATTGGGGCTCTTTCATGAACCAAGAGATCATGATCTGAGATGAAATCAAGAGTCAGATGCTTAATCAACTGAGCCACCCAGGTGCCCCATCAATCTGTGGTACTTTTTTATGGCAACACTGGGAAACTAACACAGGAGGAAAGGCACAAAGAACTTTTTTTTTTTTTTTTTACTGAGAAACTACTTACATGCTAGTACCTGTGTGAAACACACATTATCTCATTACTGTTCTTCTTATAAGAGCATTGCAACATAGATATTACCTTCATTTTACAGTTGTAAAGACTTAGGCTCAGAAGTCTTAAATAACTTTCCAAAGTCACACAGCAAATGGTCTCTGTCTGATAAAGAAGCCATTACATTATACTTTTATTGGTGATCACCCATTTATAAAGGGTCAACTAAACTTAGAAATGGTTTTATCATCTGGAGTTGCCTCACATGGTCTGATTATAGGAGCAATAGAAACAAAAATTACATCTCCTACTGATGCCTGAAAGTTTGCTACTTTCCACAATTAATATTTCTTTTTAAAATGTAAACATTCCAGAAGGATTAACATATTACATCAATGAAAATATAAATATGTTAGAGCATTTTCTTTTCATTCTTGATATTATAGAAGATCTGTCAGCTTAAGAATATTGTTTGCTGAAGTTGTAATATGGTGGCAGAGTAGGAGGATCCTAGGCTTGTCCTGTCCCACAAATATAACTAGATAACTGTGGAATCATCCTAAATACATCCTAAATACAGAAATTGACCAGAAGACTTACAGAACAAACGCCACAACTAGAGGTTGAGAAGAAGACATACTGAAGAAGGTAGGAAGTGCAGAGATGCGGTTTGGGAGAAAAACAGATCGTAGTTCCTGTGGTAGGGAGAGAGTCATGGCTGCAGAGAAGGGCGAGAGAAGGGCACAAAGGGGAGCACACATCTGAAGATGACTTAACTGAAGGATAAGGACACAATAGCACATACAGCACACACTAAAGACGCTCTGGAAGTGCCAGGCCATTGGCCATGGGAACACAACACAGCAAGCACTACAGGGCCTCTCTTCCATTACCCTCAAGAACAGGAGACGTAGCTTACTTTCCTAATACACAGAGGCAGGCACAGAGGCTTAGACAAAATAAGCAGACAGAGAATTTTATCCCAAATGGAAGAATAGGACAAGTCCATGGCCAGAGATCTAAGTAAAACAGATATAAGTAACATGCCTGATAAAGAATTTAAAGTGGTGATCATAAGGATACTATCTGGATTTGAGAAAAGAGTGGAAGATATGAGTGAGGCTCTTAACACAGAGTTAAGGGATAGCACAGCAGAAATAAAAAGGCTCTATAAATGAAATGAGAAACACTTGATGGAATGAACAGAAGGCTGGAAGCGGTCTTCCACAAATTAGTGACCTAGAAGACAGATTAATAGGAGGTGATTAAGGTAAACAAAAGAGAAAAAAGAATTATGCAAAATTAGAATAGACTTAGAGAACTCAGTGATTCCATCATATGTAACAACATTCATATTAGAGGAGTCCTAGAAGAAGAAGAAAGAGAAGAGGGGGCAGAAAATTTATTTGAAGAAATAATAGCTAAAAACTTCCATAATCTGGGGAATATCTAGCCAGATCCAGAAGGCACAGAGAACTCCCATCAAATTCAACAAAAGCAGATCCATCCCAAGGCATATTTTAATTAACTTGGCAAAATATACTAATAAAGAAAAAATATTAAAAGTAACATGGCAATTTGCAACAGTGTAGATGAAACTAGAGGGTATTATCTAAGTGAAATAAGTCAGTCAGAGAAAGACATATCACATGATTTCAACATGCAGAATTTGAGAAACTTAACAGATGATCATAGGAGAAAGAAAGTAAAAATAAGATAAAAACAGAGAGGGAGACAAATCATAAGAGACTTTTAAATATAGAGAACAAACAGGATTGATGTGGTGGGGAAAATGGGTGATGGGCATTGAGAAGGGTACTTATTGGGATGAGCACTGGGGGTGTTATATGCAAGTGATGAATCACTGGATTCTACTAATAGGTGTTTTCTATTTTTGGTGGAGCTACTCATTGAAGACTAAGTAAAAGGACATTTTTAAGATTCATTTTTCATTTTTCACAGATGTTAAAATCTAAGCCTAGGGCACAGAGAAGAAAAGGGCCTGACTCACAACATTTGCTGAAGATTTATAACCCTGATAAAGGCTGCACTCAGCATGAATAAATAATGATTTTTATTGTGTTTTCTCCAGTTCAGTTCCATTAAAATAGTTTCAAAGTAAAATTATCATAGAATGTGCATTATAGGGAAACTACAAGCTGGCTTGCCTGACAAAAGAAAGAGAAAATCAAGTTATTTGAAATTATTTGAATTATATGAGAATAGATTTTCAGAGGTTTTGATTGTATTGAATGTTGCTTTGCTATGTAAATATCATTTCTAGCTTTGTGCTTAATGTTTCAGAGCTTTTTGTTTGTTTGTTCAGAAGAAAAGTAATGTGCTGGTGGTAAGTAGAATGATAACTCCTAGGGTGTCATGATGGCTAAGAACCTTACTTTTGGTGGATAGATACGCAGTAGTAAGGTGAGATAATTGGTAGCTCTACTAATGGAAGGATGTGAGGGAAATAAGGACTGTATACTAGTTGGCCTGCTTTGGAAACCTTGAAGAAGAACCATAAGGTCAGATCAGCTGGTTATCAACTCAGGATACAGTGAAAGCCAGAAGTCAGTGTTTAAAGTGTCTCTTATCTCTTGCATCCAGAGACTGGACTGGGAGTGGAACTGAACTGTGAGAGTGGTCAAAATGCAAAGAAGATGGAGAGAGTAGCTGTGACAAGTATTCTAAGTTAGTGTCAGGGCCCTTATAGTGGAAACTTGAGAAATGGGAAGAGGAAATTGGGTGGATATGCTAGTTTGAACTCTTTTTAAAAACTGTTTATTTATTTATTTTGAGAGAGAGAGAGAAAAATCTCAAGCAGGCTCTGGACTGTCAACACAGAGCCCAACACAGGGCTTTATCTCATGACCTAAGCTGAAATCAAGAGTCAGACGTTTAACTGTTGGAGCCACCTAGGTGCCCTGAGAATTGTGAACTCTTAATTCCCTTGGGCAGGTAGAGGTTACCTTGACCCACATGCTAGAGAAGAGCAACCTCTTCTTGCCTGGGATAAAAGACTCTGAATGAAAGACCTCAACAGGGCCAAATGCCTTGTAAATGGTGCTTGACTTCCTTAAGACATATTCCTTCCTTCTCTCATTGCCTACAACACAGAAACAAGAGTCAAAGAAGCATAGCTTGAGGGAGAAAGCCTGGAAATGGGGGCTGAGGCCAAGGTAAGGGGATTGATTATCTTCCAAAGAAATGTAGAAGTGGTAAATGGTGTACCAGCTAGAACTTTGGAATGTGTGTGGGAGTACATCTTAAGGGCATTGGCCTAGGGCTTGTACACAACACAAGGCTGGAAAGTGGAGAGTTTATAAACTTCAGATTTATGCCTGTGACTCAAGATTTATTGTGCTAGAGAGGACACCTGGAGCCCATTGTAATATCATGCTGACATGGCTCTTTGAAGCTAGGAGGAGAAGCCAGAAGTTCCTTGACAGAACATTGAGGAATGGAGTTAGAAGCTCAGGAGGTGGGCATGTTAGAATGAATTTATTATGTGAGACTAGAGAACCCACTTCTGCTTCAGTTTCTTGGAAGAGCCCTGATAACACTTCATTCACTAAAGCAATAAGGAATGAAGTATTGATGGAGACATTGGCAACTTTGAGAACTTCTATAGTAGCTGTCCTTCCTAGGCTATAGTTCACAGTTGTAGAGTGCTATTTGTGGTTGCCAAGAGAATATGAGAATGATAGGATTCCAGAATATGTGAGGCCAAATGGTTACACTTTGGACATAATTATTGTGATGGTCGACAAGGCCAGAGTGGTAACGAGGAAACCTTGACACACTGGGGTCTGTGCCAAGGGTTCATACATCATGCTTCTCTTGGGAGGAGAGAGATGGAAAGTTCATCAGTGTGTAGCTTGTTAACTTCAATATATAAAAATGAGTATATGAAGACTGATATTAAAGGGGACAATAGAAAATAGTTTCTAGATCTGAGTCAGATTTCAGAGTGATCAGAGATACTTCACAGATACAGAACCCATTGATTGAAGGGACACCTCTGTTCTTTTGATAAAGGACCTTGAGAGGCTACTTCAAGTATACACAATCATATTTTCTTCAATCCTTACCCAAAAGAATTTATAGCCACCTATCAGAGAGTGATACATTGGGTAAAAATCTTTCAAGGGTTTTTGGATAAATAATTTGAGCTGGTACTTATGATAGGGGAGCAGAAGTGTTATCCTGAGCCTTGGGTAAGGTGGGACTTTAGGACACCAGGTGATAAATGCAGTCCTGGCCTATATCTGTCTCATAGTGAGTCAAACTCCTGGCACCAAAGAAAAAAAAATCTCAAGTAAAACTGAAAACTAGAAGAAACTGCAGAGGTTAGTGTCACCTTCAAAGGCCTGAAGGACACCGGTTTATTTCCAACATATTTCCTTTCAATTCACCTCTTGGACTCATATAACAACCATGTGGATTTTGACAGATAACAATAGACTACCACAAACTTAACCAAATAGTGGGTCCAATCACAGGTGTGCCAAATATTTTATCTCCCCTAGAAGAAATCAATATAACCTCTGGTACTTGGTAATGATCTAGCAAATGAATTCTTTTCAATCCCTGTGATTCAAGAGCCTTTCAAAGTCAATTTACCTTTATGTTAGATGGACAGTGGTACACATTTGCTATCTTATCTCAGGACATTATTAATGTTATTTCTCTCTATAAAAATAAAGTCTGCAGGGACCTTGATTATCTTAACATTTAACAGATCATTACACTGATCCACTATATTGATGCCACCTTGTTAACTGAATCTAATGTGTAAAAAGAAGAAATTATCCTCGTTGCCCATTCATGTCAGATAGTGGTAAAAAGTTCTAAGTTTCAGGGGGGCTGCTTTATTGTAAATGTTTTTAGAGGTTCAAGGACCTTAGACATTCCAGGACACTCTCTCCATGGTAAAGGGCAAGTTATTGTGTTTTATACCTAGTCCATCTACAAAAACAGGCAGAGTACAGGGTGCCTGGGTGGCTTAGTCGGTTAAGCGTCCGACTTTCGCTCAGGTCATGATCTCGCGGTTCGTGGGTTCGAGCCCCGCGTCGGGCTCTGTGCTGACTGCCAGCTCAGAGCCTGGAGCCTGTTTCAGTCTGTGACTCCCTCTCTCTCTGATCCTCCCCTGCTCACGCTGTCTCTCTCTCTCTCCTAGAAATAAATAAAACATTAAAAAAACAAAACAAAACAGGCAGAGTGCTAAGTGGGCCTCTTCGGATTTTGAAGGCAGCATACATTGCAGTTAAAGATACTGCTTTGACTCACTTATGGGATGACTTTTATGGTTACCAGTTTCAAGTTGGGCCCATGGCAAAAGAGGGCTATGCAGCAGTTCTAGGCTGTAGTGCAAGCTGCCCTATTATTTCAGGTGGATCCAATTATGTAAGAAACAGATAAGGACTTCATATGGAGTATCTGGAAGCCCCAACAAGAAAGTTGCAGAATCTAGGGTTTTAGAGCAAGACTATGACTTCCACAGAAGAAAATTACCAGGTGCACTGTTGATGCAATGCTAGCAGAGACTGAATATCTGTCCATTAGCTAGCTGCTCACCACCACCTGGGTAGATTACTGACAAAAAGTTTGGATTAAGCATGGTGACAATTCATTATAAAATGGTGCTATGTTCTGAATGTTTATGTCTCCTCCACAATTTATATGTTGAAATCTAAACTCCCAAGGTGATAATATGTGGAGGTGGGGTCTTTGGAAGGTGATCAGGCGATGAGGGCAGAGTTTTCATGAATGGAATTGGTGCCCTTACAAAAGTGGCCCAAATTGCCTCTTGTACCATGTGAAGTTGTATTATAAAAGTCAGCTATCTATGAGGAAATGGATTCTCACCAGATACCAGATCTGCTGGCACCACAGTCTTGGACTTCCCAGCTACTAGAATTATGTGAAATAAATGTCTTGTGCTTATAAGCAACTCAGTATATGGTATTTTTGTTATAGAATCTAAATGGACTAAGATAAATGGAAGTGTCTTTTTTGGGATCAGATGCAAGCAGATCACAAGGAAAATAAATTATGTTAACAGGTGACCCCAATTCTGTTTTACCTAACTCTGTTGTACTAACAGAATCATATCTCCCTCACCTCACATATAAGGCCTAGTTTAGAAAAAGGTTGACACCATATGTGGAGCCAAATATAACCTGCTGCCTCACTCGACTGCTACTCAAAGGTGGCCCTAAAGAATAGTTGGGAAGGGGGGGATATTCCCAGTGATCAGAGATGTGAGTATTAGACATGGTTGTTTATTTTGTATGAAGGACAAGTGGCCTCTGGTAAAGATATATCTCCCCAGAAGGTAGTGAATGGCATGGTTTGGTCAGGAGACTAGAATGGGCAAGATTAAATTAGGGACAAAAGGTTTGAATTAGAGGCATGAGCTGGACGTATGAGTGTGTCTATCTCTTCCTATATGATGATACTATCCTCTGGATAACATCCAACAGAAAAGAAAGACCGAACAATTAGGTGGACAGAATAACCCTTTTAGAGATGAGGGAAATACTTTCACTCAATAATACAGTGTGTCCCTTGAACCTGAAGTTGTGACTACTTCAAAAGAGTGAAGAGTAACTCCTGTTTTATTATAGGCTCCTCATGGCAGTGAACCAGCAGATAAGGAAATAATTATATTCATAGGGAAATGAACCTCAATTTCATGAAGAGATAGGAGTGCTACTAAACAGTGGAACTCAAGATGTACATCAGGTATTTCCATGTCTGGTAAAAATGATGAACAAGCAATTATACTGATAATAACATAATAACAAAGCAAGTAAAAGTTCAGACTCTCTGGCTGAAGAGCTGACACTCCACTCTGTGTCACTCTACTAGGCAAGCAATGTAGACAAGTGGGGGGAGAGATGGAACAGCAGACAGGAGGGAGAAGAAAATATATAAAGAATGATAGATAAGTGAGATAATGAATATGAATTTTGGTCTGGGTATCAGTTGCAGTATATGTAGTTTGTGCCTCTAGCTCTTGTGCATTAAGCTTTTTGAAGAGGCCAACACTTTGAATTCTCAGTTCTAGATTTCATTTAATGTAGGACACAGGTGGATCTAGGTAGGACCGGGGTGGACTATATCAAGGTGTCTCTGGTGCCCTCACATCCTCTTGGTCATTTCTGAGTCCACCTGTGACTGGGGCCAGGGTGGGGGAGATGCTGTTCTAAGTATGTTTTGACTTACTTAGAAGTCATTTTGCACTGACAGCATCTTGTCTCAAACATGTTGTATGTCTTTGACTTTAGCCTCAGGGTTTCTCTAATGTTGTGGATGAAGGAGGCTGAAATATAGATCTAGATGTTTGGAAGTAGATCTGTAGAAGTAAATTTAAGTGTTTCCAGACTGGAGAATGTTATTTGAAGACATTAGAGGGAAAGAGATTCCCTAGGAAACATTTCAAGTGAAAAGAGAAAGGTCATGGGGAAAAGTCCCAAAGAATATGTAAAATATTTATATGTGAGGAATATATGTGCAAAGAGGGAAGACTGGTAAACAAGCTTGAAGAGTGGCCAGGGGTAATACTAGAATGCGTAATGTTTTTATTTAAGGATGATCTAATTTAGCCAAACTAAACTAATCTTCATAATTATATATATATATAATTATATATACATATATATATAATTATATATACATAACATAAATATTACTGCACACAAACACACACACGTTTTTGTAGCTTATAAAGCCCTTCTATGAGTTTTCACATTGGATACATATAGCTCTGCTGTCAAAATTATACCCATTCTAGAGATAAGGAAATTGGATCCTCGACTTTACTGATAAAGACTTGATAGCTGGATGTTAAAGCAAAGTCTATCTTTTATTAAACTGCAGGAAGTACTGTTCATCTTTCTGGACTTTGAATTTTAGTTTTTGGTTCAAGGTTTGCAGTTTCAGGCTCCACATACTTAAAATTATGTTTATATATAATATATATCAATCTTTATATATAGCCTGACAGTTACAGCCTTGGCCTGATCTATGTATCTTAAACATGGAAAATGCATATCTAGTTATGCCTCTATTTTAACACTGTGTGCTGCTTTATCTATTTGTTAAAGTATTTATTAGTCATCCTCATGGATGATCTCAGTTTAAGGTAGAAACTTCAGATGTTAGATTAACAGCTGTGTTTCTCCTTTTGGGAAATTATAGACTGAAATAAATGCATAATTATAAACAAATAACATGTAAACATAAAAGACAAACATAGCCCTTCTGGTATTTGATATGTGTCAAATATATTTTGACATATCAAAGTAAAAAGAAAGAATATAATATATCAAAAATAAAATCTTTAGCAAAAAATTTTTTTGATTCTGCATAAATAACTAGTGTTCAAAGATATTTTTCTTGGGGGAAAAAGAATTACACTGAACTTGAATTTTTAAGATACGTACACTTTTGTAGCAGCAACAGACAAATCTGCCACATTTCCAAATTTTAATGAGCATAGCCAGAAATGATTACAATGAGATTTTCCCCTCAATTTGGCATTAAAAATACATGTGAGACTCTAGAGGGCACTCTATTCCTATTGTTTTTCAAGAGGTGGTGAAATTCTTTCAAATGCAGCGATGAATGCATATATTTAAAATTCACTGTGAATACTTACAAGAAGGTTAGAGTACTTATGCAAGATCATGAAATCAGTATGGATTAATGGGACTTTTGTGTTCTGTGTTACATGTTTCCACTTGGGATAGTTTATGTTCTTTAATGCCTGGGATGGTAATTAAGTTCTCCAGAGAATGTATGTACATTTACAAGGTTAAATGTTCTAATATGCATAGGTCTAATTGTTTTCTCTGCATTGCTTATGTTTTACTTAATTTATTTACTTGATTATTATTGTTAGCAATAACATTATCATTAATACTAATACAATTAAAACCCTTTATTCAGAATTTTGAGATATTTTCTGGGAGCAAGATCATCATAATACTTTGATTTTCCCCTAATTACATGCACATTAAATACAACATATATTATAATATATATAATATATAGGAAGGCCTCATCAGGTGCCTGGATTACAGTAGGTATTAACTGAATGTTTCTTAAATCTGAATCCAAAGACTAAAAAAACTTTTAATATTAATGAAGATATTATCTGTGCCATCTTCCCTGGGCCTTTCATGGGCTAGGTGATAGAGCCTGGTCGCTTGGTTGTTTAATTTAGCTGAGAGACCATTTTTGTTTGTCAGTGGGTCTTTAAAAATCTGTGTGGGGCTGCATTTAAAATTTAATTTTATATTAGATTATTAGTTTAGAATAATGCATTTTAAATTCTAACAATGCTCACATTCCCTCATTGTTGTACCTCACCTGCCTGGTGCATAAAAGGCTATGTGCATTTAAAACCTCTGTCTGGGTATACCCAGAATCTTTCGCTGGGAGCAGCTATCTATCTTCAACACCATTTTGTGGTTGAATAAGCATTATCTCATTAATGTGGTTTATCAGTCCATGTGTAAAAACATCTTTAGTTTCCTTAATCTTCCCATTCTTTACAACTGGGATTTGATTTCCATGTGTAGGCTCAACTTTGCCAGAGTTGACCAAGGGGAATTGATGTCTTAGGAATAGCCTTAACTTATTTTGCTTTCAGTGCTAATAACTTGTGTTATATAAAGCTCCCATTATGTACCCCATTTCCAGGAAGTGGAAACTGAGTTTTCTTCCATATGTCTGAATTATATTTTGTTAACTTTCTAGTTACGCACTGGATTCTTCCCCAAGTAACTTGAATCCTGTTTTACCTTCTAGGTCTGGAGATGGACGTTGCAGATGAACTACTGGCCACTAGAGGAGGTTATGTTTTCTGCTGCCAGTTAGCCACATTCTATATATTCTCAGGGTAATTTTGCACACCTTGTTGGATTCTCCTGCCACAAACAGTTGCCTTCATACTCTTAACCTGGTAGTCATAATCCATTCATGTAGCATTTTCAAACACATTATTTAATTTACTTATCATATCAGCTCTGATAACAAGCATTTATAAATTGGATACCATCACTCATTTTGTATAGATAATAAAAATATAGCTGAAAAAGTCAGGATTTGCAGCCATGTTTTCATATTACAGATATCAAAGCATTTTTTGTTTGTTTGTTTTTAAAGTAATTGCAGCTAGTAATATGCCTTACTGCCTTCCTTAAACTTCTTGTTATTGTTGAGTCTGCTTACGCTCTTGCCCCACATTGTGAAGCCTTACTACTTTTGTTGTGCTCTTTTGAATTTGAGCTTATATTCTGACTCTGGCAAGTGGATTATCATCTTATTAGGAATAAGACTCACTATTCCCAAGGCTCAGAATATCACAATAAGCACACAGAAGCATCTTCTTTGCTAACAACTTAACATTCTCTTTTCAAACCGAGTATCACAAACTTACCTGAAAAGAATCCCATAAGAGTTCGTAATAGACACAGATTGCCAGGTTAACAAGTTTTATCCCTGAGCACACTGTAGTTTAGCAGGTTTGGGATGAGGTCTGGGAGCTTTTCAAAAAGGGTTGTAGATAGTTCTTACCTTCAAGCAAATTTGAAAATCAATTTCTGGAGCACAGTTTCTTAGAATGGTGTGACATTAACTTGCTCATGCTCATTTCCTTTTCTACGTCTTTTTCTCAGTAGATGAATTGGAGCATCTTTCTTCCCTTTTTTTCCCTCCTCCACTGCTGAGCTCCTCCTGTCAACAACAGAATTTCATTCTGCTAGCTCATCAGCCCACTGTGTAATTTGGGTTTGGAAAGCCATTTGATCTACAGATGCTCCTTGTTTTGAATTGAATTGGAGAAAATGATTCTGAAATTTTACCCACCCAAGATAATTTTATGCCATAGTATTTCTAAAGGCCACCCAATAATGAAAGAGTTTTGGAAACAGATGATGTTGGATCTTAAATTCTTTTATTATCTTCTCAGAAGGAGGTGATATTTCTTTTCCTAAATAACCCTCCTCTATTCTGCAGAAGTTGCCAGATTATCTCAATGACTCCTAAATTAAATTCTAGGAGGCCCTTAGTACACTATAAAAACAAAGCACACATATAAATATCCCACAAGAAAAATGACAAATTATGGAATGGTTATTTGTGTCAAGAAATAAGATGTTCTGGAAAAGAATACAATCTAATGTAACCATCTGTCATTGGAAAGAGATTGGAAGTAAATACTCATCTTGAAAACTGCTAAGCTACCCATTGATGATTGTATACAGTTATGTTCTCACATAACTCTAGCAGAGCACATGGAAAGTCACAAGGCCAACAGTGAAATCATATATAGCTACTGTCTCCCAGAGAAGAGACCTCCTGGGGTGGAGGTACTTTGGAGCATTTGCAGTGGTCCTTAGCTGGATAGGTTTAAAATCCTAATTCCGTCAGTTCCAGAATTGGGTTCAATTTAAGTGAAGCACAAGCTCCTAAAGCTAATGTTTAAAACCGGAGTGCCAATTTATTACTTTGCCATTACATCTGTGTTAAAAACTGGAATCCTCCTATCAACATGGCCAGAATCTGCTTTCTCTCCATGTAAAACTACATGAAAATGAATTTTATTACCAGAAAAACTGATGGTTAAATTTACTATTTTTTTCTGGACATCATCTGGACAGGCACTGCCAATGTTTGGGAAAGACTGTCCTATGATTTGGTAACAGATCAATCTTTTCTTCTAACCCATAGTTTCTTCAGCTATATCACAACTTTATTATTTTTTTTTTTACAAATAGTTTATTGTCATATTAGTTTCCACATAACACCCAGTGCTCATCCCCACAAGTGTCCTCCTCCATGCCCACCCCTCCTCCCCCGCACATCCACCAGTCCTCAGTTTTTGTCAGCATTCAAGAGTCTCTCATGGTTTGCCTCTCTCCCTTTCCCCCACCATTTCCGCCCTTCTTCTCCCTCTTGGTCCTCTGTTAAGTTCCTCCTAATCCTCCTATACGTGCACACATATGATATTTGTCCTTCTCTGCCTGACTTATTTCGCTCAGCATAACACCCTCAAGGTCCATCCATGTTGCTACACATGGCCAGATTTCATTGTTTCTCATTGCCATGTAGTATTCCATGGTATAGATAAACCACATCTTCTTGATCCATTCATCTGTTGATGGACACTTAGGCTCTTTCCATGTTTTAGCTATTGTGGAGAGTGCTGCTATGAACATTGGGGTACATGTGCCCTATGCATCAGCACTCCTGGATCCCTTGGGTAAATTCCTAGCAGTGCTATTGCTGGGTCCTAGGGGAGTTCTATTGTTAGTTTCCTGAGGAACCTCCACACTGTTTTCCAGAGGGGCTGCACCAGTTTACATTCCCACCAACAGTGTAGGAGGGTATATCACAACTTTTAATTGGGTTACACTCATGTTTCACTGATGTGAGAATTATACTTTTTTTCAGGTGGCTTTGTTTAAATATTACTGTAATTATTTGTGGTTAATCTGACCTATATTCTTTTCAAACTAATAACACAAAGAAGTAGGCTGAGGGTTTGGTTTTTTTTTTTTTAGCACTATCTTCTTTCATTTATGTATCTTTTATATCCTCAAGTAGCCTATCAGAAGTTATTTTCAACTGAAACACAACATTTTATTCCCCAAATAGGGAAGATTCAAATCACTAATTTGCCATATTTACAAAGAGAGAAAATTCATTTTTAGGCCAATGCTTTACTTCTGGGTGACATTAAGATGAACAATAATTTAGCTTCTCAGGAAAGAGATAATACTTGAAACATTACATTACCAATTCTGAATACATTATACTTGGATTTCACATATTTTGTTCAGTACTGGCCACATATTAATTTTTTAATATTCATTATGAATTGAAGACTTTAATACGGTAATTTAAAAAATTCATGTTTCATTTATTTTAGATATCCATGGTTTTTGCCCTTTTTCCTTCTGGGTATAATGATTTTGATAAACATTGTTCCACTATTATTTGAATATCTGACAGGCTCTCCATTAATATTCCAAATAGCACAACAGTTGACTTTAGTTTGACAGTGAAAAGATAAGTGTACCCTGGCCTCCAATGTTATTGATGTGTTTTGAGTAAGAAATGCCAACCGCATTTGCATGGCTTTATACAGATGTAGAAAATGTGAAAAAAAAAATAAGTTGGCAGAGATGATTTTATGGTGACAATTTTATTAGAAAGAACACCCCAAAGAAATAATATTTCATAAGGCAAAAGGAATATTTACATTAAAACAACAATCCATAATGGAAACTATTTGCAACAATGTAGCAGATGTGGGCATGCCTGAGGATGTAGGAGATTATTTATGCTATTTCAAATTACTATGCTTTTGAAAATTGAAATAATTTAGTACTATTATTTATATTTCCAATATATGTGTTCATATAATTTTTTCTTTTTTAAAATGTTTTATTTATTTCTGAGACAGAGAAAGAGAGACAGCATGAGCAGGGGAGGGTCAGAGAGAGAGGGAGATACAGAATCTGAAACAGGCTCCAGGCTCTGAGCTGGCTGTCAGCACAGAGCCTGACGTGGGTCTCAAATCCACGAACCATTAGGTTATGACCTGAGCCAAAGTCAGACGCTTAACTGACAGAGCCACCCAGGCGCCTCTAATTTTTTCTTATTTAAGAATCCATTTATATTCAAACATTTTGAGGAGTTTCACTGGCCTTGTTTATGTCTTAAATAGGAATGAGAAAGAAAAGGAAATCATGTACTAGTCAACTCTGCCTTTTATGCTACCTCCTTTGTCATAGTTAATCATCACCATAGTCCCTGAAGCAGGTTATATCCTTCCCACACAGAGATGTGAAATTGAGGCACAGAGAGATTGTCATGCTGACGATCACAGATGTAATAATTCCAGCAAAACTGACATTAGAACCTGTCTCTTTTGATTCAGTAACTCATTCCACACTATGTAGTATACTTTGTATAATATGAAACAACTTATATGAGTTATAATTATTACCTAATAGTACAGTTTTGTTAGTCTTTTACTGTACAGAAAAGGATTGCATTTTTTCTAAACCAAATAAATGTTTGGAGGAAATTTGTTTTTTTTGTTTTGTTTTGTTTTGTTTTGTTTTGACTGAGCACATCATTGGGTGTGCCAGGTGCTTTCCATGCATTATATTGTTAACCCATCACAACATCCCATTGTAGTAAATAATGTTGCTATCCTCATGTTACAAATGAGGAAACAAGCTCAATGAGTTTGAAAGTAGCTTATTTAATCGTTAATGTGGAGCCTATTTCCTTTCCTCTCAACTGTGTGCTGTTTGCATATTATATGGCCCATTGTCAGTCAGTAGTGTTATGAATTTCTTATAAAGAATTACATATGTAGCTTTTTTTTGAGAGAGAGAGAGATAGAGGAAGAGAGAGAGTACAAGCAGGGGAGAGGGGCAGTGGGAGAGAGAGAATATCAAGCAGGCTCCATGTTGAGCATGGAGCCCAACATGGGGCTCAATTCCATGACTCTGGAATCATGACCTGAGCCAAAATCAAGAGTCGGATGCTCAACCAACTGAGCTACCTAGGCACCCCCACATGCAGCTTTACACAGAGTCCAACTCCTTATTTATTTAATCGTAATTTAGGCTTTCCCACAATCCATTACTCAATTAGTCTTTGATCCATTAGTTCTGGAAACCACCACCGCAAACTGCATGGTTTGGATTTAATAATAACTTTGGGTTTCACTATCTATATATCCATATATCTCTATCTATCTATAACTATACCTATATCTATCTACATTTAAGATGACAATATTAATATTTATTAAGTATAAAATATATTTAATATATATTTAAGGAGATATATGTATATAAGGACATATGTAAGGATATATGTATAAAGATATCCTTATCTTTCTAATCTTCAGGAATTAGGAGGAAAAACCCAAATTTACGTATGGTTATTTGGTGGTTATTGAGTCCTCAGGTACAGATTTTTTTGTGTAATCACTGATTAGAGAGAAGGTATCTCTGACAACATAAATTAAATATGACCATTGGGCTTTTGAAGAGCATTGACTTACTCTAGGCAAACTGTGGCTTCTGAGGAGTCAGATGAAAGAGAAAATTGTAACATATCAGTCATCAGCATTTATTTATCATCCAATATAAGCTAAAGAGGGAATTTAGTATAAGTCAACAGGAGTTGGCCTAATTCCCAGTCTGATTTCATAAGCAGTCAACATAAGCAGCTTAAATATATTGCAAAGAAACTGCAATATTGTATTTTCTTATACTTTCTCAAATATGCCAAAGTAAGAACCTTTCATATCAACTCTTACTTAAATATTTGACAGTCTCTCATCTCCTGTAGTATTTCCTTGAACTGTAGCTATTATTTTTGGGCTGCCATTTTCAAACATTTTCTTTCCCTCTGTGAGGACGAGAAAGGGAATGCTGATGGTTCTGATGATAGGTCTCTCTCTGTCTCTCATTAGTCCTCTTTTCTACTTCAACATTAATTACTTAAAAAAAACCCAAACCAAAAAACTTCACTACCAAAATATTATTATTTGCTTTAGAGCAAAAATTTTAGGAGGAAAGTTATGCAATGTATGTGGGTTGAGAAAAAATTGGAGACGAGACGACAAGCTCAGAAGAGATAAGTGAGGACTGACAGCAGTATCCAGGGCCAGGCATAGACCCAGAGAGAACCTGGAAGCATATAGAGGGGGAAAAGCACAATACCTAGGCAGAAGACCTGGCTCAATACTTTCCTGTGTCCATCTGGGCAATTAATTAATTAATATCACTGAGCAATGTTTTTTGTTTGTTTGTTTGTTTTTTAGGTTGGCTTCATGCCCAGTGTAGAGTTCAATGAGGGCCTTCACCTCATAACCCTGAGATCAAGACCTGAGCTAAGATCAAGAGGCAGACACTTAACCAACTGAACCATCCAGACACCCTTGAGCAACAGTTTCTAATCTCTATAAAATGAGAATTATACCCACCTCAATGTGGAAATAATGTGCTGTAACTGCAATTACATGTGAAATCTTAGGATGGAGCTAGGGGAGCAGCAACAAATAGCTGGGGGTTGAGGAGGGCTTGGACTCTTGAAAGGCCAGGACCCAGCAGTACCCTGCTTATACCTAGGAGAAAGAACAAAGACTGCCTGGCCTGTAAGACTGCAAGGAAAGGGTACATTCTCCAAGAGGAGGCTGTGGGCTGAGAGAAATCTCAGGGATCTGCCCTCTTGAAACTTTCTGATCTTCCATGCCTGAGCATGTGCTTGTCCCTGAGACTTGGTTTAAAGTTTGCCAATTTGTATCATTTATTTCTGCCTATAGTCTTGGAAAGCATTGTGTGAGCTGATTAGAGAGAGTAATGGATGCCCCTATATAGTCTACAGTGCACCGTAAGCCCCAATTCTAGGTATTAAAATCAGTTGATGTTTCCCTAAAATAAATGAGGGTTCCAACATTTGAATATGAAAACCTTCAAAGAAACGTTCAGAATTTTTTTAAAAAAATATTTTTATTTATTTCTGGGAGAGAGACAGCGTGAGCAGGGGAGGGTCAGAGAGAGAGAGGGAGATACAGACTCTGAAATAGGCTCCAGGCTCTGAGCTCGCAGTCAGCACAGAGCCCGATGTGGGGCTCGAACCCCCGAACCGCGAGATCATGACCTAAGTGAAAGTCGAACGCTTAACCAACTAAGCCACCCAGACACCCTGAAACGTTCAGAACTTTTAACTCATTCCTCTAGACTTGATATTTTAGTAACAGATTAAGTGAAAAGAAAAAATATACAGATAAACATCTTCAGCACCTCACCTTTGGGAAGCTACACCTTCTCCCATTTCATAATGATGAGCTAGGCCTGGCTAGGCCGTATACATTTCCCAATCACTCTTAGTTTACAGTCCAGGCCTTGACCAATCAGAGCGCTGCATTTCCCTGATCACAGTGGTTGCCATGGAGATAGGCGTGTAACTTACACTGGATGATTCAGATTCCTCCAGGTTTCTGGAATGCTTGCAGCCACTTTGCTGCCACACAGACAAATTCCGTCTGATTTGAGGCAAAGCAGACAAGAAAACAGAGTCTTAATGAGTCCTAATGATATCTTTAACTACTGGATTCAGTAAGAGATGCACTTTTTGGCCTTCACACTTGCATCTTTCTGTCACTGGACCTTGAAAAGTGCTCTGGCCTTTGTATAGTTCCACAGTGGTAAGCTACAGATATTTCTCATAATGTTATATAATTTATAATTTAGTCTAGCAAAAATAAAAGAAATATGTTTTGTCTAAAAATAGTTTAATACTGTAGGATTCCATATCATATGTAGGCCTTGCTGAAGTGTTTGATATTGCTTTAGAAATAACAGGTAAGTTTGCCCCATAAAGCCTATTAATACAAAAAGTTTTCTCATATAGGTCTTTGTCTTTAATTAATTAGATTAAATACAATTGCTTAGGAAAGAAGTAGTTTCTTTTTTTTATTTTTTTTTAATTTTTCTTTAAATGTTTTATTTATTTCTAAGGGAGAGAGAGAGAGAGACAGCGTGAGCAGGGAGGATCAGAGAGAGAGGGAGTCACAGACTGAAACAGGCTCCAGGCTCTGAGCCGGCAGTCAGCACAGAGCCCGACGCGGGGCTCGAACCCACGAACCGCGAGATCATGACCTGAGCGAAAGTCGGACGCTTAACCAACTAAGCCACCCAGGCGCCCCAAAGGAAAGAAGTAGTTTCTATAGTGACTTCAAATAAGGATCTCATGCTGGGATCCACTGGCCTCACTGGATGGCAGTCACAGGGAGGAAATGACAGCGCTTGCACAGCTCCTGCCGTGAGAAATGAAAACTGGTATCTCCTTCTGCTACTACTGGTTCATGTTGGAAATGAGGCTGCTGGTATTGACTAGGCCTCACAATATTCCAGATCAGACCGATATTCCCCACACAGATTGCTCATAAGGAAAAGCATATTCCTGCCTTTTCAAAAGAGACTTCAGATGAAAGCTTTGTGGATGATTGTCAAAAGGCTCTTCCTATGGGCCTTGCAGATCCAAGACTTACATAATAAAGGGGGCTAAGAACACAAGAGTTACAATTGAGTCTGGACCTGAGACAAGAGCCTAATTTAGAGTTAAGGACAGATATCCGCCCCCACCCAATTGTTTCTTCTTAGAGCACCGCCCCCCCCCCAAGGCATTTGTGATCAGTATTTAGAGTGACTTATTCTGGCCTTGAATATGCTGATTGCACCCTGTGAAGGAACCTTTTGAGGAACTTTTTATTTTGTGATTATAGGAGCAAACATTGTGTTTCCTGAAAGACCTGTTTTTCTTGATACTTCGCCTTAAACAAACAAGCTATTGACCCCTGCCCACAAAGAAGTAACTTCACCCTTTTTATGCTAAAAACATTGTCTTGTATGCTAAAGATACCTTCCTTCCCCATAGGATAAGCATCTAAATCACCTACCTCAATCACTATTGATAAAGGTTATGCATGAGTCTTCTACAAATCTATGTTCCAGGAAATTCTTACATATCAAAGAAGTTTGTCATCAGAAATCATTGTCTAAGGCAAATGCCACTTCTGTGCCATCCCCCAAACACTTAATTAGAAAATAAAGTTGAGCCCCAGTCAGAGCAGAGACATCTGCCTGGTGACCTAAAAGATTCTCATGGCTCTCTCCTCCCTCTCTCGCCGGCACCGTCCATCCTTCAGGGACCCCTGGACCCGGCCAGAGCCGGCCTCCGACGATCTCAGATATCTTAGGAAGTATGTCATAGTAAATTAGGAAAATGAATAGATATTCTTTCCTGGATACATCATTTGACAATTGAAGATTGCTTAAAATGTGAAGACATACTTGGGTTTTTTTTTTCCATCTTGCATCCATGAAATACAGGCAGATCAACACTAAGCCATCCTGCACACCTAGAAAACTGATTTGAGGATTAACACAACAATCTGCACAATCTGAACCACAGAACTCAGCAGGTACATGGTGCAGAGAAGTGAACTAGGGGAGAGGGAAGGTGCAGAGGTCAGGTAGCTGTTTTTGCTTGTGAAGACAGAACAGAGATGGGGGGAGAGTACAGGAAAAGCACCCCCCTCCCCAAAACAGCCACAGAGAAAGTGGAACAGTGGAAACAGCTACAGGGACTGAACTAAAAAGGGAGAAAAGAGAAAGGAGAGGGTTTAAATTCCATTAAGACTATATAAGCAGGGGTAGCACAGAGACTGAAACTCCACAGCTCAATACCTGGCAGCTCTCTAGTGGGAAGGACGAATCCTCATGAGCAGAGTGGTCTCTGGGATCCTCAGGCCACATGGGGAGAGGGAATTCCCCTGCTGGAAGGACATTTGATAGAGGTTGTGTGTCCACCCGGTCCTAGCAGACCCCAGAGAACAACACCATTCACTGATGCTGGAACAGGGTTGTTAAGCGTGAAGCCTGATGCCAGATGTGTGTTGTGATTTTCCATAATCCCTGAAATGCTGCTACTACACGATCGAGTGAACTTTTCCTGGGGTGGGCTGGCACCAGCCACAGACTCTGGGCATCAAGCAGCAGGGTCCTGCAAACTTTCCTGGCACCTGGCCACTGTTCAGTGAGACCCTTCCCCAAAGAGTCTGAGTGAGTCAAAACCGCAGTCCTCAGAAGTGAGCAGTCAGGAAACACAGCCCCATCTGAGATAAAACTCAGGAGGGAGGTGTTGCCTGGCACCAAACCTGTGATAGTTTGGTCTAGACAGTGTAAAACCAGGGTGAGGATGGAAGTCGGAGAAAACGGTTGGGTGTATGATTGCTGATTGGGGAGCACAGGGTTCCAATACTAGAGAATGGGTAGCTGGGTGATGCCATTTTCACCCCTCCGACGCAAATGCATACACACTTACAAACAACACAACATGCTAAGCCGTGCCACCTAGTGGAGAACAAAACTGTTACACTAAGCCCCGCCCAACTGGGCCAACCTCATTTGTCAGGAACACCACAAGTCTCTCTGCTTGCTTAGTTTATGGACTATAAAGTGCTTCATAGTTTGACTTCTAGGGGAAAATAATTTATTTTCAGTCGTATTTCAGTGTGTTTGCTGGTCCATCTATTCAATTTTCTTTTTTTTTCTTTTTTGTTTTTCTTTTTCTCTTATACAGAAAGAAAAAATTTATTTTTATTTTCAATTTTATTAAAAATATTTTTCTTTAAAATTTTTCTACTATATTTTTTACTTTTTTCTAAATTTTTAAAATTCTATTTGACTTCCATTACTTCACTTAATTTTATTTCATTGTATTCATTTTTTCAAATTTTCAAACCTTTTCCTTTTTTATTTTTCTTCCCTCTTTCCTCTAATTTATCAAGCACCTTTCAATCACCAGACCAAAACACACCTAGGATCTAACATCATTTATTTGATTTGTGTGTGTGTGTGTGTGTGTGTTGTTTTTGATTTTTTTAATTTTAATTTTTTACCTTACTAATTCCTTT
Organism: Proteles cristata cristata; assembly: GCA_017311185.1. Classification (NCBI taxonomy): domain Eukaryota; kingdom Metazoa; phylum Chordata; class Mammalia; order Carnivora; family Hyaenidae; genus Proteles; species Proteles cristata. Next base: position 155,240 of record JAESUZ010001307.1, on the reverse strand, counting down.
TATTCCTTCAAAATGATAAAATGAAGGAATTCACCCCAAAAAAAGGTAGCAGGAAGAAATGACAGCCAGAGAATTAACAAAGATACAAACAAGATGTCTGAACCATAATTTAGAATCAAAATAATAAGAATAGTAGCTGGGGTTGAAAATAGATTAGAATCCTTTTCTGCAGAGATAAAAGAAGAAAAAGCTAATCAGGATGAAATAAAAAATGCTATAAATATGCTGCACTCTCGAATGGATACCATGGCAGCAAGAATGGATGAGGCAGAGCAGCAAATCAGTGATATAGAGAACAAACTTATGGAGAAAAGTGAATCAGGAAAAAAGAGGGAGACTAAGGCAAAAGAGCATGATTTAAGAATTAGAGAAATCAGTGACTCATTGAAAAGGAACAACATCAGAATCATAGGGGTCCTATAAGATGAAGAGAGAGATAAAGGGGTAGAAGTTTATCTCTAAATTATGTGAGCAAATTATGTGAGCAAATCATAGCAGAAAACCTTCCTAACCTGGTGAAAGACACAGACATCAAAATCTAAGATGCACAGAGGAACTCCCATTAGATTTAACAAAAACTGACCACCAACAAGGCATATCATAGTCAGATTCACAAAATACTCAGGCAAGGAGAGAATCATGAAAGCAGCAAAGGAAAAAAAGTCCTTACCTACAAGGGAAGACAGATCAGGTGCAAAGTAGACCTAGCCACAGAAACTTGGCAGGCTAGAAAGGAGTGGCAGGATATAGTCAATGTGCTGAATTGGAAAAATATGCAGCCACGAATTCTTTATCCAGCAAGAAGGATGTCATTCAGAATAGAAGAAGAAATTAAAAGTTTCCCAGACAAACAAAAATTAAAGTTCATGACCACTAAACCAGCCCTGCAAGAAATTTTAAGGGGTATTATCTGAAGGGAGAAAAGACAAAAAAAAAAAAAAAAAAGATGAAAAGCAACAAAGACTAGAAAGGACCAGAGAACATCACCAGAAACTCCAAATCTACAAGAAACATAATCTCAATAAACTAACATCTTTCAGTACTCATTCTAAAGTTTAATGGTCTAAATGTTCCAATCAAAAGACAAAGGGTAACAGAGGGACAAGAAAACAAGATCCATTGATATGCTGTTTACAAGGACCCACTCTAGACCTAAAGACACCTTCAGATTGAGTAAGGGGATGGAGAACAATCATGCTAATGGTTGACAAAAGAAAGTCAGAATAGCCAGACTTATATTAGACAATCTGGACTTAAAAATAAAGGCTGTAATAAGAGATGAAGATGGGCAATATCATAATTAAGAGGTTTTATCCACCAAGAAGACTCAACAATTATAAACATTCATGCTTCAAATGTGAGGGTACCCAAATATAGAAATCAATTAATCACAAATATAAACAAACTCATTGATAATAATATCATAATAGTAGGGGACTTCAACACCCCACTTACAGCAATGAACAGATCATCTAAACAGAAAATCAACAAGGAAACAATGGCTTTGAATGACACACTGGACTGGATGAACAGATACTTTCAGAACATTTCATCCTAAAGCAACAGAATACACATTCTTCTCAAGTGCACATGGAACATTCTCTGGAATAGATCACATACTGGGACACAAATCAGCCCTCAAAAATTACAAATAGATTGAGATTATACTGTACATATTTTCAGACAACAACGCTATGAACTCAAAATCAACCACGAGAAAAAATCTGGAAAGATAACGAATACTTAGAGACTAAAGAACAACCTTTTGAAGAATGAATGGGCTAACCAAGAAGTTAAAGAGGAAATTAAAAAGTATATGGAAGCCAATGAAAATGATAACACCACAGCCCAAAACCTCTGGGATGCAGCAAAGGCAATCATAAGAGGGAAGTATATGGCAATCCAGGCCTTCCTAAAGAAGGAAGAAAGGTCTCAGATACACAACCTAACCTTAAACCTTAAAGAGCTGCCAAAAGAACAGTAAATAAAACCCCAAACCAGTAGAAGACAGGAAATAATAATGATTATAGCAAAATCAATGCTATCAAAACCAAAAAAAAAAAAAAAAAGAAAGAAAGAAAGAAAGAAAGAAAGAAAGAAAGAAAGGAAGAAAGAAACCAGTAGAACAGATTAATGAAACCAGGAGCTGGTTCTCTGAAAGAATTAACAAAATTGATAAACCCCTAGCCAGTTTGATCAAAAGGAAAAAGGAAAGGACTCAAATAAACAAATTCAAGAATGAAAGAGGAGTGATCACAACCAATACTGCAGAAAAAGAAATAATAATTAGAGAATATTATGAACAATTTTTCACCAATAAAATGAGCATCTGGAAGAAATGGACAAATTCCTAGAAATATATAAACTACCAAAACTGAAACAGGAAGAAATAGAAAATTTGAACAGGCTCATAATCAGTAAAGAAATCAAATTAATAATAAAAAATCTCCCAAAACACAATAGTCCAGGGCTGGATGGCTTTACAGGGGTATTCTATCAAACAGTTAAAGAAGAATTAACACCTATTCTCCTGAAGTTGTTCCCAAAAAATAGAAATGGAAGGAAAACTTCCAAATTCTATGAAGCCAGCATTATCTTGATTCCAAAACCAGACAAAAGTCACACTAGAAAGGAGAACTATAGACCAATTTTCCTGAAGAACATAGATGCAAAAATCCTTAACAAGATACTAGACAACCAGATCCAACAATACATGAAAAGAATTATTCACCACAACTAAGTGGGATTTATACCTGGGGTGCAGGGCTGATTCAATATCCACAAAATAACCAATGTGATACATCGCATAAATAAAAGAAAAGACAAAAATCACACGATCCTCTCAATAGATGCAGAGAAAGTATATGACAAAATACAGCATCCTTTCTTGATAAAAACTTTCATGAAAGTAGGGATAGAAGGATCATACCTCAAGTTCATAAAAGCCAATATCTCAAAGACCCACTGCTAATATCATTCTCAATGGAGAAAAACTGAGAGCTTCTCCCTAAGGTCAGGAACACGACAGGGATGTTCACTCTTGCCACTGTTATTCAACATAGTATTGGAGGTCTTAGCCTTAGCAATCAGACAACACAAAAGAATAAAAGGAAATCACATTGGCCAGGAAGAAGTCAAACTTTCATTTTTCGTAGATGACATGATACTCTATGTGGAAAATCCAAAAGATTCCACCAAAAAACTGCTAGAACTGATCTATGAATGTAGTAAAGTGGCAGGATATAAAATCAATGCACAGAAATTGGTTGCAATCCTATACAACAACAATGAAGCAACAGAAAGAGAAATCAAGGGATTGATCCCATTTATAACTGCACCAAAACCCATAAAATACCTAGGATGAAATCTAACCAAAGAGGTGAAAAATCCATATACTGAAAACTATAGAGAGTTTATGAAAGAAATTGAAGAAGTTACCAAAAAAGGGAAAAATATTCCATGATCCTGGATAGGAAGAACAAATACTATTAACATGTCAAAGCAATTTGCATATTCAATGCAATGTCTATCAAAATAATACCAGCATTCTTCACAGAACTAGAACAAACAATCCTAAAATTTGTATGGAACCAGAAAAACCCCAAATAGCCAAAGCAGGAGGCATCACAATCCCAGACTTCAAGCTGTGTTACAAAGCTGTAATCATCAAGACAGTATGGTATTGGCACAAAAACAGACACTGAGATCAATGGAACAGAATAGGGAACCCAGAAATGCACCTACAAATGTATGGCCAACTAATCTTTGACAAAGCAAGAAAAACTACCCAATGGAATAAAGACAGTCTCTTCAGCTAGTCGTGCTGGGAAAACTGGACAGCGACATGCAGAAACACGAACCTGGACCACTTTCTTACACCATACACAAAAATAAACTCAAAATGGATGAAAGACCTAAATGTAAGACAGGAAACCATCAAAATCCTCAAGGAGAAAGCAGGCAACAACCTCTTTGATATTGGCCATAGCAACTTCTTACTCAACACGTCTCCAGAGGCAAGGGAACAAAAGCAAAAATGAACTATTGGGACTTCATCAAGATAAAAATTTCTTCACAGCAGAGGAAACAATCAGCAAAACTAAAAGGCAACCCACAGAATGGGAGAAGATATTTGCAAATGACATATCAGATAAAGGGTTAGTATCCAAAACATATAAAGAACTTAAAAACTTATCAAACTCAACACCTAAAAAACAAATAATCCAGTGAAGAAAAGGACAAAAGACATGAATAGACACTTGTCCAAAGAAGATATCCAGATGGCCAACCTACACATTAAAAAATGCTCAACATCACTCATCATCAGGGAAATACAGATCAAAACTGCAATGAGACACCACCTCACACCTTCAGAATGGCTAACATTAACAACTCAAGCAATGACAGATGTTGGTGAGGACACGGAGAAAAAGGATGCCTTTTGTACTGCTGGTGGGGATGAAAACTGGTGCAGCCACTTTGGAAAATTGTATGGATTTTCCTCAAAAAATTAAAAATAGAACTACCCTATGACCCAGAAATTGCACTACTAGATATTTATCCAAGGTATACAAGTGTGCTGTTTTCAAAGTCCATTGATGGATGAAGGGATAAGAAGAAGTGGTATATATATATACAATGGAGTATTACTCGGCAATCAAAAAGAATGAAATCTTGTTGTATGCAACTACATGGATGGAACTAGAGGGTATTATTATGCTAAGCGAAATTAGTCAGAGAAAGACAAATATTATACGACTTCACTCACATGAGGACTTTAGGATTCAAAACAGATGAATATAAGTGAAAGCAAAAAACAAAAAGACAGAAAAACAGAGAGGAGGAAATACATAAGAGACTCTTAAATATGGAGAATAAACAGAGTGTTGCTGGAGGGGTTGTGGGAGGGGGGATGGACTAAATGGGTAAGGGGCATTAAGGAATCTAATCCTGAAATCATTGTTGCACTATATGCTAACTAACTTGCATGTAAATTTAAAAAATAAATTAAATAAAAATAACTTTAAAAATGTGAAGACATATATTGTCTCATGTTCCCAGAATAGCAGCTATACGGAAGTGGTAAAATTTCCAGGTGATTATCTTTGAAGAAAAGTAACAATAAAAATGTTACTTGAAAACAATAAAATTGTTTTCTTACATCTTGCAGGAAGACCTCATGCAAAGGTCTCTAGTCAGAGTCAAAGAATTAAGTCATTATATGAGGAGGTGAAAGAAGACTAATGGTGTTCTCTGGATATAAAACTATAATAAATTGTGAGTAATAAATTCATACCTTCTCCTTATTCATCATAATGACTAACTTGTGAAGTCTAGGATGAATAAACCCAATTAACTGGAATCAAAGTAAACCACCATGGAATATCATTAAATCACAAAGAAGACAGCAAGAGAGAAAGAAAACAACAAAGGAACTAGAAAATAGCCTGAAAAAAAGAAGACGACATCAATAAGTGCTAATCTATCAATACTTACTTTAAATGTAAATGGATTAAATTCTTTAATCAAAAGGCTTGGAGTAGCTAAACATAAAAAAAAAAGACCCGATTATATGCTTCTACCAAGAGATTCACTTCAACTTTAAAGGCACACATGGGCTCAAAGTGAAAGGATGGAAAAAGATATTCCATGCAAATAGAAAGCAGAAATAAACAGGGTTAGCTATATTTATATCAAATAAAGCATACTTTAAAAAAAATTGTAGGAAGAGGAAAAGTAGGATATTGTATAATGATACAGGAGTCCGTTTATTAAGAAGATATAACAATTGTAAATATATATGCACCTAGCATGCACCTAGATGTATTAAGCAATAAATTAAGCAAATACTAACATATGAAGGGAGAAAAGGACAACAATGCAATTATAATTGGGGACTCTAATACCCTACCTATAACAATGGATAAATGATCCAGACAGAGAATCAACTCGAACTATACTTTAGATCTAACGGATATAAAAGACACATACATCCTATCTAATGGGAACAAAATACACATTTTTCTTAAGTGCATGTGGAACATCCTCCAGGATAGATAATATGTTAAATAACAAAACAAACCTTAGCAAATGTAAGAAGTCTGAAATCACACCATGTATCTTTACTTACCACAATGATATAAAACTAGAAGCCAGTTACAGAAGGTAAACTGGAGAGATTCACACATATGTGGAAATTGAACAACATACAGCTGAACAATCAATGGGACAAAGAAGAAATAAAAAGGGAAGGGAAAGGAAGAAGTAAAATTATATGTATTTGTAGATGGCATGATATTATATATAGAAAACTCTAATGACTAAGTGTCTCTAACTGTTAGAATGAATAAGCAAATACTGTAAAATTTCAGAATAGAAAATCAACATATGAAAATCAATTGTGTCTGCATACTCTAACAATGAACTATCTGAAACAAAATAAAGAAAATAATCCCATTTACAATAGCATGGAAAAGAATAAAATACTTAGGAATAGATGTAACCAAGAAGCAAAAGATCTAAACCCTGAAAACTGTAAGAAATTGATGGGAAAATTGAAAAAGACACAAATAAATGGGAAGATGTTCTATGTTCATAGATTGTAAAAATTAATATTGTTAAAATGTCCATATGTAAAGTGATCTGTAGATTCAGATTAGAGAAAGATGGTAAATATTGAAGTGAGGCAAATAAAAATGTAACATTGCATACTTAGAGTATCTAAAGAATAGAGTTCAAGACAATAATTTTCTTGAACTCCATCTTTATCCTTTAGGGACTCTAAATAAAGATTTGAATAAAATAATGATAGGAAACACCATGTATCCAGGGAGACTAACCCAGAATTGTCAATACTGAATATCACTTTATGAAACTTCATGGATAAAGAATGAATCTCTTGGACATTTAGTCAAAATGGTTGAATTATATATATATGGGAGAAAAATCACACTGACCTCAGATTTCTGAAGTAAATTCAACTTTAGAAGGTAGTGGAACAAATCTTACAAGATCATCAAATAATGTGTGACCCAATAATTGTCTAACCAGCCAAACTGTTCTTTAAGATTAAAGGCTAGAATAAACTGTTTTGAACATGAAAGAATTCAAAGAATATTTTCATGGTGCGCCTGGGTGGTTCAGTTGGTTGAGCGTCTGACGTTGGCTCAGGTCATGATCTCATGGTTCATGGGTTCCAGCCCTGGGTCGGGCTCTGTGCTGACAGCTACATCAGAGCGTGGAGCCTGTTTCAGTCTGTGTCTCCCTCTCTCTCTGACCACTCCCTGCTCATGCACTCACTCTCTCTCTCTCTCAGAAATAAATAAAACATTAAAAAAAAAAAGAATATTTTCATATCTATTCTCCTTTAGGTAACTACTAGGAAATAAATAAAAACATTACTGGAAGATAATATGATTGTATAAAAAATATCAGTTGAAAACCTACCACATAAGAATATTCAGTAAAGTAGTGGGATCTAGAATTAATATAGAGAAATCAACAGTTTTCATTATACAAGAAACAACTATGAAATAACAGAACAAATGACTCCAGGTATTATTGTAATACCTAAGAATAAACACATCAAGAAATATAAAACCTATAATTAGAAAACTAGAATGCTCCTGAAAGACATAAAAGAATTGATATAATGGAAAGACATACCAAGGTTTTGAAAGGAAAATTCAAAGATCATAATGTTATCAATTTTTCATAAATTATAAAATAATCCAATGTAAATTTCTTCAATTATTCATGATGTAAATGTAAAGTGATCCAAGTTAATATTAAGTGTTTTTAAACTAGGAAAACTGATTATAATGCTTATATAGAAAAATTATACAAACAGGGAGATTGAGAAAAACTCTGAGGAAAGGAACAATGCTTGTAGGGGATAGATTTCCTGGTAGTAAGACACTTTAGGTCTCAATATTCAGCAAACAATGTGTAAATCAATAAATAGCAGCTGCAAATAAATGATACAAAAATCTAGTGTATTACAAAAGGCTATCTTAAAACATGAGGGTAAAAGTGAATTTGTTAACAAATGGTCTTAGGACAGTGGGTTGTTTTTTGGAAAAAATGAAATTGGATGCACATACTGAATTATATACTATGGTAAATTCCAACTGCATCAAGAATTTACATATAAAAAAGTCCTTAAATTCTAGATGAAAATTCATTTTCAATGAGGTTTTTCTAAGTAGGAATTTAAATCCAGGGTGTACAATAAAAAAAGATTAGTAAATTTGGAAATATTTTAATAATTTGGAAGACAAAATTCTTCATGACAAAACACCACATGGTAAGTCAAAAGACAAATTGCAAACTTGGAAAAATTCTGTAACCCACATCACAAACAGAGACTTAATCTCACCATTATACAGAAAGCTACTAAAGCTCAACAAAAGACCAATAATCCAAAATATAAGAAGGCAAAAAATATGAAAAGATAGCTCACAATTAATAAAATGCAAATAATTGAAAAAATTATAAAAAGGTAGTAACCTTGCTGAATATTAGAGACAAAAACTACACTGGTGTCATTTCTTTTATCACATTGGCAGATTTTTGAGTTTTATAATGTAATCTATTGGTAACAGGAAACAAGCATTCCTATTCATTGCTCAGACTCATAGAAATAAAAGTGACTGCATATAAAGGGCAATTGACAGTATTTGTCAAAATTACAGATGTACATTTCATGTTTGAAACCAGTAGATTTATCTCTCATAAATTCTTAACATGTGTGAAATGACAGATGTACCAATCTGTAGAGTGTACTGGTTAAATAAATTGTGGTACATCAGTACAATGGAATATTTTTCATTTGTTAAAAACAAAGAAGGAGGTGCTCTGTGTGCTGACTTAGAAAGTTCTTAAGGATACAGTGTTAAATGAGAAAGTAAGATACAAGAAAGATAATATGCTACCATTTGTGTAAATTGACTATATATACATAAAACAGTTGTTACTGGGAAGGAAACAATTGGGAACTGGGCAGATGGAAATAATCTTAGAAGGAGTCTTCACTGTATATTGTTTTAAACTTTGTAATATTTCGGCCATGTGAATTATCTATTATATATTTAAAGTCTAAATTAAAAGAAACATTAATATAAAGTTCTTTTTTTTAATCCACAAAATGGTTTTATTCAACCTGAAACCATGTAGAAATGGCAAATTTTTCATCAAGGTAGAAAGCAAAAGCAAAGGCCATAGCTCCATCTTGTGAAAACTTCTCTCTGCCATCTCAGTTTTCAACCATATCCCTGTCCTAAACCATTCTTTCTTAGCTCTTTCACATCTATGCTGAAAGCAGACTTTTTTTTTTTGCCAAGCCATGAAAGTACCAAGAATGGAGCTAGGAAAGCACAAAGTCTCACATATAGTTAAGAATCAAAGAGGAAATATTTAAATTGTCTAGAAATACACATGCTGTGTATTTTCAATGAAAGGTTGGTATAAAAAAGTGTGTTAAGCTCATTTTGTCAGTGCAATATTTGGTTTGGTGCTGGGAGCTGGTTTTGGTACTGGCTCATGTTGGAAATGAGCCTGCTGGTATTGACCAGGCCTCACAATATTCCAGATCAGACCGATATTCTGAACACAGATAACTCATAAGGAAAAGCATATTCCTGCCTTTACAAAAGAGATTTTAGATGAAAGCTCTGTGGATGATTGTCAAAAGGCTCTTCCTGTGGGCCTTGCAGATCCAAGACTTAGATAATAAAGCGGGTTAAGAACACAAGAGTTACAACTGAGCCTGGCCCTGAGACAAAGAGCCTAATTTAGAATTAAGGAATAGATAAGGGCAGAACTTAAGTTAATACTTAAACCTTTTCTAAATGGTGATGTATGTCAGTCCCTTCCCTAAGGCATACTTTCTGCAAACACCCTTCCTTATAGGTGGCTGGGTTGAGGATAGATGAGAGTAGCTAAAACATAACCCAAAAACAAAGGCTGACACATTTAGGGCCTCCATGGTGTTTACACATTCAGCATCAAGTCGAATACGTTTCCACAAACAACTTATTAACAAGCTCAAAAACATTCATCCTCTTGAGAGCCAGACGGAATGACTCTTAGCCCATCTATACACTTAACCTATGACCTAACCTTAGCGTTATTAACTTAGAACAAATATGTATTCTGTCTTTTACTAAGAACACCCTGTTAATTCCTTAGTTATAAGATTTATTTAATCTCACTATAATTGGAATAGTTCTGCAAGAATATTTCTGTAAAACCTGCTTCTGTACACTTTCCAAAGCATCTTATCACAAAGAGTTATCCATTGTAAAAATTCCTTTTTCTGATGTCATGTTATCATTTAACCTATAAATAAAGACAACAAAACCAACAGGACAGAGATGCCTGCCTGGTGATCAGAAAGAATCTCGGGGCTCTCTCATTCTCTCTCTTGCCGACATCGTCCATCCTTCAGGGACCCCTGGACCTGCCAAAGCCGACCTCTGGCAGTTTGGGAAGAAAAGTACATACATGGTACTAAGTAACATTGAGTCCTATAGTGAGAAGCCTGTGTTGAAGACCCTTTTTAGGTCTCTTTTAATCCAGTTACATCAATGGGAAAGCCTTTGGTGATAATGCTTCTCTTCTATATTAACCTTATATCCTGTAATTTTTCTATATTTTTTAAATTAATTCCAGTAGTGATTTTCTTTTGATTCTTTGAGATTTTCTCCATCAACAATTATGTCATCTATGAACAAAGATAGCTTTATTCCTTGCTTCCCAATCTATATATACTTTACTTCCTTTTTTTGTGTTATTGAATTATCTAGGACTTCCAGTACAATGTTGAACATAAGTGGTGAGAGGGTCATCCTTGGCTTGTTTCTGATCTTAGGAGGGGAACTTTGTTTCTCACATTTACATATGATGTTAGCTGAAGGCTTTTTGTAGATGTTCTTTATCAAGTTAAGGAAGTTCCACTGTAATTCCCACTATATTCCTAGTTTCCTGAGGGTGTTGTGTGCATGTGTGTTTGTGTGCCTATTTTAATCATGAATGGGTGTTGGATTTTGTCAAATGCTTTTTATGCATATATAAATATGAGCATATGATTTTTATTCTTGTTGATGTGATAGATTACATTAATTGGTATTTGATTGTTGAACATGCCTTGCAGACCTGGGATAAATTCCACTTGCTCATGGTGTATAAGATAAAAAATTCTAGGCAGTGCTCCCGGAGGTCCTGGGGATGTCTCTTGCTTCACCAGTGTTTGTACAGAACAGACCCAGGGACGCCCCTTCTAGCAGCCTCTGCCCACCCTCCAACCCTTCTTCTAGTCGCAACCTTCGGAGCCATCTTCTTGCCCACTCTGCCTCTGGGACCAGCCAACATCTGATTTTGAACTTAGCTCCTCATTACCGATCAACCGTGATGAGCTCCCAGATTCGCCAGAATTATTCCACCAGTGTGGAGGTCGCCTTCAACCGCCCGGTCGACATGCATCTGCAGGCCTCCTACACTTACCTCCCTGAGCTTCTATTTCGACTGTGACAATGTGACTCTGGAGATCGTGGGCCACTTCTCCCACGAGATGGTTGAGGAGAAGCGGGAGGACGCTGAGCGTCTCTTGAAGATGCAAAACCAGTGCTGAGGCCGTGCGGCCTCTTCCAGGACATGCAGAAGCCGTCCCAAGATGAGTGGGTTAAAACCCCTGGACGCCATGGAAGCCTCGCTGCTTCTGGAGAAGAACTTGTACCAGGGCCTTTTGGATCTGCATGCCCTGGGCTCTGCCGGCGCAGACCCCCATCTCTGTGACTTCCTAGAGGATCACTTTCTAGATGAGGAGGTGAAACTCATCAAGAAGATAGGCAACCACCTGACTAATCTCCGCAGGCTGTCTGGTCCCCAGACTTGGCTGGGCAAGTATCTCGTCGAAAGGCTCACCCTCAAGCACGACTAGAAGTCTCTGGAGCCCAGCGCCTTGGAGAAGGTCCTTCTGACATCCCCCAGGTGCTAGGGCTTGTGCTTGAGTCTCTCCGTGCAGTCAGTAGGCAGTTTTTTAACCACCCTCGAGCCCATCCCCAAGCAGTAGACCAAATGAAAACGATAAAGCTTTTTGCAGAAAAAAAAATTCTAAAGAGAAAAAAATAAAGAAGTTTACTATTGATGAAATAACAAACTCTATCTTTTTTTTCCCAGTCAAAATGAAGCTATTTATCCCATTCTCCCCTTCTCATAATCAGAATATGAGAACATGTTTTCATAATGAAGAGCATCTGATTTATTCTTCCAATTATTAAAATTCAGATTATGTTATTGATATCCTTTAGACTGCATAGTCTTACTTATAATAATTTTAACTGCAGTTTATTTTCACATGGAACAACATTTTTATGCTTTTATTTTGCACCTGGTTTAAATATTTCTGTAACAGGTTCAAATCATTAAGATGAATGTAGTAATTAAGGGTCCACTAAAGATGAATCATCATCTATATACGCTACCCAAATTTTGATCATGCTAATATGCCACTGCTATTAAAACAATTCATTCTCATTTTATCAAGTATTTTGTAGACTTTTATTTTCCTTTAGTCCTCACATTAGAAAGCTGTTTTTCTCCCCTGTGAATGCCACAAAACACTACCCACGTGAGATGAGGATTTTGCATTATAATAGTGACACCTGCAATCCTTAGTGTAACAGAAAATTGTTAATAGGATCAGTTTCATGCTGCAAAAGTGACAGTTAAAAACTTCTCTCAGCAAAACAGGACTCTCCTGCTATTGCTTCATTTGTTTCGCTTTTTTGTGTTCTTTAGTCTACCCTATTCCCGGAGTTATTTTCATTTCCTCCAATACTTAATATCTTAGTATTGTAAGTACATTGGTGATGGTCATGTTTCATCCTCTGTGTTTGATCTCTTCTGCAGAGAGTCTCCTGAGAGAACTTTCGGGGATAACTGGATTTTCCTATGTCTGGCTCAAGCTTTATTGGACTTATGTTCGTCTGTGAGGTCACACTGTATTGGAGAAGAGGCTCTGTACCTCAATTTATTTTCCATTTATCTAACTTGCCAGTTAAACTGGTACTCTACACTCCTTCTGCAAAACATAGTCATGCTTAGAACAGGCTGAATGTGGATAGCTGAGGATTGTTGTCTCGTGTCTGCTCCTCCTGGGACAGGCTAATACTTACCCTAAGTCAGGGAGCTTGTCCCCACACTTTATTCCTGTCAGCTTTTTTAGTAATCGCAAGAACATAATTTTAATTAAATATTCCAGAAGCTGACAGAGGGAAAAGAAAGTGATGTCTCTATGATAACTAAGCTGAATGCTTTATGTATGTCAGATAAGAAGATTTCTACTGAACTTGAAGTTGAATGGCTGTCTTTTTAATCCTTTCTTGTGGACCTACGTTTTTGAGATAGGTAAAAGTATGTTTTTGGAATCAGTGTTTCATTATGATGCAGGCAAATTGATTAGAAAGATTTAAGTGAATATGTGTTATAAGGGCAGAATGGCATAGGAATGGGGGCAAACTGAGAAAACCGTAAATCTAAAAGTCATGTTCTTCCTATTCCGTCTGGAAGAAATCCATGACTCAAGTCACAAGTTAACATCCACACCCCATTCCCCTTTCCTCCATGGTGTCCTTTAATAAGGGACAAAGACTTTCATGTTAATATTAAGGATACTCCAAATAGAAAGTCCTAGAGATAACACCAGACTTTTTTTTTTTTTTTTTACTGTGAATGAGTTTTTAGGCTTTGTATAAACGACTGGCACTAGTGGGGTTCCTGGAAGATAACGTGGATAAGAAACAGGAAGAAAAGCACAAATACCAGGCTGGAGCAGGGTGGAACAGAGTGGACCTTCCTCATCTAGTATTAGATGAGGAAAATCTCTTTGACTACATGGATAATGCCTTTATTTATTTATTCAATTTATTTATTTATGTATTTATAGGATGCAAGTGAGTGAGGGGCAAAGAGAGAGAGATGAGGGGGAGAGAGAGAGAGAGAATCCCATGAGGGAAGAGAAAGGGAGAAGCAGGTCTCATCCAAAGTGGTGCTCGTGTTCACACAAAGCAGGGCTCCAGCTCATGTGAAGCGAAACTCAAACTCACAAACCATGAGATCATGACCTGATCCAAAGTCAGATGCATAACAGACTGAGCCACCCAGGTGCCTGGTTAAAGTCATTATTTTTAAAACTGTCCATGTAATCGATGGCATATTGTTGGCTTGAGCAATTAAAATCTTATTCATGTTGTAATATCAACTCATTTCATGCTGACCTGTTATCAAACTGACATTTCACTATTCATGTCACTTAAATTTTAACTTGTTTTTGTTGTAGCAAATGGAGCCAATATGTCATTCATCTTTATTTGTAATGTAGCATGATTGGAAAGTAAGTCTGTAATTCCTAAATGGATAGAGTATAACCTGGACGCTACCATGTCACATGGTTTGATTTTATCATGATGTCATAAAATCATTTTATGTTTTCTTCAGTTTCTGGAAAAAAATATGGCTTTATTTAATGAAGTAAGAAATTTAGAGAGAAACAAAGCAACATTGGCACCATATAGCAGTTAAAATTTGAGACTGTCCTATATCATAAAATTGAAGCTTCTACCTAAAATTGAGGGGACCTATGTAAACCCTTGCATAATAATCTTTTAAAATGAAATTTGAACTGCTATAAATAATTCTTTGTTGTATTCCACTTGCTTTCAGTTTTAGAGATACTTGAAACATTATTTTTTAACTTTGCAAAAATAGGAAATTATTTATCATCAGTTTAGAATCCAGTTGGGCAAAGGAGTTGTGAAAGCAAGCAAGCATAATTTTCAAGGTAAGAGACTTATTCCTTGTGGTGTCTCACAGAGCCATCCTGTCACTAGGTGCAGAAAAAAGGCAACCAGAGCATCGGAGGCATAATTATGAATCAAAAGGAAATATAATTATGTGGGTCTTTGAATTTGTTGTCAAATATGTAAAATGGAAGCTTTAAGCTTGTACTTCTTCCATTTACTCAGGTGAATGATAAATCTTGCCAAGTTGATAGTAAAAATTTCAGATTTTGCATATTTGACTTCAAGGATAAAAGTGGTCTGCTTAAAATATACTGACAATTTAAAATTTTATTTTCAGTGGTGGTATAGTTAAAGAAAACCTGCTGTGTTTTTGCTTGACTTCAAAGCTGATGAAATATTTGTCTGGAATAATATAGATCTGATTTTGTGTGTATGTGTGTGTGTGTGTCCCTCTACGTTTATTCATTTACATGTTATTAACCTGAAGACTTTCTTCCTTTTCCATTTATCTCCTCACAATCCAAACCAGCTCTCACATCTTGAATACTTCAGTCTGTCAATGAATAAAACTCTCTGAAAGTTGTTTACAATTAGGATAAAAAAAGGAAAAAGAAAGCACTCACTATAATTTAGTATCAATGTATCTGATTCCAGTGATTTGATTGATGATGCTTCCTATTTATGGGAATTACAAAAGCAAATGGTAATTATTGCCATTTCTTCTGCACTCTTGAGTTAAACCTATATTTGTAAGAACAGCAAATATTATAAATTTTGACAGTTTCCCAACATTATATCTGATAAAACTGTAGAGAAATATTTCTGTGTGAGAACCTTGCCAGAGTGGAAGAAAAGTGGATTGTGCAAATTTTATTTGCCTTTATGCAAAATTTGCTTTTACTAAGTTAACTTCTGTTAAAGCAAATCCCCAAATACATAGTACCTAATTGTATTTAAGTGTTTTGCAATTGTAGGGACCCAAATTCTCATTAAATGAATAAACATCAAAAAGAAAAGGAAATGGAGGGGGATGGGAGAGAAAGAGAAAATTTGCTGCAGTGATGTCTGTGTTTTAGTGAGTCTCTGGATCCAATGAAGCCCTAAGGAGAGAACTGGTGCTGGACTCATGTGGAAAACTACAGATCTGGTGGCACCTGGTTGGCTCCATCCAACTTAAGTTCAGGTCATTATTTCATGAGTTTGTGAGTTCGAGTCCTCCATTGGGATCTGTGCTGACTGCTCAGAGCCTGGGTCCTGTTCCAGATTCTCTGTCTCTCTCTGCCCCTCCTGCACTCGTGCTCTGTCTCTCTCACTCTCTCTCTGTCAAAAATAAGTAAACAAAAAAAAAAATTAAAATAAAAAGAAACTGCAGATTTGTATTCAAGAATATAACATTAGATGTGGATAAAGGGCTGGAATACATTTTTGGGTGAAAAGAACTAATAACATTTAAATCTAAATCCTCTAAATGTTAATATAAAAATGAAATTCATGTTATAATTAGAGCTCCCAACAAACTATTGTTTCCAATATGCTGAAGTCTTTAAAAATTTTTTATGAAGGAATAAAGGTTTAAGGTGAGATATTTTTGAAAAGAGGACTAGAAAGGAGAACTTGCCTTACTAGAACAGAACATGCTGTAACTTACTGTATTTAAGTCAATATGGCATTGGCATCAGAACAAATCAGTGGAAAAGAATCAAAAATCTGAAAATAGTTCCTGGTGAGGATGAGAATTTAACAGATGGCCAAGGTGGTATTTTAGCTCATTTGGAAAATGATGGTTTTTGCACCATATGGTGCTAGCCCAACTGGCTATCTATCCATCAGGAAGTAAATATGATTGCACCTGTACCTCACACCATATAGATGAATTTTGGATGGATTAAAAATTAAATTGAACAAAAACGTAATCATAAACACCTACAAGAAAATCTAGAAGAACATGGGTATAAACTGAAGGGAAAGAGTTTTATTTTTAAAAAAGTAAGTAGAGGGCGCTTGGGTGACTCAGCTGGTTAAGTGTCTGACTCAATTTCTGTTCAGTTCATGATTTCACAGTTTGTGAGGTCAAGTCTCCGCTGCACTGACAGTGTGGAGCCTGCTCGAGATTCTCTCTCCCTTTCTCTCTCTACTCCTCCCCTGCTCACACCTTCTCTTTCTCTCTCTTTCAAAATAAATAAATAAACAGTAAAAAACTGAATAGAGAGGTGCCTGGTGGCTCAGTCAGTTAAGCTCCAACTTCAGCTCAGGTCTTGATCCTGTGGTCTGTGAGTTTGAGCCCTGAGTTGGGCTCTGTGCTGACAGCTCAGAGCCTGGAATCTGCTTCAGATTCTGTGTCTCCCTCTCTCTCTGCCCCTCCCCACCCACACTCTGTCTCTCTCTGTCTCTCAAAAGTGAATAAATGTTAAAAAAAATTTTAAAGTGAATATAAAAAACAATATACTTGGAAAATATATTTGCATGCAGAACAGACAGAAGGCTAATATCTATAACAGATAAAGAGTTCTTACAAATGGACAAGGAGATAATCCAAGAGAAGAATATGCAAAAGCTTAAACCAGGCAAATCATAGAAAATCTAATTAAAAGGTTTCAAAATCCTTATAGGCAGACAAAAGTAAATTAAAATTACACCTGTGTAACTCTCAGACTGGCCAAAATTAAAAAGAAAGAAAATACCACTTTCTGCCCAGTGATGAAGAAGTGAATATATTTTCAGATTTTACTAACAAAAATGTAAATTATTACATCCTTTTTGGAAAGTAATGTGGTATTATTAAAAGAAACAAATGCATAGGTGACTTTGATGGAGCAGTCTCTCTCCTAGGAATCTAGCCAATAGAAATAATAGCAGTGGTGAAGATTGTATACAGAATATTGGTTGTAACATTATTCATAGTGGCAAAGAATTGGAAACAAAGCGAATGCCCATCATAGCACATTTATACCATGGGTTATTTTGTAGTGATTAAGGACTGTATAGAACCATACTAGGAAACTCAGAAAGATTTCTATGCGGTATTAGTGAGTGAAAAAAAAGCAGGATGCTGATGATGTTGCATAATATCCAAGTTTAGAAATATAAGCGAGATTCCCCACACTCTAAATATATGTGTATTTTGTAAATACTTTTAATTTTATAATCCAAGAGTCCCTGTCACCTGGGTTACCCATTTGGTAATGGTGGTAGTGATGCTGTGGGTAGACAGGAGAAAGAAAAAAGAGAAGGGTAATGTATTAATTGTTGTTATATAACAAGTTAACACAAATGTAGAAGCTTAAAACACATACACCTGTTTTCTCATAGTTTTTATGGGTCAGTATAAAAATGTGCTCAGCTGAAGTCTTTGTTGAGCATCTAGTAAGGCTGCAGTAAAGGTGTCAACAGGACTGAATTCTCTTCTGAAGCTCATGATGCTTTTCCAAGTTCACATGACAGTTGGTGGTATTCATTTTCTTTCTTTTTGAAAATTTTTTTAATGTTTATTTATTTTTGAGAGAGAGAGAGAGAGAGAGAGAGTGCGTGAGCACAGGGAAGGGCAGAGACAGAGGGAGACACAGAATCCTAGCCAGGCTCCAGGCTCTGAGCTGTCAGCACAGAGCTAGGACACGGTGCTTGAACTCATGAATTGTGAGATCATGACCTGAGCCAAAGTCAGAAGCTCAACCAACAGAGCCACCCAGGCACCCCTGGTGGTATTCATTTTCTTGTGACTGTATAGCTGAGGGCCTTGTCTTCTCACAGGTTGGTGACTCATGGGCACTTTCAGTTCCTTGTCATGTGTCTCTCTCTATAGGCAATTCACAACATGCCTGTTTGCATCTTCAAGGCCAGCAGGAGAGTGTCCTATTGTGAAATCAGCTAAGATGGAGTCTTATAAAAAGGAACGTAATCAGAAATGTGCTCTCCCATCCCATCACCTTTGCCATATTCTGTTGGTTAGGAGAAAGGTCCCACCAACACTTGAGGACGGGATGACTACAAAGACACAGATCACCGGAGGGTTTCAAAATTAGAGTGCGCTCATTACAGAAAGCCAAGCAAACAATGAAAAGAAATAATACTTCAAAAACACCAAAAACTAATAGAAAACAGAAACTATTAATATAATTATACTATATAAAATTATACATGTGTATTAATAATATTTTAAACTAAAGATATTTAAAAAAAAAGAAAATGACTACCATGTGTCAGATCATTTGTATTATGCATTCCCTTGGGTTCTTCACAGACCATTAATAGACTATATTGTACCATGTTACTTCTTAGGGTTTTCCAGGAAGAACATGCCCTGTTGTTTTCCTTCATTATTTCATCCATTCTAACATGCCTTCATTGTCAGAAGCTCATTATTTTGTGTGCCATAATGAAGGAAAATACAATGCTAGTTAAACTAGACTTTTCTAGCATCATTAATTATGAGACATATGCCAACTTAAAGGATATGAAAACATATTCATCTTAGATTTCATGAAAATTACTTGGGGACATTTTCTTCTTGGAAAAACTCTCTTTAGCGTCTTGCTGGAGGCCCTTAGACCCTAATGGGTTACCTTCTTCCTCTCAGACATTGCTTGCTGAGAGCCACTTTGCCTCACATCCTTCTTTCTTTAAATGTAAATTAAAAATAACAATGATCAGATTTAGGCCTACCAAGGATAAATAAGATACTTTTAAGTGCAAATTCCTCTGGAGTCATTCAAAAATAATTGTTCTAGGGCACTAAGATTCCATTTCTAGGTCAACTAATTCAAACTCTGTAAATGTATATATACATATATATATATATATATATTTTTTTTTTTTTGGTTAAAAGAAAAGTCTTCTTTTGGGTTTTTTCACTGCTAAGGTGAAAATAGTGTAAGAAAAATTTGAATTAGTTTTTAAGCTGCAGATGTCTGGAAAATCTTTTAGCTAAGTACGGCAAATAGATGTAATTATAGTATTGTGTATGAACAATGTTTTTCCTTAGATAAAATGAATGCTAATCAAACTTGAAAAGCAATTTAAATAAACTATCTCCTAAAGTAATTTCGAGTGCACTGAAAATGACTTGACTTGTTTGAAAGAGGCTATATTTCTTTAAAATGAAGGCAATTTGCTCTTTTTGGCCATTTCTTTGTTCCAAGTCACCCATATACTAGAAAACATTTTTCTTATGAGATCTACAGGTTGCTGCTAAATTTGTATATGATATCTATAGCATTCTCCAGAATGACCTCTGTTATTAGGCTTTTTGCATACCACTTTAAGAATTAATATTAAAAGCTCTAAAATTAGTTTAATATACTTACTAGGTCTTTGAAATGATTAGAATTTTCCAAAGAAACAGTCTAAATTACTAACTTTAAAAAATTACATATAGCATTTTATTTATATGCTTAGGCTTTAAAAACATTCAAGTGTCCTTGCTTCCATTAAATATTTTGTAGATCTCAAAGCCTTTTTCTTACCATCTTCTGAAATTGAATTTCATGGTGCTATTCTAGTTTTCATCAATAAAAATCTTTAAGTAGAATGCCAGGAATTTATTTACCTTTCCTGTTTCATAGTGCCCTGAAGCTATCTGCTGTTGAAGTTTGCTTTTTGCTTCAGAAATCAGTGACAGAATATCGAATATAGCTTCAAGTTAGTCTAATTTTCAGTCACCTTACATATATTTCACATGCGGATACCCTACAGATTTCAAAGGCAATGGTGAGGAGCAGGTGAGGAGAATCAGCCACCAGCAACTTTTTTTTCTCTCTGTCTTTGTCTCTGATCTTGGTCATTGTTTGACTTTTATCTTTGTAAGTCTTCCTAATTCCCTGTCTTCTCTTTTGTTTTTCTCACACATAAATCACATAGATGCCAGCATTATGGCACCTGTTGTGAGGAAAGATGTCTTTGTTAGTAAATATAAGTGGTTGGGTTTCTTTTCTTTTGAGCTAGAAGTACATGATGGTTTGACTTTCTAGCCCTGGGTCCTTCAAAAATATATCTTGGGTTTTTGATATTGTGTGATATTGATAAGTTAAAAGCAATGTAAACTGATCTCACATTTTCATGTTTTCTGTTCCTAAGTGTTCTCACATGAAAGCTAGAAGACTTAGACTCTCCTAGAACTGGTGACATGGCCTTGTATCCAGCAAGCCAGTCAAGAGTCATTTCCCAAACCTAATGTACATTGGGGCCACCTGTATTCTGGTCACTAAAACAGAGAGATCTCTTTTCATGGTGATGTTTCTGCATTTAGGCAGGTGCCTCAAACTCCATTGCATCTGTGAAAAGTCCAGAGGGGGTGACAGATATTTGGAAAGTATAGTCAAAGAGAGTCAAGCTAACTACCTAATTCTCCAATTTCTATACTTGTGTTAAGTCAGAGCACCAGAACATACTGCACTCCCAAAGAGATTCCTCACCTTGCCTTCATTCCATGGTATTTATAAGATTTTGTCTTAGTTCTAGTTGTTATAACACAATACCATAGACTTGATGGTTTAACCAACAGAAGTTTTTTTCTCACAGTTCTGGAAGCTGGATCCTGGATCTCTTCCAGGCCTGCCTACAGCTGTCTTCTTGTTGTAGCCTTACATGGTGGAGAGAGGAAACTCTGATGTCCCTTCCTCTTCTCATAAGTGCACTAATCTCACCATGGAGGATCCATCCTCATGACCTCCTTTGAAACTAATTGCCTCTCAGAGGCCCCATCTCCTAATATCATCACATTGAATGTTAGCACTTCAACATATGAATTTTTGGGAAACAACCAGTCTATAACAGATTTAAAGCTATTTTATTTTATTATTTTATTTTATATTTTTGTGGCAAAAAACACACTGACACTGGGGTTGATAAGACAGATGAAAGGTACAGTTCTTTGCTACTTACTGTTCCAAATAAGAGAATGTTGTCACTCAGGGACACATAGGGAGTTGTATCCAGGGACAGGGTAACAACAAGCTAGAACTATAGGAGGTAGCTTATGTATGGTAAGATTGGTGAGTTATCTAGGTTTTGTGGGTTCCCTGTGGATTGGCAATTTGAATAATTTGCAGGTTCTGAAACATGGAGTGTGCCCCTAGATGTTTGCCTGGTGCAGTTAGGGCTGGTGTGTAGTGGCCCAGAGTATGGGAGTCTAATAATGGAAGTGGCTGGGCATATGGAATCAATCAGTGGCAGCCTTTAGTCAGGGCCTTAAAACTGGGTCAAAGCAGTATTAAAAATTATATTACACATAGTTACCAGGATCATGGTTTCATGTAATTCTCTCAGTTTAATTAAGAATTGGTATGAGGGCTGGCTACAAAAGAAAGGTTTCATCATTTTTTAAAAGTACTATTGAAAATAGTTCATTGGCATCCATGATCCCAATATGAAGACTCATTTCATAAATTCCTCTTAGCATTTAGTGTTGTTGACAAATGTTTTCAAATTCATTGGTATGTTAGCATCTCATTATTGGGTAACAAATTCTATGGTTTCTGTTTCTTCTTTGGAATACAGACTTTTTTCAAGAAGAGCTGTAGTCATGAGCAGAGGCCCTCACTGTGCCCTGAGCATGCCCAGTGGCAAGTATCAGGGTTTATTATTACTATTATTATTGTTATTGTTATTTCAAATTAGGAAACAAAGTTAAATTTCATGATGGGTGATACTGAGCAGGTATTTATCTTTTTTGAATTTTAATATAAAATGAGAGTAAAACTTGTGTTATCATCTACTGAGTTTCTATAAAGTGAGATGATTTTATAGAAAGTATATGAACAATGTTTCATTAAGTAACTATGTAATCCAAATAACCTAGGCTGAAGCCTGCGGGTGTAAATGAAGTTTTTTGGTATTAACATCCAAATAAAGAAGGCTTTTTACATTACCCTGCTCATGCAAGACCCTTCCTTAACCCAAAAGCTCTGTATGTATATTTACTTATCTTTTGAAGATATCTCATAGGTATTCAGGAGCCTTTATTGTCCTTTGCTAATGTCTTTTCTATGCCATGTAAGTCAGGTTACTGGTGACAACTCTGAGCCCCAGGGCTTAACCCTAGTCTGTGAAAGCATATAAAATGCTTCTTTCTTTGATTTTATTTTATATCTATCTCCTAGACCTAGATTCCTTGAGACTTCTTGTGCCTGGATTTCCACATAATCTTTCCTAGAGAAGTACACTAGGTCTGTCTGCTTCCAAGCATTTCTCTCCGTACAATATCCATACCAGTCCACTGGGGTAGGCAAGAAGATAGTCACTGTGCTCTCACCTCTATTCTCATTTCTTCCTTTTCATTTCTTCATTAGATTCCTAGTTCAGTGCATGCACAAGCCTACATATTCTTATCTTCTCCTTCCTTTTCTTCCCAGACCCTGTAACTTCCTGTGGATGTCAATTCCTGCACATGGATAATTCCAGAGTTGCAGTTTAATATCTGCAAATAGCAGTTCATTATGGATTCAAGTACAATACTTCATTACAATAATAATGATTTTGTTGAGTATCATTTCTTATAAATTAAGTCAAATTCTTTTCTGGTGGTTGTAGTTTTAACTGTGCTCCACACCCATGGAATCTCTGTTGTTACTAAAATGCTTCCTTCCACTGAGTATTGGTGTTTGGGACTCCATTTCTGAGTATGTCCTTGGATTTGTCTGTCCCCTGTTCTTTCTGATCCCACTTTTCTTCTCATTTTGGATCTATTTTGACCTCTAGTCTTCCAGAGTTCTTAATTTCTGGGCTAGATTTGGCTTCTATCAAAACTCATTCAGCCTTTTAAGACCCAGCTTAGACCAATGACTTTGCTTCCTACTCATCAGGGCATGGAAAGTGGGTGGCTTGGATGTATGATATTATGAACTGCTTTCTAAAAAGAATATATATTCATCCCTGTCATTTCTGTGTAGGCCTTATATAAAAAATATTTGTTTTTTTCTTACATTGTGGAATACTGCTAGTCTTGTAAGAACTAGATTCAGGATAGTTTAATTTTATTGATTTGGGAAACTATCACTGTATAGTTTTCCTTCTTGTGTTTAGTTGCTCTCTGACCTAATAATATAGAATAGCAGTGTTCAACCTTGGCTCCACATTTTAAATAACTTTGAGTGGTTTTGAAAAAAATGCCACATTCCAGATCAATTGAATCAGAATTTCTTTAGATGGATCTAAAACATAGGCATTAAAAAAAAGTCTCTCTAAGGTGTTTCCAATATACAGATACAATTGAGAACCAATAGGAGTAGAAAAGGCTTTCAAAATAATCACTTGCTTTCTAATTTTAAATAGTAGTTTTATCTCATACTAAATATTTTCCTTCCCCACATCCCCAATCAATTCTCTTTAAAACCAAAAGTATTTAAAACATACTTACACCTCAGTTCTTATTTAAGAACATTTATATATCTAGAGATGAGTTAACCATTCTATAATACTTAATCGTTTATAAATTGAACCATTAATTAGATTTTCAAATCTTATCCTCCAAAGTCTAGAAAACGTATAATTCTCTTTTGAGGCTATTTCCATTATTAAGCAAAAGAATTATAAATTAGCAAACCAAAAGAATATGCATGAACTGTAATTTACATCCTATAAATTTCAGACTAAATCATAAACCTCATTTTTCTTCAGGATGTGCTGCTATACTTTTCTTGTTCACCATCGTGAGCTTAATTATGTGGAAACTAAATACTGTGAAATCCTCCAGAATCTTATAAATATTGGAAAAACCAACATTTTGCTGTATTCATACAAAAACCAAACTTTTAAAATGCCTGTTGGAAATCTAAAAGCACCGCAACACACTCAGAGGGAAGAGGAAACAATGGATTATCTATAAAATGATAAAGATTGAAAGGAAGGTCATCTTAAATAGTTCAAAATAGTTGATGGGTTTAGAAAACAATATAATTTAAAAATTCATGTTTCTTACTGATATTTTCCTTTAGGAGAGTGAGTTTGTTAGGTTGGAAACTAAAAAATAAGATTAGAGTCTCTGGTTTTTGTGTTTCCAAAGGCACAGCCACACTGTGGAGATTATGTTAGACGCTCTTTGAAGCAAAAACATCTGATAGAAAAAGAAAAGATTCTTCTACTCTCAAAACAAGATTAAGGGTGGAAGTTTCAAGTGGAGATATCTGAAGATTACCCCAGAGCTGAAGGAGCTGGTGATTTTTGGTCACAGAGAAGGGGATGTGTACCTCTACTTCTGAGATAAAATCTTCATTTTTCAGACTTAAGACACTTGGGATTTGGCAAAGCTTCAGAGAAGGGATGACTGCTTGATGTATTTGGGTAGAAAGAACAGAGAGAGCCCGGTGGGATTCCTGGGTCCCTAAATGCTATAGACTGAATGTTTATATTTCCCTGTCTCCAATCCATATGTTAATATTTAAAATCCCCAATATGAGAGCATAACAACATATAGATTGGGGGCAGGGTAGGTCCCTCATGAATGGGGCTAATGCCTTCCTAAAAGAGCCCCCAGAGGAAGTCACCATGTGAAGTCCTTTCCACTTTATCAGGACCCAGTGAAAAGTCAGCAACCAGTTTTGGCTATTGTTGAGAGTGCTGTTATGAACATTGGGGTACATGTGGCCCTAGGCATCAGCACTCCTGTATCCCTTGGGTAAATTCCTAGCAGTGCTATTGCTGGGTTATAGGGGAGTTCTATTGTTAATTTTTTGAGGAAGCTCCACACTGTTTTCCAGAGGGACTGCACCAGTTTACATTCCCACCAACAGTGGAGGAGGGTGCCGATTTCTCCACATCCTCGCCAGCATCTAGAGCCCTCTGATTTGCTCATTTTAGCCACTCTGACTGGAGTGAGGTGGTATCTCAGTGTGGTTTTTATTTGTATTTCCCTGATGAGGAGGGATGCTGAGCATCGTTTCATGTGTCTGTTGGCTATCTGGATGTCCTCTTTGGAGAAGTGTCTGCTCATATCTTCTTTCCATTTCTTCACTGGATTGTTTGTTTTTTGGGTGTGGAGTTTGGTGAGTTTCTTATAGATTTTGAATACTAACCCTCAATGGACGAATAGATCAAGAAGATGTGGTTTATCTATACAATGGAATACGACACGGCAATGAGAAAGAATGAAATCTGGCCATGTGTAGCAACATGGATGGAACTTGAGGGTGTTATGTTGAGTGAAATAAGTCAGGCAGAGAAGGATAGCTACCATATGTTTGCATGTATAGGAGGATTAGGAGGAACTTAATGGAGGACCGTGGGGGAGAAAAAGGGGGAAAATAGGAGGGGAGAAGGAGGGAGGCAAACCGTGAGAGACTCTTGAATGCTGAGAACAAACTGAGGGCTGATGGGGGTGGGGAGAGGGGATAGGGGTGATGGGCATGGAGGAGGGTACTTGTGGGGATGAGCATTGGGTGTTATATGGAAACCAACTTGACAATAAACTATTAAAAAAAAAATCAGCAACCTACCTTCCTTCTGGAAGGGGGCCCTCACCAGAACTTGACCATGCTGGCAGTCTTTCAGCTTTTCAGAACTGTGAGAAATAAATTTCAATGGTTTATAGGCCACCCTCAGGCTATGGTATTTTTGTTACCGCCGCCCTGAAATACACACTAAGATTAATATAGAGGCAGTGGAGTGAACTTCTGGATGAAAATTGTCCTAAGTATCACGTATGGGCTGATGATTGGATGAGATGGTGTACATTCTAGTGAATATCTACAGAATCTTCTCAATTGAGGACCAACTGTGTTCTACCTGATCCTGTAGCAGTACATAAACACCCAGGACTTAGAGATCTAGAAAAATAAAAATTGGGCTGTCAAATTAGTGAAGATTAAGGTTTTTCATCCTGATGAGACAGATATTCAAAATAGAAGTTGGCTTTCAGGAGCCTAAGTGTCCATCAACAGATGAATGGATCAAGAAGATGTGGTTTATCTACACCATGGAATACTACATGGCAATGAGAAACAATGAAATCTGGCCATGTGTAGCAACATGGATGGACCTTGAGGGTGTTATGCTGAGCGAAATAGTCAGGAAGAGAAAGACAAATATCATATGTGTGCACGTATAGGAGGATTAGGAGGAACTTAACAGAGGACCAAGGGGGAGAAGAAGGGCGGAAATGGTGGGGGAAAGGGAGAGAGGCAAACCATGAGAGACTCTTGAATGCTGACAAAAACTGAGGACTGATGGATGTGGGGGGAGGGAGGGGTGGGCATGGAGGAGGACACTCGTGGGGATGAGCACTGGGTGTTATGTGGAAACTAATTTGACAATAAACTATTTGTAAAAAAAAAAAAAAAAAGAAGTTGGCTTTCAGGAAAATAAAGACAATTATACTTTTGTATAGAAGTCTGTGGAACTATATTCTTTATGAACCTGAAAAAGATGAGTATTTATTACCATTTACATTCTTTTAGTGGCATTAAAAAATCTTGTGACTGTAAAAAGCTTTAATTACACAGTATTCTAGACTCTATTTCCTTTTTTTCATAGCTTTTCTGGTTCAGCCTGAACCAGGTTGGATGGGGGATAACAGCAGAAGATAACCTTTGCCAGTAGAGAAAGGTACAATGTTACAATAGTTCAGCAGAATAATTTCCTATATACATCTTAATACATTTATAGGTACTGTGATCAAAATAAAAAAAATTGGGAAAAAATGGATTTCAATTAGATGTTTAAAAAAATAAATGAAGACAGAAAACCTATTTGAAAAATCATTAAAAATTTTAAAATTAAAATTCATATGACTATGAAAATGCATTAATAGTTGTATTCCCATCTACACAGACTCATTTAATTACCATTATATTGAATAAATAAATACACTAAAAAATTGTATTTAATGGGATCCTGTACTTGGCTTAATTCCCACTAAAAAGCCCAGCAACTCTCTTTCCATCATCTTTGAACCTGTGGAGGCCTGCTGGGAACAGGACTCCTGAAACGACAAATATGTCTGGAAGGTTGTGGTCCAAAGCCATTTTTGCTGCCTATAAACAGGGTCTCAACCAGAGGGAGCACACAGCTCTTTTTAAAATTGAAAGTGTTTATGCCCGAGATGAAACTGAGTTCTATCTAGGCAAGAGATGTGCTTATGTGTACAAAGAAAAGAAAAACACAGTGACTCCTGGTGGCAAACCGAATAAAACCAGAGTAATCTGGGGAAAAGTAACTCGTGCTCATGGAAAGAGTGGCATGGTTCGTGCAAAACCCCGAAGCAAGCTTCCTGCTAAAGCCATTGGCCACAGAATCCGTGTGATGCTGTACCCCTCAAGAATTTAAACTAACTGAAAAGTAAATAAATAAAGGTGTAGATTTGTAAAAAAAAAAAAAAAAAAGCCCAGCGAATCTTCTCTGAAAGTCCAGTGGCATGAAATTCTCCTGAATTTATATGTATTATAATTCTAATGTACCAGAAAGAAAATGTGATAAAAGATATAGAAATATTTTTCAATTACAGGTTAGTTACAGTGATATAAAAGCTTAGAATATCCATGTTTCACAAAGAATATTTCCCAATGTAAAAAACCTCTTTGAAGATTTGTTTTTCATAGAGGGATCATGTAGCCACTCTGTGTGTGGCGCTGACAAAGTCTGCAGGGTTTCCTTCTGTTGCTGTGGTTTGCTCACATGACTCTGCTCTTCTGGTCACAGGGGAGCACAACTGGCTGCACATTTCTCTGCTTGTTTGGGTCACACAGTGTCTTAGAGCTTGTTTCATTCTCATTTTCTGAGGCATTTATAACACTTTTGGGACATGCTTAGACTTTTGAACTTCACTCATCAGTAATATTTCCCATCAGCTTTTGAGAATTATACAGTGTTATGATTTTTCTATTTGGCCAAGTGAGTATGTTAATAAAACAAACCAATTACTACCCATTTTTATTGTACTAGGTAAATGAATGTTTTTAAAAGGGAAAATAGGGAAAACATAATGGCAGAAGTTAAGAATGTGGAATTAATTAGCTCTAGGTTAAACTTGTTTAGTATCTTTTTTTTTTTTTCCAGAGAAATCAATGACAACTTAGTAACTGACTGATGCTGGACCAAGGCCTGGAATGTGGGAGTCATTGCTTTGGATAATTCCTCCTTCTTGTTATGGCCAATTTCAATGGCACCCAT
Source organism: Proteles cristata cristata (assembly GCA_017311185.1). NCBI lineage: Eukaryota > Metazoa > Chordata > Mammalia > Carnivora > Hyaenidae > Proteles > Proteles cristata. The sequence continues at coordinate 126,345 of JAESUZ010001307.1, read as the reverse complement.
AATTCTAACATGGTGTCAAAACAGGAGTTGTCTTTCTCTAAGGTTTATCTTCTCTTTGTAGGCACTCATTTATTTAACAAACACAATCCAGGCCTGTGCTTTGTGCCAGGGACATAGAGATAAAAGTCCCTGCCTCCTGAAACTCAGAGTCTGTAAATAGATAATTTTTTAGTTGAATCTTGTTACTGCCTGACGTTCTTGCAAACAGCCAGGTCTACTGAAAATACATAAAAGAAATATAATGCATACCATCTTTTAAAGCAGTAAACCTATTGCCAATATGCAGGAAAAACTTTCAATTCTTTCTATATTTATTAAGTTCTCATCTATATCTTCTCATTGTTTGTAAACAATCATCATTTTTATGATGATTCTTAGTGTAAATTCTTTGTCTCCATCACTTTTTGACTATCATTGTATTGTTTGCCTTATTCATCAAACTCTTTCACTGCCTCTACTTTCCCTTGGAACCAGTAAGATCTTTTCCAGCCTGTTTTCATTTTTTTTCTTTTCTATTTCTTCTCTGAGTCTCATTTTTTTTGTATTTTTCCAGAAATTTCTCACAAATAAAAAACTCAAACATAATAAAACCATGTCCATGACCTTAAGATATTGAGTAGGGAGCAAAGCAGGAATGAGAAAGAGTAAGATGTATATGAAATCTTGAAGTTCCTCTGATACTAAAATTGGGGCTTCTTCAAAGGTCTCTCAAGGATATAGGAACTTGGAAGAAAACAGAGATACCAACCTTCAGACACGAGTGTTACAATATGATAAGTATATGTTATATGGGAATATGAGGTCCTATGAGAACAGGAAGGGCTAAAATATAATCCAGATGGGTTGTGGATGTTTCTGGAAGCAAGTGACACTTGAGATAATTTATGACAAATGAGGAAGAGTGAGTTGGTGGCAGAATGAGTAAAGGCATTCCCAGAAAGGGAAAAGCTGATGCAAAGGCATGAAGATGTGAGAGGCTGCTGCTGCTGCACTCAGAGTTACTCAGTGTGGGTTGTTGGAATCTCCACAGAGATCATCTGAGCCCAGTGAACTGGATAAGGCCACACACAAAGTATAGGAAATCCCCAAGACCACCCTCATTTCTGACATCAACTGCAACTTCGAGGGTCCCCAAGACCATCCTCAGGTTCAGTAACTCACTAGAAGGACTCATAGAACTCAGCAAAAAGATTATAGTCATGATGATAGATTATTACAGGAAAGGTTAGAGATTAAAATGAAACAAAGGAGGTGGTGCATAGGGCATGATCTAGGAGGGGTCCAGGCACAAGCTCCCAGATATCCCTTCCTAGTAGCATTTTGAGGACAACACTAACTTTTCCCAGCAACAATGTGTGACAACATTCACAGAGTACTGCCAACCAGAGATGTTTACTTGAACCTTGGTGTCTAGAGTTTTTAGTGGGGCTTGGTCCCATGGCTGATCTCAGTCTCTAGCCCCTCCAGAAGTCAAGCTGAAACTCTGACTCAAGGTTCTTTAACCATAAATGACATTGTTAGCACAGACTATCTGACATGGCCCATTGTTTCCAACAAAACAAACAAACAAACAAACAAATAGCACTCTTACTTGGTAAGACATTCCAAGGACATGACCTGAGAAATTAGCTCTCAGGACCTGAGGGGAAAGGCCAATCTCTTTGGGCAAGTTTAATACTTTACTGTACATGAGAAAACCTTGAAATTCCAGTCGTATTTCCTTTAGAGGAAGTCTTATGTGAAGCTTTCCTCATCGGAACAGGGGTCAGCTCCTGACTCAGGCATTTATTGAGGTCTGGTGGATCTCAGCCCTGGCTGCACACTGGTTTTAGGAGCATTCACTATTGCTCATGGTTAAGTCTAAATCCCTTGGCCCAGGAGATCCTGATTTGATTTGTCTGGGCCAGATCCAGGACTGGTGTTTTAAAAGTCCTTCCAGGCGATTCCAATTTATAGGAACTGCTGCATGGAGTAGCTGGGAGAATTCCTCCTGTGAAGATGCTCTCAGGAGCATGATGCTGTCTGTCCTAACTTGATCAATGGATGTGCACAAAGATGCAGCCTCATGAAAAGAAGCATAAACAAAGTAGCTGAGTCAAAAGAATGATTTTCTACTGGAATTGCTGAGGTATCCAGACACACATACCAGTTCTCATGAGGCCTTACTCTAGTTCTGCTAAGTTGGCTTCCTGTATGTACCTTATCCTTAGAGTGGATATCTATCATCAGGGGTAACCTGTCTTTGTGCTATGCAATCTGAATGAATTTACCTAATACTCCAGCTGCTGCCCTTCACCTTCTGGGGTAGGTTAGTTAGTCTTTTGAGCCCCAGCTACCTCATTGATAAAATAGGTATGCCCATAAGTCATCCTAGGATTAAATGGTTGAAGCCTTATAGTTGCTGTGCCAAATTGTTTATTTTAACACATAACATCTAAATTAACTTATTTAATTTTATAACAGCCATTGTAACAGTGAAATACATGCCACTATAATTTTCATTTGATAGCTGAGAAACTAGGACTTATTAAAGTTAAATAATTTGTTCATGGTTTTTTCATTAATAATGCTATTAATAAAACTTACATATTGGGATAAATATATAACAGGGAAATTGCTTACTTAGCATATGATGATGTAAGATTTTGTATTGTTTTTGTGTTTTCCCAAGTGTTATAGTTTTATCTTCCCAATTAGATTCTAAGTTTTATCTTCCCAATAACATATCTTCTCAATAAGATATAAAAACTAGCTCATATTTTGTTTGTATCCCTTACTACTCTTGTCATGGAGCATGACAAGAACAGATCTTGTCATTTATAGGAAACAAAATTGATACCTAGGGATGTCAAATGATTTGAAGTTACTCAACTGAAATGAGAGTAGAACCTCAATCAATCGGCTTTTATTTAGGAGGCTTTCACTGGACCTTACTACCACAGAAATGGAAAATAAATTTATTTAATAAGTTCACATACCTTCAAATCATCTGTCATAGCTACATGATTATAGGAAGTCGTGAACATGGCATGGAAATGAACTCAATTACAAATGAATTTTCAGAAAAATGGAGTATTCTAGTTAACCAAAGATTCTGGCTAACCAAGACTTCCTATATATGTCATCCAGGAATTCTCTATTTTAAATATCCCCTCAATACTAAAATTCTATGGTGCAGATTGTACTTTATGTTTGGTAGTCTGTAAAACAGTTTTTTTTTTTTTTTTTTTTGCTGTGGTCTAGGATCAGAATACAACTCTTCAGGTATAATTTAATAGATACATTAGATTACTGTATATATTATATAATAAAGTGGTATTTTCATAAAACTTTCACATAATAATGTTGCAAAAATGAAAAGTTCAATCAATCATTCAGGAAATTAAAGAATTAAAATTGTAAGAGTTTCTATGGTTAATACTTTTACATGCATTATGTATTTTAACTTTCACAACAGTTCTGTGAAATTGGTTTTATGTTCATTTTGCACACACAGAAAATGAACCTCCAAAGGATTAAGTCAGAGTTTCCTAAACTTTTTCAGTTCACGGTATCCTTTGTGTCCAAGTAATTTTTCATGGCACCATTCTGCCAAAATACACACCTAAAAGGTTGCTTTAATCAGTTGTTGGTCCCAGCTTAGGTTCTAGCAGTTTAGTACCCACTCGAAAATAAAAATACACAAATTAAAACCAAAATTAATATTTTTACTTCATTCTTAAATGCCCACAATTACTAGTAGGATGTGTGTGCCTGCTGGAATTTGCACAACTTTGCCAACTGCACAGTTTACACACTACCACTTTCATTTTCTGGTCTACATTGACTTTCAAATGATACTTGCTTTTTATTACACCAATTGCTGAACATTTGTGAAGATATGTCATCATTCAGAGAAATGTAGCATTGTCTGATGTTGATACTGTAAACTAGCTTGAGTTTGTAGTTTGCACTGTATTGAAAAGATGTCAAGTACCATCATGTCTCCCTTGAAAATGTAAAAGATCCTATGGTGCCCTGGGGATTCTATCATCACACCAGTTTGGGAACCTCAGGGTTAAGTAATTTCTCAAATGAAATAACTAGTAAGTATTAAAATTAGAACTTGAAACCATCGTATGTTTATGCACTCAAAATACCTTAATAACTTGAGATATTTATCTTTTGTTGACTAAGGGTTTATCAGGATGGCATTCAATGGAATCCTATTTAAAAACTAAGTAAATTTAAAATATTATTTAATGACATAATTTGAAATCATGCATAGAAGAAATGAATGAATCATTCGCAATTGTTCCTCAACAATATAATTTTAAAAACACATTAAAACAACTATCAAAAATAGTATCATGCATGTGATTTATCTCTGATGGCAAAGACAAAAATGTTTGAATCTCCTATATTTCATTTAAACCAGATATTAAATTTACTGTGAATTAAAGAATTTTTTAAAAACATTTATTCATTTTTAAGAGACAGAGAGAAACAGAGTGCCAGTTGGGGAGGGGCAGAAAGAGGGAGACACAGAATCTGAAGCAGTTCCATGCTGTGAGCTGTCAGCACAGATCCCCAGGTGAGGCTCAAACTCAGGAATTGTGAGATCCTCAACTGAACTGAAGTGGGATGCCCAACTGATCAAGCCACTCGGGTACCCCAAATTTACTCTGAATGTTTAAACTTGAATTCTCATGGGGGCACCTGGGTCGCTCAGTTGGTTAAGCATCCAACTCTTGGTTTTGGCTCAGGTCATGATCTCATGGTTCATGGGTTCAAGCCTCCTGTCTGGCTCTGTGCTGATAGTGTGGATCCTGCTTAGGATTCTTTCTCTCCCTCTCTCTCTGCCTCTACCCTGCTTGTTCTCTCCTTCTCTCTCTCTCTCTCTCTCTCTCTCTGTCAATGAATAAACATTAAAAACAAGCAAACTTGAATTCCCATGTGAAAATGTGTAACCACAGAACTGTGCATTTCAAAATAGTTTTTGTCTTGCAGGTTTGCTGTGAGAGTAAAAGCTGATGATCATGAAACTCATAAAAAGATCATGAAATTTCAGAAATGAAAAATATTGGCAGTTTATGGATGAAAAGTGATCCCACAAATGATTCTTCCCATTCTTGCCTGTTGGATACACAATTTTGCTGGAAGAAAATTTTGTAAAATAATACAGTTTGTAGTCAATTAATTTTTATGCAAATATTTTAGATTGGACTTACTTTCCTTTGGCCAAATTAATTGATATTTTAACAAGTAAAGACAGAAAATATAACATGGTTACTTTTTTGCTTCAAATATTTGCAGGGTCATCAATGAAAAGAAAAATAGTGTCTAATGAGAGCCACTTTGACTCTTGCTTTATAACTAATTTATAAACAAGTTGAACAAAAACATTTGGAAATCTTTATATTATATGGTTCTTTTTTCTTGTTTCCATACTTGGATATGATCTGACTAAAGTCATGCTGGTTCCAGTTCCAGTTCCAGTTACAGGTGCTCAAAATCTAAATAAATTCCCATTGATGCATTTGTGTATGGAAGCATAAATCTGTGGGATTTTTGAGAGTTAAGTATTAGAGCTTGTTCATTACTTCAAATCTGTTTCTGAACAGTAGCTTATAAAAAAACTATTTCAATCTGTAATATTCCTTCTTTCTGATATTTTCCTGTCCTGAATACCTATGAAAATGGTTTCTGTCTCAATCTGTAATATTCCTTCTTTCTGATATTTTCCTGTCCTGAATACCTATGAAAATGGTTTCTGTCTAAGCCACCTGATAACACAATTAACAAGGACTAAATTGTTAAGTAGTCACATTCATTAAAAATATATAATTTCTATAAATGAGATTCTTTTGACATTAATTTATAGCTTGTTCTGAATATTAAAATACTGTGCATGTTTCTTTTGGGTGAAATTAGTACTAGGCTGGAGTCCTTCATGAAGCAAAGTAGATTTGAGTTGACTCTTTTTCATTTCATTAAGAGCGACTAGAGATTGTGGAGCTGTTGGTTTGGCACAGAGTTCAGTCTCAAGGTTGAGATTTTGTGAGCAGGACATGGAAGATACCTCAGCAGCAGACCTATCTCTTCTAGATTTGAGTAAAGTAGTGGTTTGGCAAACATCATCCTTCATTTATATTTAACTTTCTTACTTGAAGTCAATCATGAGTTTCAAATATTATAATTTCTAACATTTGGTTATTTTCATACTTTGTAATTCTTTTGCTTTTTATAGATCTGATTTTTTTCTTTTTCCTCATTCTCTTCCCAATATATACTTCTCGAAGGTGTAAATTGTTAAATTTGAAAGTAATTACTAAGGAAAACTGTAAAATCACCATTTTTGGAAATCTTAGTCATAGAGTAGATTTTTCTGGGATTTTTAAGGTTATAGTTTAAGGCAGAGGAATAAGCTTATGTAATTTTCAGAATCTACTAGCCTTATGGTTCTGGAATCTACTGCTATTTCAAACAAAATGGAAAATGAGTTGATATTTGAATTTGCTAACTTTTAATATTGGTTGAGAAGGCTAGACTGATGAAAAGCATAACCAAAAAGGAGTACTGTGCTTTGGAATTACTTTGTTTATGTCAAATCTACCTTTTGGACCATCTACCTGAGATACATTTTATTTGAGGGGTAAGGTGTTTCTTCTTTTTGAAGTCACTTTTATCTGCTGGTATTTTGAGGCTTATTTTTCCTAGTTTCTGCCCACTTCTTAGCTCTCTTTCCCATACCCACACTGTAGGTGGTGAATAGTTGGGAATCCTGAGTGGCTTAGGTGCTGAGTAATTCTGTGTTATACAGCACCTCAAAACGACAGTATATGGAATTGGCAGTAAGATGAATCAGTTAATTGTGCACTTCACTTTTCAATTTATGTTTTTGCTTTTTAAAAAAGTTTTATGACTTTCTCATAATTTAGTTTTATCTAATAATATTAAATATTGAGCTGTTGGTCTTGTCTTACATTTTTAGAAAATAGGGACAATTTTTTTAGAGGAGTTTTAGGTTCACAGCCAAACTGAAGGGTAGATATAGAGATTTCCCATGTATTCTTTGCCTTGATGCATGCATGGTCTCTCCCATTATAAGCACTCACCAGAATGGTACATTTTTTATCAAGGATGAATCTGTATTGATTCATCATAATCACCCAGAGTCCATAATTTACACTAGAGTTTACTCTTGGTGTTGTATATTCTATGGCTTTGGAAAAAAGTATAATGACGTGTAATTCATCATGTAATATAGACATTATAACTCAGAGCTCTCTCACTAAGATCAAGTACAAGGCAAAGCTATCCTCTCCTATGGCACTTTTTCAACATTGTATTGGAAATCCTTGCTAATGCAAGTCAAAGAAGAACTAAATCAGTGGGAAAATATTCCATATTCATACATAGAAAAACTCTTATTGTCAAGACATCAGTTCTTCACAACTTGGTTTATAGATTCAATGCAATTCTAATAATAATTCCATCAAGTTATTTTGTGGATATAAGCATACCAATTCTAAAGTTGATATGAAGGGGCAATAGACCCAGAAGAGCCAATATAATATTAAAAGAGAAGAAAAAATTGGAGACCGATGCTACCTGACTCGAAGACTTACTAAAAGACACAGTGATGAGGACAAAGTGGTATTGGTGAAAGAATAGACAAATAGATCAATAGAACAGAATACAGAGCCTAGAAATAGATTCCCATAAATACAGTCTACTGATTTTTGGCAAGAGAGCATAAGACATATGATGGAGCAAAAATAGTCTCTTAAACAAATGGTACTGGGACAATTGGATATCCACATGCCAAAAAAGGAATTAGACACAGACTTCAACTCATTGCAAAAATTAACTCAAAATGTATCATAGGCCTTAATGTAAAATGCAAAATTGTAAAATTCCTATAGGATAATATAGGAGAAAATTTAGATGACCTTGGGTATGATCATTGTTTTTATTTATTTATCTATTTTTAAAAATTTCTAGTTAGTTAACATACAGTGTAATATTAGTTTCAAGTGTACAATATAGTGATTCAACATTTCCATACAATGTCTGGTACTCATCATAAGTGCACCCGTTAAACCCCATCATCTATTTAACCTATTCCCCCAACCACCTCTCTTCTGGTAACCGTCAATTTGGTCTTTACAGTGACGAGTCTGTTTCTTGGTTTGCCTCTACCTTTCTCTTTTCCCTTTGCTCTTTTGTTTTGTTTCTTAAATTCCAAATATGAGTTAAATCATATGGCATTTGTCTTTCTGTTACTGACTTATTTCACTTGGTATTACACTTTCCAGCTCCATCCATGTTATTCTAAATGGCAAGATTTAATTCTTTTTTTTTATGGCTAAGTAATATTCCATTGTGTATATATATGTATATATACATACATATATATGTATTGTGTATACACATATATATATATATACATATATATATACACACACAATGGTTAAGGACCTAAATGTGACATCTGAAACCATAAATATCCTAAAGGAGACATAGGCAGTAATATCTTTGACATCGGCCATATCAACTTCTTTCTAGTTATGTCTCCAGAGGCAAGGGAAACAAAAGCAAAAAGAAAGTATTGTGACTTCATCAAAATAAAAAGATTCTGTATAAGGAAATAATCAAAAAAGTAAAAAGTGACATACAGAGTGGGAGAAGATATTTGCAAATGACATAAAGGGTTAGTATTAAAAATATATAAAGAACTTATATAATGCAATACCCCCCAAAATGATTAATCAAATTAAAACTGGGAAGAAGACATGAATATACATTTTTCTAAAGAACACAGATGACCAACAGACACATGAAAATGTGCTCAACATCACTGATCACCAGAGAAATACAAATCAAAACTACAATGAGATATCACCTCACACCTCTCAGAATGGCTAAACTAAACAACACAAGAAACAATAGGTGTTGAGGATGTGGAGAAAGGATAACTCTGTTTACAGTTGGTGGAATAATCATGCCTTTTAGATATAACATCAAAGACACAATTAATTAAAGAGATAATAGGCTAGACTTCATTAAAATTAAAAATTTCTGCTCTGTAAAAGATAATATTAAGAAAATTAGGAGATAAGCTACAGACTGAATGGAAATAGTCCATTATTTGACTTTATTTGAGAGTCAAAATATACAAAGAACATTTAAAACTCAACAACAAGAAAACAATCATACTTAAAAATAGGCCAAAAAACTTAACAGACACTTTATTAAAGAAGATATACAGATGGCAAATAAGTATTATGAAAAGATACTCATCAGGAGTACCAGGAAAATGTAAATTAAAACAGCAATGAGTTGCCATTACACACATGTTAGAATGTCCAAAATCCAGAACAGTGACAACAATAAGTGCTAGCAAGAATGTGGAAAAACAGGAACTCTCACATATTGGTGATGAAATGCAAAATGGTACAGCCACTTTGAAAGACAGTTTGGTGGTTTCTCACCAAATTGATCCAGCAATCACACTCCTTGATATTTACCCAAGGGAGTTGAAAAATTGTATTCACACAGAAACTGTACATGGATATTTATAGCAACTTTATTCATAATGGTTAAAACTTGGAAGCAAATAAGATATCCTTTAGTAGGTGAGTGGATAAATCAACCATGATACATACAGACAATGGAATATTACTCAGTGCTCGAAAAACTGAGCTATCAAGAATTAAAGGATGTGAAGGGCCCTTACATGTATATTACTAAGTGCAAGAAACCAGTCTGAAAAGGCTGCACACTATAGGACTGCAGGTATATGATATTCTGGAAAAGCAAAACTATGGAGACAATAAAAAGATCAGTGATTGACAGGTGTTAAGGGAGTGGGAAGGATGTATGGTGGAGCTCAGAGGATTTCTAGGCTAGTGAAAATACTCAATATGATACACTATGTTGGATGCATGTCGTTATACATTTTTCTAAACCCATAGAATGTCTAAATGCATAGAATGTACAACACCATGAGTGAATCCTGATGTAAACTATGGGCTCTGGGTGATAATGACATTCAGTGTAGATCCATCAAATGAAACAAATATACCATTCTAGTAGGGATTATTGATAATAAAGAAGGTATGCATATGTAGAGACAAATCGAACATGGAAAATTTCCACATTTTCCCCTCAATTTTTCTGTGAACCTAAAACTGCTCTAAAAACATAAAGTTAAAAAAGGTTGGTTTTTGAAAACTTCTCTCACAGATTCTTTTTTCCCTAACGCCCCACTGTGTTCTCTATGTTCTTGGGCTTAGCAAATGATTACTTTCGTCATTTTAAATGGTTCTTCATAGGAAATGCTATTTTTCTTTCCCCTCAATATAATTTTATCGTCTCTGATAATTATAATGATTGACAACATGTTTAAAATAAAGATCATTCAGTTGATATTCTGGGAAATTTTCAGGAATTAGCAAATTTTTCCTTGAAATTCCTTGTGTAATATCTTAAATTTGCTATTGCTAGTTTAGTAACGGCTCTAAAAGCTGATAACACTTTGAGATAATTGGACTAGTTATCCAAACACTGTTACATGTAAATGGGATATCTATTTTAATGCATTGACACTATAAGTTAGCCAAAAAGTATTCCAAATAAAAAATTAAAATAAAATGTGCTTATATCTCATTAGAATTCTTTTCAAATATGAATTTTAAATTCTTATTCTGTAGTATTCTTGCAAATTCCCTGCAATTCATAGGCACTTTATGTATAGTTCTGGTTATGTATTCTTTAGGAAAAGTGAATAAAATATTTTAGTTATGAAAACTATATTTTTCTATTAAAATAAATATATAATTTAATTTAGAATGTATCTATAAAAGGGGTTTACTTTTGGGGTGTCTGGGTGGCTCAGTTGGTTAAACATCTGACTCTTGATTTCAGGGCTAGTCATGGCCTCATGGTTTGTGAGACTGAAACCCAAGTTGGGCTCTGCATTGACAGCACAGAGCCTGCTTGGATTCTCTCTCTCTCTCTCTCTCTGCCCTTCCTCCCCACTCTCTCTCTCTCTCTCTCTCACAAAAAGAAATATTAAAGAAGGTGGTTTACTTTTAAATTAATGAAATATTAGTGGTTTGAAATATTTCAAAATGAAATGGGTATGTAGATATCACCCTATGAAATTATAGAGACTTAAATTACTGCAGTTTTAAATATTATTAATATTCTGCCTCTTTCTTGTTATAGAATTTATATTTTTGGATAATCTTTCCTGTTAACCTGAGTTTTGTCTTTAAAAATGAATTTAACTGAAAGCCATTTCTTTTTTAACAAAATAAACCTTCAATGACTTGTTTAATACAGATAAATTAACTTTGTATTTTTCTACTCTCATGGTCTGCATTTTATCTGAGTACTTTAACCTGCATTCTACAAGTATTAACAAACTTCAACTCACTGCTCCTAGTCCACCCTCCTCTGGTCACCAAAGTGGTCATAGTTAATACCATTTTCATGGAGTGAATCTCAGCAAATTCAATGGTAAATTCTTAAACAATTACTTACTGATAGGAAAGGTAAAAGAACTTTTAGACTCAAGAAAAACATGCACTTCAGGTACAGCCACGGATATGGTTAATCTTTGGTCCTGACCAAGGTACCTTTTTTTTTTTTTAATTTTTAAGTTTATTATATTTATTTTGAGAGAGTAAGCAGGGTAGAGACAGAGAGAGGGGGGAGAGAGAGAGTCCCAAGCAGGCTCTGCACTGCCAGTGAAGAGCCAGAGGTGGGTTCAAACCCATGAACTATGAGCTGAAATCAAGAGTCGGCCATTTAACCAACTGAGCCATTCAGGTGCCCTATGTTGCCTTTCCAATTAATATCAAAGATGAGTAGACAAAAACAGTATATTTTAGCCTCTCCATTATATTCTTTCTTTCTTTCTTTCTTTCTTTCTTTCTTTCTTTCTTTCTTTCTTTCTTTCTTTCTTTCTTTCTTTCCTTCCTTCCTTCCTTCCTTCCTTCCTTCCTTCCTTCCTTCCTTCCTTCCTTCTTCTTCTCTTTCTTTCTTTCTTTCTTTCTTTCTTTCTTTCTTTCTTTCTTTCTTTCTTTCTTTCTTTCCATCCCATGTCTGTCTCTTATATGCTCACTAGGTCTATTGGGTTATCTTGAATTTTTTTTTTTATAAATTTCTTCATAAAATTGGCTCCACCTGCTAATCCAGTGTCATTTTTATAGCTTCAGTTTCATGAATGCCAGTTACAACTGGTTTGAATTCTAGATGTTATGATATCTTCTTTGTCTATTGTACCATATATCTTCTGCCTATATTAATTCTTTTCCCATACCATGTTGCCCAAATATTCTGTCTCTAAATTACCACCATTGCCCAATTTTATCCCAACTCCAAATTGTCACCAACATGAGCTGATTCTCTAGACAATTTTTATTGGATATTTAGAACAAAAGAAAGTTTACATCACAGGACAGCATACCATTTAAACTCAGATAATATTTAGATCTGTTAGATTTTGCTCTACGACAAATCTCCTCAAAACTTTAAGGTAAGGTAAAAATCATTTTATGATTGTTTCATTTTATGTTTAAGGTAACAACTCATTTTATGAGTCTGTTAGATTTTGCTCTACAACAAATCTCCTCAAAACTTTAAGGTAAGGTAAAAATCATTTTATGATTGTTTCATTTTATGTTTAAGGTAACAACTCATTTTATGAGTCTGTGGGTTGACGTGTAGTTCTACAGCCATCTGTGGGCTGAGTGTTCTAGAACAGCCTTCCTCATTTGATGTTGGCTTGGCTGGGGTAATTGGGATGACTAGGTCATGTGTCTATTATCATCCATCAGACTTGCCTTAGCTTTTAACACGGTAGCAGCAACAGAGCTCTGAAGAGTAGCAAGAGATAATCCTTGAATAAACAGGCACTTTCTCTGCTTATGTCAGTTTTGCCATTGACCAAAGCAACGCAAGTGGCCTACCACAGAATCAGTGTGGAAGGGGAATAGTTAGGGGCAAGGAAACAGTAAGGAAAATTATTAAGCCAATTTCTAAACAATATACGAAACATTGTCAAACTTCTATGTCTTTTTGTTGTTGTTGTTGGTCATCTTTTATTATAGGGCACATATGTTCCATTACATTGCTGGACTTCTTTTCCTCTGACCTTTTCTCTTTCCACCCTGTCTCAGTAACTCAATCTTGCCCATTTCCTGTTTCTTTATTTTTTGGAAAGCACTTTATCTCTTTTAAGCTCTTCCTATGTCATCTATTTTAATTATTTTATTTATTTTAATTCCAGTAGAGTGAACATTTAGTGTTATGTTAGTTTCAGGTGCACAATACAGTGGTCTTCTTATGTCATCTAAATCTGACCTCCAAAGAAACTAATTTTTGTTAACAAACTTACTGATGACATGTGTTTATAAATAAAATAGCTCTCTCCATAACAGTGTAAGGACACAAGTCTAACCATCTAAACCAAACTGACTCCATGACAGGGTTTAAGTTTCCCCGCTAAACTAGAAGGCCTAAGTTCCAGCTTCCCCGAAACTATCAGGCAGTTACACATTGCCCAAGGCGGGAGAAACTACACTTCTAACACCCAGTCAGGAAAGGCCAGCGACCACCCTCCACATTACTGAGGGAGAGGCCTGGAGATAGAAACTATAGATAGGACCCTGCTACCTAATTTTAAAGTTAACCCGTTAGTCGCCGAACAAGACCCTAGGCTTGCTCTGTAATTGGTTGAATTTAAAATGTTGTAATTGGATCCCGCCAAAAGTAACGAATACTCTAGACAATGTGTATGGTTAAACCCGCTGTCAATAATGTTGAATAATTATGATTGGATCACTGTTCCCCTGCCACAACTTCTGTAACTCCCCCATCACAAACCCCATGAAAACCCTACTCTGCCTTTGCTCGGGGGTCTCAGCACAGATCCACTGCGACGGTGAGGTCTGGGAGCCTGAGCTTAAGCCCGAATAAGTGCTCTTTGCTTTTGCATATGTGACTCGGACTCCTTGGTGGTCTTGGGATTTTGGGGAGGTCGCGATCTGGGCTTAACAATAGTTCAGTACACAACTCAACTCTTTCTCACAGCTAAACAAATAGAAAGATGAAAATGTGGATTCTCACAAAACACTCATAGTACTTTTATGTAATAGGTATATAAATAAGGCTAAGGACTTATAAACTTACAATAGTTTTGGAGCCCCGCTAACGGTCTGAAAGGCCCAGAGTTCGAGAGACCCCCAAAAACAGACCACCAGAGACCAGAGTCAAAGCCAATCGGCAAGGCTTGTTTATTTGCAGGTTCGAACCCGGACCTCCGCGCACTCGTTGCCGGTGACGCTGAGAGGCCCTGAATAAAGCCTTTATAGTCTTTATAGACAGGAGTAAACAAGTCGTGGGGAGGGACAGGAGATCTCTATGGTTACAGGTTTGTCATTGGTTGATATTTAAATATGAACATATACCATATTTGATTGGTTCCCGCCATCAGGTTTTTGGCGGGATCCAATTACAGCATTTATGATACCTTTGAATTCAGCCAATCATAAAGCGAGTCTAGGGTCTTGTTCGGCGACTAACAGGTTAACTTCTCTCTCCTCAGGCCCTTCCTTCAGTAAGGGAGGATGGCTGCTGGCCTTTCTTGATTGGGTGTTGCCAAGGTAGTGTGGTGGAGTGATGCGGTGGCCAGTTCCTTCGGCCTTGGGCAGTGTGCGGCCTCCTGATAGTTCCGGGGAGGCTGAAACTCAAGCCTTAAGCAATGGTACAGAAGCGGAAAGAGCTAGTTTGTATCTGCAGTTTCCAGCCTTGACTCAGATCATAGGAATGTTTCTTTTTCTTTTTGATTAGCTGAACTGAGGGCGGTCTGAGGATGGCTTTAGCCTTGAACAGTCTGAGGCTTTTCCTGGGACTGGGACTGGGGCTGGGGCTACGTGCAGCCCGAGGTTTCTCTTAATGGAGGACTTAATTTTTGGCTCTTCACGTCCTCTATTTTTGAAAATTTTATAGCACATTTGGAAAAAGAATCTTTCAGATAATGGATATTCCAAAACAGAAGAAAGACAGCTGTTCGATGATGATGGAAGAAAACATGAACGTTTTGAACTAGTGTTAATTATTATTTTTTAAAAACAAGCTGTATAAAAGTGACCAATTTTATTTTAAACACTTAAGAGAACTTTGCTGTGGAGTTTTCAAATCTAATGACAACTCTAAAATCTGAAAAATTTTACTTATGACCTATTTTATTTCTGGAAGTAAAGTAAGGTTGTGTACCCCGATCAGTCTCTATGGGGCTTTCCTTGTTATGCTGAAGTAGGAACTGAAGATCTGGGTGTAGAATGTGTGATTTCACTTTATGATTCCTACACATGGAGTAGAGTTTAGTGATCTGGTATATGTAGTTATTCAGTAATATAATCAGATACAATATTTGGATCAATAACAGGTATTATTGAATCTCTCTGATATCTATGGCACTGAGATATGTGTTTGAGTAGGATTATCTGATAAAATAAGGGAGTATCCAGTTTAATTTGAATTTCAGCTAAACAACAAATAATTTTTTTGTAGGAGTATGTCCTAAATATTGGATTGGAGGTATCTATCTATTTATGCTAAAAAATTATTAATCTGAAAGTCAAATTTATTGGAGGATTCCATATTTTTACTTGCTATTTCTGGTAATCCTATCAGCTTGGAATAATATGAAGCTGAAGACCCAAGACATATACATAAAAAGTAATAACATAAGGAAACACATTGTAGCAGTTTACAAACATATATACACAAATTATTTGACATTCATTGAGAGGTGAAGTATATATTTCTTCCCTTGAAATATAATTAGATTGAGGGATTTGCTTGTAGCCAACAGATTGCAGAGGTAATGCTGCTGTATGACTACAGAGGTGGCTGGGTCATGAAAAGCCATGAGGCTTCTTCTGCTTGGCTCACTACTGAAGCACTAAGCCTCCACACAGAAGACAACCGCTATCCTGAGGCCATCATACCATAAGAAGGCCCAGTCCACATGGAGAACCTCAAGTAGGTCCTTTGGTTGACTGTTGGAGGCTGGCTCCGGCAGGTCCAGGGGTCCCTGAAGGATGGATGGTGTCGGAGAGGGAGAGAGAGAGAGAGAGAGAGAGAGAGAGCCCCGAGATTCTTTCTGATCACCAGGCAGGCATCTGTGCTCTGACTAGGGCTCAACTTTAAGTGTTTTTGAGATGGCACAGAAGGGGCATTTGCCTTAGACAATGATTTCTGACAACAAACTTCTTTGATATGTAAGAATTTCCCAGAACATAGATTTGTAGAAGACTCATGCATAACCTTTATCAATAGCGATTGAGGTAGGGGATTTAGATGCTTATCTTATGGGGAAGGAAGGCATCTTTAGCATACCAGACAATGTTTTTAGCATAAGAGGGTGAAGTTACTTCTCTGTGAGCAGGTGTCAAAAACAGGTCTTTCATGAGATACCTTTGCTCTCATAATCACACACAAAAAAGAAGTTCCTCAGTAGGCTCCTTCACAGGGAGTAATCAGCATATACAAGGCCAGAAAATGCTCCAGGCAGAAACAAATGGGTGGGGGTAGATATTTGCTCTTAACTCTAAATTAGGCTCTTTGCCTTAGGGCTAGACTCAAGCCTCCTTTATTATGTATGTCTTGGATCTGCAAGACTCTTAGGAAGAGCCTTTTGACAATCATCTTTGGAGAGGCAAGGACATGCCTTTCCTTCTGAGCAATCTGTGTGGGGAATATCGGTCTGATCTGGAATATTGTGAGACCTGGTCAATACCAGCAGCCTCATTTACAACATAAGCCAGTAGTAGCAGAAGGAGATACCAGTTTCCTTGCTGTGACTGCCATCTAGAGAGACCGGTGTGGCACCGGGCAGTTGACAACCCCTGTTTAAGTCCCACTGAGGTAGCAGCCTAGAGACAGTATCAACCACAGGCATGTGAGTGAAATCACCTCCAGATGATTGTAGCGTTTGGGTATTAGTTAACTCCCTGCTTATATGTGGACATTATATAACAGAGATAAATCATTCCCACTGTATGGTATCTGAATTCTTGACTTTCATAGTCCCAGAGCATAATAAAGTGGTTGTTTTAAGCCACTAAATTTGGGGGTAATTTTTTGTTGTTATGTGGTAATAGTAAGAGCAATACACATGTTAAGTACAAAGTGAATGTTTAACATAATCTGTGGATTATAGGAATTAGGAATTAGGAATTTAGAGGAGGAAGCAGTCTCCAAAAGTTTGGTAGGGTGGGACTCCCCTGCCTGGCTCCCACACCCCTTCACACACACACCCATACACACACTTTATTTATTTTTCCTTTCATAGTTTATTGTCAAGTTGGTTTCCATATAACACCCAGTGCTCATCCCCACAAGTGCCCTCCTCCATGCCCATCACCCCCTTCCCCTCTCCCCCACCCCCTTTAGCCCTCAGTTTGTTCTCAGCATTCAAAAGTCTCTCATAGTTTGCCTCCCTCCCTCTTCCCAACAATTTTTCCCCTTCTCTTCCCCCATGGTCCTCCATTAAGTTTCTCCTAATCCCCCTATAAGTACAAACATATGGTATCTGTCCCTCTCTGCCTGACTTATTTTGCTCAGCATAACACCCTCAAGTTCCATCCATGTGGCTACACATGGCCAGATTTCATTCTTTCTCATTGCCATGCAGTATTCAATGGTATAGATAAACCACATCTTCTTGATCCATTTGTCCGTTGATGGACACTTAGGCTCTTTCCATGTTTTGGCTATTGTGGAGAGTGCTGCTATGAACATTGGGGTACATGTGACCCTAGGCATCAGCACTCTTGTATCCCTTGGGTAAATTCCTAGCAGTGCTATTGCTGGATCATAGGGGAGTTCTGTTGTTAATTTTTTGAGGAGGCTCCACATTGTTTTCCAGAGGGGCTGCATCAGTTTACGTTCCCACCAACAGTGTAGGAGGGTGCCCATTTCTCCACATCCTCTCCAGCATCTATAGTCCCCTGATTTGTTCATTTTCTCCACTCTCATTGGCATGCGGTGGTATCTCAACGTGGTTTTGATTAGTATTTCCCTGATGAGGAGGGATGCTGAGCATCGTTTCATGAGTCTGTTGGCCATCTGGATGTCTTCTTTGGAGAAGTGTCTGTCATGTTTTCTGCACATTTCTTCAGTGGGTTATTTGTTTTTCAGATTTGGAGCTTGGTGAGTTCCTTATAGATTTTGGATACTAGCCCTTTATCTCATATGTCATTTGCAACTCTTCTCCCATTCCATCGGTTGCCTATTAGTTTTATGGATTGTTTCCCATGCCGTGCAGAAGCTTTTTATCTTGATGAGGTCCCAATCGTTTATTTTTGCTCTTAATTCCCTTGCCTGTGGGGATGTGTCAAGTAAGAAATTGCTGCAGTTGAGGTCAAGGAGGTTGTTTCCTGCTTTTTCCTCTAGGGTTTTGATAGTTTCCCATCTCACATTCAGGTTTTTATCCATTTTGAGTTTATTTTTGTGTATGGTGTGAGAATGTGATCTAGTTTCATTCTTCTGCATGTTGCTGTCCAGTTCTCCCAGCACCATCTGTTATAGAGGCTGTCTTTTCTCCATTGGATACTCTTTCCCGCTTATCAAAGATTAGTTGGCCATACATTTGTGGGTCCAATTCTGAGTTCTCTATTCTATTCCATTGGTCTATGTGTCTGTTTTTGTGCCAATATCATATTGTCTTGATGAGGACAGCTTTGCAGTAGAGGCTAAAGTCGGGGATGGTGATGCCTCCCATTTTGGTTTTCTTCTTCAATATTACTTTGGCTATTTGGGGTCTTTTGTGGTTCCATACAAATTATAGGATAGTTTGTTCTATCTTTGGGAAGAATGCTGGTGCAATTTTTATTGGGATTGCATTGAATGTGTAGATTGCTTTGGGTAGTACTAACATTTTAACAATATATAATCTTCCGATCCATGAGCATGGAATGTTTTTCCATTTCTTTGTGTCTTCTTCAATTAGCTTCATTAGTTTTATATAGTTTTCATCATACAGATCTTTTATATCTTTGGTTAGGTTTATTCCTAGGTATTTTATGTTTTTTTGTGCAATTGTGAACTGGATCAGTTTTTTGATTTCTCTTTCTGTTGCTTCATTATTAGTCTATAAAAATGCACCAATTTCTGTATGTTGATTTTGTACCCTGCAACTTTGCTGAATTCATGGATCAGTTCTAGGAGGCTTCTGGTGGAGTCTTGAGTTTTCTATGTAGATTATTATGTTGTCTGTGAAAAGTGAAAGTTTGACTTCTTCTTTGCCAATTCTAATGCCTTCGATTTCCTTTTGTTGTCTGATTGCTGATGCTAGGGCTTCCAGCACTATGTTAAAAAAACAGTGGTGAGAGTGGATATCCCTGTTGTGTTCTTGATCTCAGGGGGAAAGCTCTCAGTTTTTCCCCATTGAGGATGATGTTAGCTGAAGGCTTCTCATACATGACTTTGATGACGTTTAAGTAGGTTCTTTCTATCTCAACTTTCTCGAGGGTCTTTATTAAGAAGGGATGCTGCATTTTGTCAAATGCTTTTTCTGCATCTACTGACAGGATCATATAGTTTTTATCCTTTCTTTTGTTGATGTGATGTATCACATTGATTGATTTGTGAATATTGAACCAGTCCTGTAACCCAGAAATGAATCCCACTTGATCATGATGGATAATTCTTTTTATGTGTTGTTGCATTCGATTTGCAAGTTTTTTGTTGAGGACTTTTGCATCTGTATTCATCAAGGATATTGGCTTGTACTTCTCTTTTTTTGTTGGATCTATGTCTGGCTTGGGAATCAAAGTGATGCTGGCTTTGTAGAATGAGTCCAGAAGTTTTCCTTCCATTTCTATTTTTTGGAATAGTTTGCGAAGAATGGGTATTAACTCTGATTTAAATGTCTGATAGAATTCCCCAAGGAAGTCATTTGGCCCAGGGCTCTTATTTGTTGGGAGATTTTTTAAAAAAATATTTTTATTTATTTCTAGGAGACAGAGAGAGAGAGAGAGAGAGAGAGAGAGAGAGAGAGAGGGAGAGAGCAGAGGAGGGTCAGAGAGAGAGGGAGTCACAGACTGAAACAGGCTGCAGGCTCTGAGCTGTCAGTCAGCACACAGCCCGACGTGGGGCTCGAACCCACGAACCGTGAGATCATGACCTAAGCGAAAGTTGGACGCTTAACCAACTAAGCCACCCAGGTGCCCCAGGGAGATTTTTGATAACTGATTCAATTTCTTCATTATTTGTGCATCTGTTCAGATTTTCTATCTCTTCCCATGTGAATTTTGATAGTGTGTATGTTTAAAAGGAATTTGTCCATTTCTTCTAAATTGGCCAATTTGTTGGCATATAATTTTTCATAGTATTCCCTGACAAATGCTTGTATCTATGAGGGATTGGTTGTAATAAATCCATTTTCATTTATGATTTTGTCTATTTGGGTGCTTTTTCTTCTTTTTGAGAAGCTTGGCTAGAGGTTTGTCAATTTTGTTTATTTTTTCAAAAAACCAACTATTGGTTTCATTGATCTGTTGAACTGATTTTTTTGGATTCAATATTGCTTATATCTGCCCTGATTTTTAATATTTCTCTTCTTCTACTGGGTTTCGGGTGCCCTTATTGCTCTCCTTCTAGTTCCTTTCGGTGTGCTGTTAGATTTTGTATTTGCACTTTTTCTAATTTCTTGAAATAGGTCTGGAGTGCAATGTACTTTCTTCTTAGGACAGCCTTTGCCACATTCCATAGACTTTGAATTGTATTTTCATTTCCATTTCTTTCCATATATTTTTAAATTTCTTCTCTAGTTGCCTGATTGGCCCATTTGTTCTTTAGTAAGGTGTTCTTTAACCTCCATGTTTTTGGAGGTTTTCCAGACTTCTTCCTGTGATTGATTTCAAGTTTCATAACATTGTGATCTGAAAGTGTGCATGGTATGATCTCAGTTCGTTTATATTTATAGAGGGCTGCTTTATGATCCAGTATGTGATCTATCATGGAGAATGTGCCATGCGCACTTTAGAAGAAAGTGAATTCCATAGCCTCATGATGTAGAGTTCTAAATACATCTGTCAAATCTATCTGGTCCAATGTGTCATTCAAGTCCATTGTTTCTTTAGTGATTTTCTGTCTGGTTGATCTACCTATCCATTGCTGTAAGTAGAGTATTAAAGTCCCCTGCTGTTAGCACATTCTTATCCATAAAATTGTTTCTGTTTGTGATTGTCTTATGTATTTGGGTGCACCTGTATTTGGTACATAGACATTTATAATTATTTGCTTTTCCTGATGGACAGACCCTGTAATTATTATATAATGCCCTTCTTCATCCCTTATTACTGGCTTTACTTTAAAGTCCAGTTCGTCTGATATAAGTATAGCTACTCCAGCTTTCTTCTGACTTCCAGTAGCATGATATATATTTCTTCTTCCCCTTACTTTCAATCTGAAGGTGTCCCCAGGTCTAAAATGAGTCTCATACACACACTTTAAAGGCCAAGCTTGACAGACAATATACAGCATGGACAATGATAAAGGGAAGGTGTGAAAGCAAGGTGGATGGCAAAGATCTGTGTTCTTTTTCTTTAAAATTCTTTTATTAGAATAATTGCAATTAAAACAAATTAGTTTACAAAGCGCTGGAAAAAAGAATAAGAGTTGAATGGAACAGAAATAAATTAAGCTCCCATCTTAATTTCTGGGCTGTGTTTCTGAGCATTTAAAATGAAGCTATTGTGGTTGTGCATAAGACTTCATGATCTTTAGGGTGACTGAGAAACTGAAAAATAGACTAATAATTTTGGATGGGTAATCCACCATGCTAGTTACTTAGTTACTTAAATTTCACATTTCTTTAGAATTCTGGAACAAGGGCATCCTGGGTTTTTTTTTGTTGTTGTTGTTGTTGTTGTTTTTTTAAAAGAACAGAACGGTTTCACGGGAGAACAAAGGATTTGGTGAAAATAGCCTTTTATTTATGCTTTAATGTCTTCGAAGAAGTCTCCAACCTGCCATACACCCAAAGATAAAAGCAAAAGAAAATGTTTGACATTTATTTTGTGAAAGCATTTTTTTTAAATAGACATCATGTGTGGATATTGTAGCGAAAGATATTGAAGGTTGAATCTGTTTCCTTGAGGACTTATTTCAGGAGGTGTTTACACTGTAAAGGATATTCCTACATCACTCAAAATAAAGCTAATAGAGTATCATGCACATGTACAGCAGTATACTTGTTATTTTAGAAGGGGTTGATGAAAGGGTTCCCTTTTCACCTTCCTATATTCTTTATTCTCTTTACTTCCCTTCCCTGGAACCTCTCTGGACCTTCCCAGGACCCTTCAGTTCTCATGCTGTCTGGGCCTCTTAGTTCTTCTCGTCCTTTGTTACGGTCTAACAGCACTCTGAGTTTCTCAGTTTCTCTGAGTTTCCTTCAAGCTATCCATTGAACCTACTGATGGCTCTTTCACATGCATCCAAATGTACTTCCCATTAATGAGGCATGGTAACCACATAGACTGGATTTTCCAAGATAGATAGTATACAATTTCATTATCTTTCTGTATTTACATTTTTCAGAAATCCTAATATTTTGATATTCAACTATATCTGCATAATATTACTTAAATCTAAGAGGTACACCAAATCCCAGATCATGTAGATTCCTTATATGAAAAATTCTTATTTTTCA
The DNA here is from genome assembly GCA_017311185.1 of Proteles cristata cristata. NCBI lineage: Eukaryota > Metazoa > Chordata > Mammalia > Carnivora > Hyaenidae > Proteles > Proteles cristata. The sequence goes on along the minus strand of JAESUZ010001307.1, from coordinate 103,628 downwards.
TCCCTCATTTGCCTCTATTATTATTGTTTTTTTTAAATCCACTTTCTGGTTACTCTACAGCTTTCATTGAGACCTTAGTATTTGTCTTACTCTCTTTGTCTTTGCCCAAATTCTGCCATTGTCTCATCCATCCATCCATCCATCCACCCATCTAGTATATTACTGATGTGAACAGCTCATATTATACAATAGTCTCATAGTTACTTATAGTTCTCAACTTTGATACCTTTATTTCTTTTTAAATTTGGTGATCTGGTAGGGTGATCCCCTACTACCTCCTACTACCATTCCATCTAATCCAGTTGTTCTCCTGAAACTTACCCCTGCCTCCCATGATTCAGCTCTTAAGAAGGTAACATCTGGCACATCAGGGAGGCCTCCATGGCCCAGGTTCAGTGCTAAGGCCACTAGATTCATTCAGATTGGTCAATATCTGTGCTAAATGAGCTATTAAATATATTGAACACCCCCTTACTGAAAAACAACCTTAAAAATTCTGTAGTTATAGATTATAAGTATAAATGTTTAATAAGATATATTTATATAAGAAGTGATCCTATATAAAAAAGACATTTTTTTAGAAATTATTTTTGGAAATCTGTTATAAGTCCATTTAATATCTGGTTTATGTAGGACTAAGAAAAGTCATGCCACGTAAAAACCAAATCTTAGAGTAGTCCAAAAGAATTTGAGAAATACCTTAACAGAGCTTTAATTTGCACCTAGGACAGTTCTTAAAATATATTGAAAGAAGGAAGCCAGCTGCTAACACAAAGGAGTACTACTAAATAGTCAGTGTGTAGGAGTTGTTATGAGGGCTAGAAAGGAGACAGTACAGATATTCAACAATTGCTTAAATCTTTACTAAGAAATACTTTGGGGAATGTGCCATATTTAAATTCTATCTAGAGATGAAGTTTAGAGAGTTATAAGCTGATGGCATTCTCTGCATAATTTGGTAACCTAGGCATGAATAATTTATTTGGGTCAGATTTAATGTATACAAGTGTTGAATGGAAGTGAAAAATGAATTTAAGGCTAAGTTGTTTTAGAAATACAAGCTCACTTTAGAAATAAATCATAGCATAACCTTTGGAAAAAGTAACCTCACATTATTTTCACAGACTTTTTTTTTTTTTTTTTGTAAGCTGGGAAGAATCTATGGTTACCCTATAGATTATAGATTCAAAGGTGCTTTGAGAAGTTTAATTTTTAATAAACAGATAAAAATAAGCAACAAAGGGAATGGGAGAAGGATAGTTTTGGGTAGAAAAAGCAATTCTCAAGGCACTTTTAAGGCAGTTTCATTCAAAGTTTCTCAAACCGCTGAAAGCACCCAGGGAATGCTCAAATTTGCAGTTGCCACTAGCTTCTCTGAGTAAAGACTCATCTGCCTATTCAGCTCTCAAACAGTTATTGGATACTTAACATATTCCAGGCATTGTATTAGACAAGAGATATGAAAGAATGAAGACAAAGCAGTCCCTGTCCCAAAGGACACAGTCCATGAAGTGGAGACACATTAGGTAAATATATAACCTCATCCAACATAACATATAAGAGATCTGCAGAAATGAATTAGTCATTCTATATAATTATGGATCTTTTTAGTATAAGATACTGCTTGGCAGAAACTCTAAAGGAGTTTTCAAACCCAATACTGATTCTCTCCCACGAGTCTGACTCATCAGGAGGGATTATTCTGCCCTGTGTTAAGTGGAACCACATCATGCTATCTTGGAGTCCAAATTCCTTGAGTACATAATTGATAAAACAGTGGAACAATGGTAATTCTATTTGATCTCTGCCAATCTCTCCTTTTTTTCTGGTCTGGCTGTAATGCTCTCCTGCACACATTCCTGAGACATAATCTCTGCCTTCTGATCTTTTAGTAATGAAAGTAACTTTAGCTATAACTAGTTTCAAGGGCACACTTGACCAGTTTAAAATCCCAGCTTTGATCCCAACCTCCACCAGCAGGTGGTAGGGAAGTCAAACAGAGTTAACCTGTTTATAATTGTTTTGTGAGGAGACCTCAAGCACAGTAATCATTGTGATACTTCTGAGTAAATAACACGTACGTTTATAAAAACACTTGTAGCAATGTTCTCACTTAATTTGACTTGTAAAATCTGTGTATTTTTTTTTTTGAGTCACATTTTTAGTTTCCTAGAATTTCAAGCATCAGCATTATTATTATTGTTAAAAACTACTGTCTATGAATGTGTATACATGTGTGGTTTGCCTTATTAATGCTTAACTAAAGTAAACATAGTCTTTATATCCAAGAAGAGTGTAATTGAAAGGTCTGAAAGCATAATTAATATGTGCTAATATTAATATTTGGAAAGATTTTCTTTCTAGAATAAAAAAAATTGGAGAATGCAGTTATCCATTTTCTATTTCATTTCTTATTCTGCAAATGAGCCAAAAGGGACAGGGATTTACTGACCATCCTGATCTGATCTGCATGTACTTGGAGGCATTCAACTGCTTTTGGCATCCATCACCCCAGGACTCCTAAGTTCCTTTAGCAATTCTCTGTGACATGTTTCTTGTGATAAACAAACATCAGATACCTATGGGTGTTTTATTTCTATACCTTTTTTCAAATAATTTTATACAAGTCCCTGAATGTCTAAGTTTAAAATAAAGAAAGCAAAGGTTAAAGCAAAGGTTAATTAGAAGTAGAACATCAGTTGGGGCACCTGGTGACCCAGTAGATTCAGTATCTAACTCTTGATTTCGGCTCAGGTTGTGATCTCATGGTTTGTGAATTTAAGCCCCACCTCTGGCTCTGCACTGACAGTATGGAGCCTGCTTGGGATTCTCTCTCTCTCTTTGCCCCACCTTTGCTCGTGCTCTCTCTTTCAAAATAAATAAAAAAAAAAAAGAAGTGGAATATCAAGCTAATTTTCCTTAACTGGCAAACTTTTTGCATATGTATGAACCTATAAAATTGCATTAAAAAAGTAAATTTTTTTTATTTTGTTTAGAGAGAGAGAGAGAGAGAGAGAATGGATGGGGGAGACGCAGAGAGCGAGAGAGGGAGACACAGAATCCAAGGCAGATTCCAGGCTCTGAGCTGTCAGCACAGAGCCCTACTCAGGGCTCAAACTGGTGAACCTTGACCTAAACCGAAATTGGACACTTAATCGAATGAACCACCCAGGTACCTCAGATGGCATTTTAAATATATTTTGAATACTACTCAGCAATGAAAAAGAATGAAATTTTGCCATTTGCAACAATGTGGATAGAACTGGAAGGTATTATGCTACGTGAAATAAGTCAGAGAAAGACATATTCTATGATTTCACTCATATATGGAATTTGAGATACTCAACAGATGAACATAGGGGAAGGGAAGGAAAAATAAGACAAAAACAGAGAAGTAGGCAAACCACAAGAGACTCTTAAATACAGAGAAAAAACTGACGGTTGCTGGAGGGGCCTGTATGCGGGTGGGGATGGGTTAAATAGGTGACGGGCATTAAGGAGGGCACTTTTCAGAATGAGCACTGGGTGTCATATGTAATATGAATAACTGGGTTCTACTCCTAAAGCCAAGCCTCCACTGTATGTTATCTAACTTGAGTTTAAATAAAAAATATGCTCTGTAGCAAGTATCTCCATGAATTATTCTAAAAGGAAATTAATTTAATGAAGCATGTTTGTTTCACAACTTCTTTGTTTTTTAGGAAGCATTTTGAGATAATGTATTGTTTTCTTTTAGTATATTTTTTAGTTAAGGAAAGTGTTTCTCTTTCAAACTTTTGTTTCTTTTCTTTTTGTTTTTTTGTACAATAAATATTTTCTTGATTTCTGTGGCAATTCTGTTTTAATGAAGTAATGAAAATGATCATGACAAATGATTCTTTCCTGGTAATATATTTAACTATCATCATAGGAATAAATATTTGGCAATTAGGATGAGAAGTCACTTCTCAACTTTCACATTCAAAAGTTTAATGTTAGGAAATAGCTTGTTGTTATCTATTGCAATCAATATATTGGATACATGGAATATTTGGCATTAGGCATATAGTATAAACTTGAAATCTTAAATAAGATTTCCTTTTTGAACTCTGACAGTGTGTCATCATAAATTATGTTGTTGAAAAATCATTTGATGGGAAGATAGATATGGCTATTGAGTCTTAAAAAATCTCCACATAAAAGTTAACACAGCAACTAGATAGCAAAACCAAAAATATTCATGGACAACATTTATAATTCAATTAGGTGGCATGATATTCTTTTGAATTCCAAAAGTAAAAGTAGGTTCAAACCACCAAGAGGAACAAAACAAAAGATATTGACTTATGTTCAGGGGAAAGCAGAGTAAAACAGTGGAGAGTCTGAAGGACCTGGGACAGGAGATACTGAAATAAAGAACTAATATTCACTGGCAAATATAGTGGGAGCAGTCTGAGAGCAGCAGCTGATGATGGGAGTGGGTTTTGCCTGCTGTTGAGAGTGTGGGGCCTTCAGTAAGGTCTGCAAGCACTAAAGAAGTCTAGGGCTTTTGGACTTTTAAAGTTGACCAGCTAAGATTCCCTTTCAAGACAAGATCTCAGGAGAAACTGTTTAGAGTGGGTTAAAAATTGGTCAACAGGGAGACAACCATAGGAGCAAGGACAGTGTTTAGATAAGACTGGGGCAATAGACAGAGACGGGAAATCTCAGCAAGCTGCCTTATTATTCAACACTATACAAACAACAGAGGAACAGGGAGCTCTAAAATGAAAAGAATAGCTGAATTCTAAAAATTCATGAGAACCAATTTTAAATAAAATACCCAGAAATTATTGAGATTAAGTCTCAAAAAGTTGTTACATGGGGCGCCTGGGTTGCCCAGTCAATTGAGCAACTGCCTCTTGATTTCTGCTCAGGTCATGGACTCATGGTTCAGAGACAGAGCCCTGTCTGCTCTGACAGTACAGAACCTGCTTCAGATTCTCTCTCTCCCTCTCTCTCTGCCTTCTCCCCTGCTCATGTGTATGCACTCTCTCTCTCTCAAAATAAATAAATAAGCAAACATTAAAGAAAAAAATGATATGTTATGAAAAATAATACAAATAAGAATGAGAAATTCTAAGAAAATGATGGAATATAAGAAAGAATTGGAAATGAAAATTAAAGTGAAGGAATACAAGACTGAATAAACACAACAAAAAATGCTTTAAGAGAAATATAAGACAAAAAGGAAAAATTTTAAAAATCAAAATTTAAAATAAAAATTTGAGAGAAAGTGATAGATACTGAAGATGGACAAAGAAAATCTAATATAAAGATATTTTTTATGAAGAAAAACCAAAGCAAAGAATAAATACTAACATATAAAATTTAAGAAAAAATTTCCTAAAATTACAAAATATATACCTGAAAGTATGTTTTGAAAGAGCTTATCAGGTACCTGAGAATATTGACCCAAACGACTATCACTAAGGTATACTCTAGTAAAATTACTAAAAGAAGATGATATCTTATATTTCCAAACTAATTGAACATCAGAAGTTGATATTATATAATTCTTATTTGATTGATGAAATTTATATTTGATTACGTATAAGTGTGAATGTAACAAATTTGTTTCTGAAACTGAGTCCAGAAAAGGAATGTTCCATGTATCTATTGTTGCATAGAAAACCGCATGAAAACTTAGAGGCTAAAAACATCAATTGTATTCATTTTGCTCATGGATCTACAATTTTGTTGGGGCTTGATTGGGTTGGCTCACTTTTACTCTACCTAGTGTCATCTGGGACAGCTCAAAGACAAAGGAGTTGGAAACACTGAAGATTTACTTGTTCATTCATATGTCTGGCAGTTGATGATGGCTGATTGTCCAAACAACTACACATCATCTTTTCTTGTGGGCCTAGACTTCCTTACAACATGGTAGTTGGGCTTCACAAACAGCATTCCAAAAGGGAGAGATCCAGGCGGAAGCCCACTGTGAAATATGATCTAGCTTTAAGTGTCATGAAGCATCATTTCTACTACATTGTATTTAAAGAGGCACTCACAAAAAGAGTTAACCAAGTTCAGGGAGAAGAAACTGTCAACATTTGATGGGTGGGGGTGACAAGGTGTTGGATATTTTTGTGTTCCTACAAATATTTTTGAGCTTTGTTTTGGGATGCAGTAAAGGTTACTTGAAAACAATTTGATTCTTTCCAATCTTACTTTTAAGATATGTTAGCCAAGCTCAGTCTCGGGCTATTCATTCTCCAATACTGAGGGAAGACCTTTTTGTATAGTCTACCCCATGTCCTGTGAAACATGAAGTCTCCCACTCTGCCTGGTGGGAGCCAGCAATATCTCTGGTCCTGTGTGAATTCTGGGCACAGGAACAACTAATTCTCTTTTCTTGGCCCCAGGTAGTCTCCTTACATTACTGGTTGGTTAGTATTCAGGCAAATGCTTGGCCAGGACCTTCTGCTGTTTTTTAGAGTTCTTTCTCTGCATAGTTCTTTCCTCTGTGGAGCTCTGTCCTTCAAATCCTGGTTGCCTGGTTCACCCAGGACTCTCAGTTTTTTCTTCTCAAATCAGGGAGTCAACTTGGATTTTCCTAGACCCTTCTCCGATGCTGCAGCTTGGAAACTCTCTCAAGGCAGTAAGCTGGTGCAGTAGAAGGGTATATCTTACTTGTTTTTTAACTCTTGCCATCCCTAAAGTGACCCTTTATTGTCTAACATTCTGTGTCTTGAAGACCAATATTTCAGATATCTTTCCCATTTTTTGGATGTTTCAGGCAGGAGAATAAGCTATATCCCTGTTTTTCCATCTTGTTTGGAAACAGAAGTCCTGCTTGGCTGCTTTTAAGTTATTCCTTAATTTATTATCCATGCCTCCTGCAAAGATTCATAAATCCATAAATATTTAGAGAAAGTTTCTCAAAGTACAGTAAATACCTGTGTTCCTATCTAATGTTTTCCTGATATTAAACCATTAATGCTTTGATCGTTTTTGACTGATCCTCCTTGTCAAATCACTAAATTATCTCTTTTTACTTCTGTCTCAATCTTTAAGGAATGTTATATTATTTTTCTAGTGTTGCTGTAATAAATTGTCAGCAACTTTACATCGTAAGACAACCCAAATTTATTTTCTTGCAGTCTGTAGGCCAAAGGTCTGGTCCAAGAGTGGCTTGGCTATTTCCTTTGCTTCAAGTCCACAAGGCTGAAATCAAGGTGTCAGCAGGCCTGTGTTCCTGTCTGAAGGCTCTGGGGGGAGAATCTTCTCTCAGTCTTATTTGCATTGTTGGCAGAATCCAATTCCGTGTTGTTGTAGGACTAAGGTCTCTATTTCCTTCTAGTTGCCAGCTGAAAGCTGCCCTCATCTCCTGGAGTACTCCCTCCAGTTCTTGCACAAAGCCCCCTACACCTCAGAACCAGAGGTGATGTCTTGAACACTTCTCATGCTGCCATGACTCTCTATTCTGGCTTTTCCTGCCACATCCTTCTGACAGACTCTTTTGCTTTCCTGTTCTAATTTTAAGGTGTGGGCCAATCTGGATATTCCAGGATAATCTTCCTATTTTAAGGTTCATAATCTTAAAAAGCCTCCTTTGCCATGTAGCATAACAAATTCACAGGTTCTAGGGAGTAAGGTGTGGATATCTTGGAGGATGGACATTATTCTGCTACCACAGAAATAAGTTTGTAATTATACTTATTATAGGCTCTATTTCTATGAAGGTTTAAGAAGAAAACACTGTATATTTTTGGATCTGGATTTTCTTTGGGGGCCAGTCCACTTTTTGAAGAATTAAGTCTTTTCCTTTGTCAGATTCTTGAGCCCCTCCAGTCATGCTTTCTGAAAAGGTAATAACTAAGCATCTTCTTCTTTTAAACATCCCCTATTTAAGAGTAACTATATTGGGGTCCATCTTACTTTTCCCATTTATATACATTCAGTATGATGTCTAAAATCCCATCCTTCTCTTCTAGGTCAGTCTCTTGCTTGCTTCTTACTTTCCTTCATTGTTCTTTCATTATCATGCTTCTGTCTAAGCATATTTTTATAGCTAATTCAATCTCTTCATTTTCTGAGCAAATATGATTTCTAGAGACAGATTGTTCCAGGAATAGTTTTTTTAAGTTGCCTACATAGCTGTTGTATTTCCAATAATTTTCTTGAGTTATTTATATATATCAGCTGAAGAAGATGGCATATTTCCTATATAATAAGGTCTCACAGTCATGGTTTATATAATTAATAAATTAGAGCCAGTTTAAAATGATTAGGTTGTATGGGTGCATATGTGTGTGCACGTGGGTGAGTGTGTGTGTGTGTGTGTGTATGTGTGTCGACATTCATTAAGGTTGTCACATTCTAGCCTGTTGACGACCTTAATGAATGTAAGAATTTAGCCTTTCATCTGTGGGTAATGCTACAATAAGCTGCTGGGACACCACAATGTCAGAATCCCACTTAACTCTTTCTAAACTATTAAACTTTAGAGCCATGTATGTTGATCATGCCAAGGGCTTCAATATTTACGTGTTATCTTCATATGCTAGTCCCTGTTCCTAATTCTCAAGGTTTCTTGTGTTTTATTCTGTTAATGATTTGGCAAATATCATTTTATTATCTTTCTGAGTCCAGAATTAACAGAGACATAGCTAAATAAGCAGACAGAAATCATGATCTCAGCTTTATAATAGGTAAAAACCAGACAGAAGACTGTAGTGTAGATGTGTTGCTGTAATGAATTTCTTAACACATTTCTCCTCCTTAGCCATTCAGGAAATGACACATTTAGACAATGGTAACTTAGCACTATGGGTTTCCCATAGGGTTGAGACCAGTCTGGAGTGTTTTCTCTCTATTGGCAGGAAGGTCCAAAAGAGAAAACCCAAATATACTAAGTTAAGCAATCTCACTTCTTTTCTTAGATACACTTATTAGGTACGTCATTCCTCTTTTTATGGGGAGGAGGAGTGAGTAATGAAGGATTTAAGAGACTCAGAAAAACATGAGATGAGAGGAATAAGGTTTTCCCCTTTCCTCACCAAGGAAGGTGTGTGTTTATCATTTCTGCCCCTCCCTCACAGCCGTGTTAGTCAGTAAAGGTAGATATAATGTCTTGCATAGATAAGTCTAAGTATTGGGTAGAATTTGCTCCTCTTCCTCTTAAGATGTTCAACTAGATCTCTTTTTGAATGGGTGCTTTCCTTTGTGTTCAGAGACCGTTGCATTCTCAGACATTAGGCCTCTGGGTCACCTAGATTATTAATGCTTTTAGTTCTTCCCTGGGTGAATCAGCAGGTACAGGTACATTGTGCAGAGATGGAGAACAGTGGGTTGGAAAGGCATGTGGGCCTTAACAAATGTATCAATTGCTCTCTTTTCCTTCTCTGACTCATTTTCTGATTCCCTCTTTCTCTTTCTCAATGTGTCAGGCATAAAATCTCTGCTCTCCTGGCAAGGGGCATACTTTATCAAAAACACCTATTGGGCTGTGATTATTTAATTGGATTCACTTGGTTTGGCCTGTCTTATTTTTGCTTGTATTTTGTACGCAGAAAAGTGGGGACTAGCTGTCTTTTGTCAGCATAATCATCATTTTACTCAGACCTGACTTATAACAAAAACCAAAACTGAAATAATCTAAAACTATAATATCTCTTAATTTGGACTCATTGAACCTCATAATGGAAGGATATTTATCAGCCCTCAGGTGTAAAGAAAGGCATCCTATATACAGACATTGCCCACTTTTTAAATCTCATTGTCCAAACATTTTCTATATTCTTGCAAAAATTTTACCCTACTTCATTATTTGAACGGAAAACCTGTGATAATGAATATGTTTGTGCACCAACAAAATCGTTTTAATTGGGCAGGACTCAGGGAGGGAAGATGTAAAACATACCACATCTTAGCTGTTCTCCTAAAAGGATTACAGCATGTGTATTTGTGTTGTTCAATCCATTTGCACTATTGATATCAGCTTTATTACTTTTTCCCTGAGAGTTCAGTCTTTATGTTTTCCAGTGGTTGCCTCTGTACAGTGCATGTAAGTACTACCAATCTGGGGTCTAAATTAGATACTAAATGTTAATTTTATTTAAGTCAAAGGGATGGTTAGTTAGCATTTGAAATACTCTAATTAGGCACACACTCAAGCAGTTGGTTAGCATTTGAAAGAGTCTAATCAGAAGAACATTTTCCAGAGGCATCTGCTACTAGGACTCTTACTATCTAGATCTTGATCAGTACTAATAGGTGTCCTAATTATAACATATGGAATGTTGAACTGAGTTCTCACTGGTGAAATGAGAGTGTTCAAGATACATGGGTTGGTTAGAAACATTGCATAAAAAGAAACAGAGTGTCCAAGAATCAAGCAGCCTGGACCAGTGGTTCTTCATTAGGGAGTGACTTTGAAATTCGACAATGTCAACATTTCTGCTTTTCTTTTTTAAATTTTTTATTTTATTTAATTTTTTAAATATAATTTTTTGTCAAATTGGTTTTTTTTTTTTTTTCAACTGGACAAAGGGGCTGCTACTGATATCTAGTGGGTAGATGGTTGGGATGTTGCTGAAAATGCTACAATGAGTTGAGCCTTCCCACCGCTTACTCCTGTTCCCCTTCCCCAACAAAGAATTATTGGCCCAAAATATTGGTAATGTCAATGTCAAAAACTGTAGCCTACACTCTTCAAAGTGGTGTGCTAAGTCTAGGATTCTATTTGTTTCTATGTGTAGCCATTAACTGAGGAGTCTGTCTTCTGCTTCTAACTAGAAATTTAGTTGATATCTGCTACTAAAATATTGCTGCAATTCCCTCCAGTGAACTTTTCATGGAAGGTGCTAGTTGGAGTTCCTATGAGGTCAGAGAACTAGAACTTAACTATTTTTGTGCCTGCTTGCTAATGTATGTTTGGATGTGTTGCAGAATTCAGTCTGAGACTTACTCTCACTGTAATAAAATATCTGATGGATTGAGATCTTCAGAGCAAAGACCTATAGTTCTTACCTACTTTTCACTAGATACTATTTATATTTATCAAAATAGCCTAATGGTTGTGCATAACTAATTTTACTTAGATTAGTTCCCAAAGGGCAATGTATAACTTCAACCTTCTGTGGCACAGGCTACCCAGGATCTTGAGAAGGTTTTTACATGCTTAAATATTTGTGCATACATTAAGTAGATTATCAGGTATTGTTATATGCATCAGGCATTATTATAGTTCCTATAGACATAATGGTAAACAAAACAGATAGTGCTTGCTTTCCTGAGGATTATATTAGAAGTATGTCTCAATTCCAATTGTAAACACAGATGAATTCTTTTGCTAGTAGGCAAGTCATTTCTAAAACAAATTGGTGGATGCAAATAAATATGAGAATGGGGGAGACGGAAGGCTTTCTAACATTTAGAATTAAAATGTAAGAGAAAGAATTTATGGGAAATTAAAACTTCAGGAACTTTTCTTACCTGTGAGGGAAATATCAATTGACAAGAATTGCTTTGAAGTGTGTGCTGAGGTTCAAAGGTAGAGTTCACTGACCCACTTCTCTAGATGTAAAGAAGTCTCTTTACAGAACTGGAGGGAAAGTTCCTCCTTGATATATTTTCCCCAGAGCTTTCTTTCCTCTGTTTTATGCTGTAGTGAACAGATGATAAGGAGGAAATGAATTCAAACGTATTTACTTGCAAATAGACACATTCTAAAAAGCTTTGCTTTGAGTAAGAATACTAAATAGCAAAGCAACTCTACCATTTTTCATCCTTCAAATTCCAAATTGATTCTATCAAAAACACATTCTGTTAAAACACAGTCACTGCTTGGTTAAAAAAAAAAACCAACCAAAAAACAAAAACCTCCCAATATGTTGAGCATTCATTTGACTTTCTTGTGTGTGACTCAGATATTATTCAAAGTCACATCAAGTTGTTTGCTCATGCTAAATGTCTTCTTTAGTTCTGTGGTATATTGAACAAACATCACCTGCCTATTTATTGTTTTAAAGTTCTTATTTAAAAAAATGTTTATTTACTTATTTTGAGAGAGAGGGAGCATGTACCATCAGGGGAGGAGCAGAGAGAGAGAATCCCAATCAGACTCCATGCCATCAGTGTAGAGACCAAAGCAGAGCTTGATCCCATGAACCATGAGATCATGACCTGAGCTGAAGCCAAGAGTCACATGCTCAACCAAATGAGCCACCCACATGACCCTAATGTTTTATTAATTTTTAAAATGTTTATTTATTTTTGAGAGAGAGAGAGAGAAAGAGTGAGAGAAAGAACAGGGGAGGGGCAGAGAGAGAAGGAGACACAGAATCTGCAACAGGCTCGCTCAGAGCCTGACATGAGGCTCAAACTCTGACCAGTGAGATCATGACCTGAGCTAGTTGGATGCTTAACTGACTGAGCCACCCAGGTGCCCCATAGTGCTCCTAAAGTTTTAATTCACACAAAGAATCAAATCTTATGTAATAGATATATTAGGCACTTAATTTAAAAAATCTTTATAATTCAGAAATTTCCAATAAAATTCTAGACAAATCTAACAAGATATAACACCTCAAGTCTCAGAGAGGGCGAAGTTAGCAGGCTTTGTCCAAAGCTGACATGCCATTGATTTGCTTTTTCCTTATTTTTATATATAATTGGCAAGTTAACTATGCACTTGCCATATTATCTTAAAGAACTTTTTTCTTTTTTTGAACACTAATTTAATTAGTACATGGAAAACTTCATACTTTGATAATAACCACATGGAATATCTTAAGAATTTAGGGTTATTTGTGTTATAGTGAAAAATTTAGGATAGCTTCAGTTTTAATTACAGAGATAATTTTAAATTTTTTCATAGATAGTCTAGGAAGGTTGATAGTTTGTATTTTGTTACTGTTAAAAGAGTGGAGAATGTGGAGATGTTTTGGGCTGGGATACAGGTACTCAAGACTGACTTATATTGGAAGGATATTTATCTCAGGTTAACAAAAGTTAGCCAAAAGAGTGACTGTCCTGAAGAGCAAGATCATAGCTTGCCACTATCCTTAGAATAAGGTCCAAACTCCTTAATATGAAACATATGACCTCACATGACTTGGTCTTTGCTTATACTTCTCAGTGCCTCAGTAATGCTAATCTGCTTTCTCACCTACAGGCTTTCACTTAATTGTTCTCTTTTCCTGCAACACTGTCCTTTTTTAATTTTTCACTGAACTAATTTCCACTCATCTTTTTGGTGTCAGGTTAAGTGGCTCTTCCTCTGTGAAAAGCTGGACTCCCTCCTGCCTCCCAAACTTGGTTAGAAATACTTACCTTAAAAGTACTTTGTTCTTACCTCTGTGATAATATTTTACATATTAAGCTGTAACTGTCAGTTTACTTGTTCACACTTATAACTAGACTTCAGAATAGGAGGGGAAAACATTCTATCTTTCTTAATGTTGTAGTCCAGTACTTGACACAAAGCATGCATATGAATAGATGTTTATTTGAATGTATCAATGCATAGATTAACAAATGTCATTGTAAACTAGTGTTTTTCAAATGTGGGTGATTGGTTGACCCTGCCTACCAGTGAATATCTGGTAATGTCTGGACACATTTTGATTAACAAGATTTGGGAGGGGTAGTGCTATGACATCTAGTGGTTAGAGGCCAAAGATACTGCTAAAAATTGTACAGTGCACAGGTTCTTTGCCACATAACAAAGTGTTATGTGGTCCAAAGTGCCACAATAGTGTCAAGACTGAGAAACTTTGCTATAAATAATACTGTGTTTATTGTAACACAAAAGTGTCCTCAGGGGAAAGTAGTAAGAAAAAATGGGTAGCAAATGTAAATAAATGGGACTTTTGGAAGCAGTTCACAGTGTGGTACAATTGGTTCACAATCAAGGTCATGGAGAGCAATGGGAGCCAGTCCTATGTTAATGGTGGTTCCTGTGGTGACTGAGTAGAGGAGTTTAAAAGGTTCAAGCTTAGATGTGCTGTCCAATGTATTTATGATGAAGATGATGATAGAAAGGGAGCAGGAGAGGCGTAAAGAAAGAGAAAGAGGGAGAGAAAGAATCCGAAGTAGGCCCCACTTGCTGTCAGCACAGAGCCCAGAGTAGGGCTCAGTCTCATGAACTGAGAGATTATGCTGAGCTGAGATCAAGAGTTGATGCTCGACCAATTGAGCCACCCAAAAGCCCCTACTATTATCTTCTTATTCCTTCTAGTTACTCCTCTTTTGTTTTGCTTTAATTTTGTACTGTCCATAAAATATCTGTCACTCAATTGTGGGGCTTTAAAAAATACATTGTCAGGGTGTCTGGGTGGCTCAGTCGGCTGGGGTCATGATCTCATGGTTTGTGAGTTCAAGCCCTGTGTTGGGCTCTGTGCTGACAGCTCAGAGCCTGGAGCCTGCTTTGGATTCTGTGTCTCCCTCTCTCTCCGCCCCTTCCCCACTGGTGCTCTGTCTCTCTCTGTCTCTCAAAAATAAATAAAAATGTGTAAAAAATTTGGAAAATATAATGTCTTTGAACATTCTAGATTATATACTGAGGAGAAAAACTGAAAATAAATAGCTCATAATTTGTAGGAGAAAGATGGTGGAGACGGAACCTGAAGCAATTTTAATGCAGGGATATAGAAAACATTGTCTTTCTGGCCTGTCTTTCTAGAAAGAGGGATACATTATTTAATATTATCTGTATTGCATCTTTCTTTGATCATATTTTATCTATTGCTAAGCATCTTAAGACCATTGTTTTTATATATACATCTGAAATGAACCTAAATTTATATCAAACTGGCTTTTAAAATCATATATGGCATAACAAATGGAACCAATTAGTAAATAAGAAAATGTTTGGAATATTAAATAAGGACAGATGATATTTAACTGACTTTATAATTTATGGCCTATCATTCTGATTAATAATCAGATGTTCTGTATCTATGGAAACAAAGAGGAAAATTATTTCTGCTTCCAACAAATGTACAAAGATGAGAAATATTGTGCTACTTTGAATAATCATCCCAGATGTTGCTTTTCTTGTTAACCTTGTGTTATTATCTATTTTACCATGAGAAAAGCAAAGTTAAGTGGGTGGAAATAAAAGATGTAAGAAGGAAATGGATTGATGTTTGTTGGGGACAAAATGACACAAAGGACAAGACACACACAAAAGACAGACAGACACAACTCTGGCCAGAGGAACAATTCTACACAAGCCCCTCTTGCGGTTTATTTTATACCCCGGTAACTGGATACAAACTGAAATCTACAAGATGCATTCCTTTACCAATTAAGGGCAAGTAGCCAAACACATTTCAAGGACGGGGGGAGCAAAGGGAGGAAGCAACCACAACATGTTTACTAAGAGGCCTGCTCACAATTTCAGCCTTCTCCCTACTTCTAAGGAGGGCATGTTCCCTCGTTTGCGAGAGGACAATTAAACTTGGATATTGTGTGCAGGTCTCCTGGCAGAGCATCCTGTTTGCAGGCATGCTTTGCCCAGGCAGGGAGCCCTCTGTGCAGGCACATCCCTGCATCCCTAATCACGCTTTCTTGTGGTCACTGTTGGGCTCCCACAGATGTTGCCTTAAGGAAAGTTGTATACTATCAATTAATTTGGAATTCTGAATTGCATTTTGAATTAGGGAATAAAAAATGTTCAAACTTACATAGTTTCTAAGTTAATTCTGTGATTTGACTCATGAATAAGACCAAGTTTTATAGGCAATTTTTAACGGAAAATCTCTAAGAATAAGAAGATTGAAGAATGAAAATTAACCAAAGAGGGAAGAGACTCCTAAAATACATTCCATAAACATAGCACACCATTAATTTTAAAATGGGATGTCCTATGGGCCATGTTGATGAGTGAATCCTGTTTTCATCAGGATCTGCAGCTTGATGAGAGTTCTTCTAAGATATCATTACTTTCAAGGTGATTTTCACCAGATATTAAGGACTAAATGTGATTTACATAAGAATTAGGGCTGAAATGCAACTCCTATCACTCCATATCCATGTCTTATTCCTCTACTGAAGTTAAAAGATTGTTGTGTTCCTCTCGTTAGGAATGAAAGAAGATCCTATGAAGACATTGGGAGAAGATGGTCCTCTACAAGCCAAAGAGGAACCAATCAAACCTCAGAAGAAACCATCCCCATTAACACCTTGATCTCATATTTCTTGCCCCCAGAACCATGAGAACATAAATTCTTCTATTTAAGTCATCCTCCCAGTCTGTGATATTTTATTATGGAATCTCTAGAAAACTAATATGGCCCTTCAGGTTAGAATTCAATAGCCTATTGGAGTGCCTGGATGGCTCAGTGGGTTAAGTGTCTGACTTCGGTTCAGGTCATGATTTCATGGTTCACGGGTTCACGCCCTGCATCAGGCTCTGTGCTGTACATTTGCTCAGAGCCTGAAGCCTGCTTTTGATTCTGTGTCTCCTCTCCTCCCCTCATACTCTGTCTCACTCTATCTCTCAAAAATAAAATAAATGTAAAAATTTTTTTTTACAATTCAATAGCCTATGAATGATGGATCTTATTTTGACTTTTTAATAGGAAAAAGTTCATTAATATTTTTATGTCACTTATAAAAAAGATTTTATATCAAGTATAAAATGAGAGGATCCTAAGCATTTTAGGTACACTGCAATTCACTGCAGCTAGCCTGGTAAAGGATCATATCCATAACAAAAGTGCAATATGTATTTGTTTCTTAGGTTTGCTGTGACAACTAACAAACTGGGGTGTTAAACACCAGAAATTCATTATTGCACAGTTCTGAAAGCTGTGTCAGCAGGTGTCAGGAGGGCAATTCTCCCTCTGAAGTCTATAGGATAATCCCTTCCTGCCACTTCCTGGATTCTGGTGGATGGCTGGGAATCCCTGATGTTCCCTGGCTTGAGGCAGCTGCATGACTCCAGTCTTTGCCTCCCGCATCACATGGTGTTCTTCCTGTATCTGTGTCTCTCCTCCTTTCATAAAGACACCAGACATATTGGATTAAGAGTTGATCCTACTCAAATATGACCTCATTTTAACTTAATCAATCACATGTGCTATGACTCTATTTTTAGGTAAGGGCATATTTTGAGGTACTGGTGGTTGGGATGTCAACATACCTTCTTGGGGCACACAATTCAACACATAAGGGATTCTTTGGAATATAGTCACAAAAGAGGCAAATTTAGGAAGTTCGAATGGTTAATATGTTTATTTATTGTTAACAATTAAGGGAGTAGTTATAAATTGTTTTGCAAATGTTGTTAGCCTAAGTGGATTACAAATAGGGTCTGAATATTTATCTGCATTTAATTAAATCATAGTGCTTATGGTAAGCCTTTAATGAAATAAAGTGCTAATGGCATCAGCAGGATTTTCTCATGGAATGAGTGCCTAAGATCTTTTTTTTTTTTTTTTTTTTAAATTTTTTAATGTTTTATTTATTTCAGAGAGAGAGAGACAAGCAGGGGAGGGTCAGAGAGAGAGGGAGTCACAGACTGAAACAGGCTCCAGGCTCTGAGCTGGCAGTCAGCACAGAGCCCGACGCGGGGCTCGAACCCACGAACTGCGAGATCATGACCTAAGCGAAAGTCGGACGCTTAACCGACTAAGCCACCCAGGCGCCCCGCCTAAGATCTTTTTTTATTGAAATCATTCCAGTTTATATCAGTTTGTTACAAAGATTTATATGAAAGTAATTAAAAACTCCAACTTAAAATTTTTAAAATTTTAATTCCAGTAGAGTAATATTACAGTGTTATATTAGTTTCATGTATATAGTATAGTGATTCAATAAATTTATACATTACTCAGGCCTCATCCTGAAACATGTACTTTTAATTCCTTTATCTTTTCCACCTATTCCCCACCGCCCCACCAACTTTCTGGTAACCACCAATTTCTTCTCTATAGTTAAGAGTCTGTTTTTGGTTTGACTCTTTTTTTCTTTGTTTGTTTGTTTTTCTTAAATTCCACATATGAGTAAAATCATATCGTAGTTGCCTTTCTCTGACTGACATTTCACTTAGCTTTATACTCTCTAGATCCATCCATGTTGTTGTAAATGGCAAAGTTTCATTGTTTTACAGCTGAGTAATATTCCTTTAAATATATACCACTTCTTTATCCATTCATCTATCAATGGACACTTGGACTGCTTCCATCATTTGGCTATTGTATATAATACTGCCCTAAACATATATATAGGTGCATATATCCTTTAAAATCAATGTTTTCATATCATTTTGATAAATACCCAGTAGTGCAATAACTGAATCATATGGTAATTCTATTTTCAACTTTTTGAGGAACATCCCTATTGTTTTCCACAGTGGCTGCACCAGTTTACTTTCCCACCAAAAACAGTTTCCTTTTTCTCCAAATCCTCACCAACATTTGTTCCTTGTGCTTTAAATGTTAGCCATTCTGACAGATGTGAGGTGGTATCTCATTGTGGTTTTCATTTGCATTTTCCTGGTGAGGAATGGTTTTGAGCATCTTTTCATGTGTCTGCTAGCATTCTGGAAGTCATCTTTGGAGAAATATCTGCTGTTTTTTTGCCATTTTAAAATTGTATTATTTCTTTTTTGGGTGTTTTTTATATATTTTGTATAAGTTCTTTATATATTTTGGATAAGAAATCTTCATTCATTAACTCATTGATCATATAATAATGGGTTTATTTCTGGGCTTTCTATTCTCTTCTATTGATCTACATGCCTATTTTTGTGCTGGTGTCATACTGTTTGATTATTTCAGCTTTGTAGTATATCTTTAAATTTAAAAAAATTATTTATTTTTGAGAGAGACTGAGACAGAGCATGAGCAGTGGGAGAGGCAGAGAGAGAGGGAAACAGAATCTGAAGAAGGTTCCAGGCTCTGAGCTGTTAGCACAGAGCCCAATGTGGGGCTTGAACCCATAAACCATGAGATCATGACCTGAGCCAAAGTCAGACACTTAACCAGATGAGCAACCCAGGTGCCTCTTTGTAGTATATCTTGAAATCTAGGATTGTGATACTTCCATTTTGTTCTTTTTCAAGATGGCTTTAGCTATTTAGGGTCTTTTGTGATTCTATACAAAATTTAGGATTATTTGTTCTAGTTCTGTGAAATATGCTATTGGTGTTTTGATAGAGATTGCATTAAGTCTGTAGGTTGCTTTGAGCAGTGTGGACATTTTAACAATGTTTTTTCTTCCAATCCATGAGCATGGAGTATCTTTCCATTTGTTTGTGTCATCTCCAATTTCTTTCATCAAAGTTACAGAGTTTTCAGAGGATGGGTCTTTCACCTCCTTGGCTAAGTTTATTACTAGATATTTTATTATTTTTAATGTTTTTATTTTATTTTTGAGAGAGAGAGAAAGACAGACCACAGGCGGGGGGGTTGCAGAGAGAGAGGGAGACACAGAACTCAAAGCAGGCTCCAGGCTCTGAGCTGTCAGCACAGAGCCAGATGTGGGGCTCCAACTCACAAGTTGAGACATTATGACCTGAGCCAAAGTCTGACACTCAACTGGCTGAGCATCCAGGTGCCACTAGGTATTTCATTATTTTTAATGCAATTATGAATGGGATTGTTTTCTTAATTTTTCTTTATACTACTTCATTATAAGTGCATAAAAATATAACAGATTTTTATATATTGATTTTGTATCCTGGAACCCTATCGAATTCACTTATCAGTTCTGGTAGTTTTTGGTAAAGTCTTGAGGATTTTCTATATTTAATATCATGTGATCTGCAAATAGTGAAAGTTTTACTTATACCTTATCAATGTGGATGCCTTATTTATTTATTTATTTATTTACGTATTTATTTATTTATTTATTTTCTTGTCAGATTGCTCTAGCTAGGACTTCCAGTACTATGTTGAATAAATGTGGTGAGAGTGGACATCCTTGTCTTGTTCCTAACCTTAGGAGAAAAGCTCTCAGGTTTTCACCATTGATTATGATGTTAGCTGTAGGTTTTCATATATGGCCTTTATTATGTTGAGGTATGTTTCTGCTAAACTACTTTGTTGAGGGTTTTATTTTATTTTTTTTATCATGAATGGATGTTGTACTTTGTCAAAAGCTTTTTCTGCATCTACTGAAATGATCACATATTTTTAACCTTTCTCTTGATGATGCGACATATCTTGTTGATTGATCCTCAAATGTGAACCACTCTTGCAGCCCAGTAATATCTCCCATTTGATTGCAGTGAATGATTTTTTAATGTATTGTTGGATTTGGTTTGCTAATATTTTGTTGAGGATTTTTTCATCTATTTTTATCAGGGACATTGGTCTGTAGTTCTCTTTTTCTGAGATGTCTTTACCTGGTTTTTGGATCAGGATAATGCTGGCTTAACAATGAATTTGGAAGTTTTATTCCTTTTCTTTCTTTGGAATCATTTGAGAAGAATAGATACTCTGTGAATGTTGAACACCTGTGAAGCTGTCTGGTTCTGGACTTTTGCTTGTTGGGAGATTTTTGATTACTGATCCAATTTTATTGTTGGTAACTAGTCTCTTCAAATTTTCTATTTCTTCCTGATTCAGTTTTGGGAGGTTATAAATTTAGGAATTTATTCATTTCTTCTAGGGTGTCCGATTTGTTGGCATATAATTTTTTATAATATATTCTTACAATCCTTTGTATTTCTTTGTTGGTTGACCTTTCTTCTCTTTCATTTCTGATTTTGTTTGAGTCCTCTCCCCCTCTTTTTTCTTTTCTTTTTTTTTTTTTTTTGTTTTTTGCTTGCTTGTTTTTGTTTTTGATGAGTCTGGCAAGAGGTTTATCATTTTTGTTGATCTTTTGAAGTAATTAGCTCCTGGTTTCATTGATCTGTCCTATTGTTTTTTAAGTTTCTATTTCACTTGTTTCTGTTCTAATCTTTCTTATTTCCTTCCTTCTACTGGTTTTGGGTTTCATTCGTTCTTTCATAGCTCCTTTATGTATAAGGTTGGGTTGTTTATTTGAGATTTTTTTTCTTGGTTCTTGAGGTAGACCTGTATTACTATAAACTTACCTCTTAGAACAGCTTTTGTGATACCCCAAAGATTTTGGACTATTACGTTTTCATTTGCATTTGTCTCCATGTATTTTTTATATCCTCTTTGATTTCTTGGCTGATCTATTCATTGCTTAGTAGCATGTTATTTAACCTCCAAAGTATTTGTTCTCTTTTCATATTTTTTCCTGTGTTTGATTTCTAGTTTCATAACATTGTGGTCAGAATAGATGTATGATACAACTTCAGTCTTTTTTAATTTGTTGAAACTTATTTTGTGGTCAACATACAATCTGTTCTGGAGAATGTTCATTATGACCTGGGAAAAAATGTGTACACTGCTGTTTTAAGATGGAATGCTCTAAGTATATGTGTTACATACATCTGACCCAGTGTGTCATTCTTTTTGGATGATCTTTTTGATATTCTTTTTGAATGATCTTTCCATTGATGTAATCAAAGTGTTCAAATCCCCTGCTCTTATTGTATTACTATATACTACTTCTGTTATGTCTGCATACATGCTTTATGTATTTGGGTGTTTCCAGGTTAGTTGCATAAACATTTACAGTTGTTATATCTTCTTGTTGGATTGTTCCCTTTATGATTATATAGTGTTCTCCTTGTCTCTTGTTTTAAAGTCTATTTTATCCAAATTAGTATTGATTTATCCTGGCTTTCTTTTCACTTCTATTGCATGATAAATGTTTTTCCATCCCTTCACTTTCAATCTACATTTATCTTTAGGTCTGAAATGAATATTTTGTAGCCAGCATATAAATGGTCTTGCTTTTTTATTCATTCTGTCATCCTATGTCTTTTGACTGAAGCATTTAGTCTATTTACATTCAAAGTAATTATTGATAGGTACATATTTATTGCCATTTTGTTACTTGTCTTGTTGTTGAATTTGAGTCCCTTTCTTCTTTTGCTCTCTTGCAGTTTACTGGCTTTCTTTAGCAATATGCTTGGATTCCTTTTGTTTATTTTTTTGTATCTCTACTACCGATTTTTTTATTTGTGGTTATCATTGGTTTATATATAATATCTTGTGCATATAACAGTCTATATTGTTTCTGGTAGCTAAAGTTTGCATCCATTCTTTACTCCTCTCTTCCCAATACTTTACATCATTTTTTATTTTGTGAATCCTTTCATTAATTTTTAATAGATATACTTAATTTTACACTTTTGTGCTTACTTTTCTTACTCCCACTTATGGTCTTCTTTTCCACTCAGAATCCCTCTCCCACCTTTTTTTTTTCTACTTGTCTTTTATTTATTTTTTAAAAATTTAAAAAATTTTACTTAAATCCAAGTTAGTTAACATATAGTGTAATAATGATTTCAGGAATAGAATTTAGTGATTCATCACTTATATTAACACCCAGTGTTCATTTCAGCAAGTGTCTTTCTAATGCCATCATCCATTTAGCTCATCCCCCCAACACCCCTCCAACAACTCTGTTTGTTCTCTGTATTTAAGAGTCTCTTATAGTTTGTCACCCTCTTTCAATTATTATTTTTTCTCTTTCTTATTCAGCTTGATTACTTTCCATTATTTTGTCTTCTAGGTTGCTAATCCATTGTTCTGCTTCCTATAGTCTACTATTTATTTCCTCTGGTATATTATTAATCTCACTTATTGAGTTCTTCATCTATACTTAATTCTTTTTTATGTTAATTCTTTGTTAAGGGTCTCATTTAGATCTTCCATTCTTTTCTCAAGTCCAATGAGGTTCTTTATGACTATTACTTTATTCTCTATCAGGTATATAACTCATCTATTTCATTTAGCTGTCTCTCTGTGATTTTTTTTTTTTTTTACAGTTGACTTGTAATGTTTATTGATTTCAGGTGTACACCACAACTATTTGGTATCTATATATATTGTGAAATGGTCACCACAATAAAATCTAATTAACATCCATCAACACACATGGTTACAATTCTTTTTCTTGTGATGAGAACTTTTAAAATTTACTCTTTTTGCAACTTTAAATATGCAGATTGTCTTTCTGTGATTTTTGAATTGTTATTTCATTTGGGACATATTCCTCTGTCACCTCATTTTCTCTAACTCTCTGTTTCTATGTGTTAGGAAAGTCAGTTATGTCTCTTGCTCTTAAAAGTACTGGCCTTATGAAGAAGAGGTCCTGCAGTGCCCTTCAGTGCAATGCTCCCTGTTCACCAAAACCTGGTGCCTCATGAATGTTTTCTGTGTGTTGTATGTGCCCTACTGTTGTGGCTCAGATGCTTTTCCCTTTAATGTGTTGTTTGCAATGGCTCTTTGTTTATGTGGGCAGGTTTTGGTTCCTGTGCTGTTAGTGGGCCAGTCTGGTGCTGCCATGGGGTTGAGTTTAGTCAGACCAGGCATTTGCCATAGATAGTAGCACCAACTGCAAGGCAAACTCCCTGTGCTGTCCCCTAAGAAGCTTTCATTGGTAGGTAAGGCTTGCAGTCAGACCAGATGTCTGACCCAGCCCACTGCTAAAGCTGCAATCAGATGGGTGTGTGGTTATGTTCCTCTCTTCCTGGGGTAGGAGTCACTTTGGAGTGTTGCTACACTCCTTGGGGCTCCTTGCACACTGCCAGGCTTATGGCACTCTTTTGAATGGGTTTTGATCAAGGGATAGCAAAGCAGAAGGCAAGTCCTCGGGAGAATATGGGGGCAGGACATGTGGTGCCACCAATGTTCACTCTGGTCTGTTGCAGGGGGGAGCCTATAGCCACCTGAGAAAACTCTGGATGAGGTCTGCTGCATTGGAGGGGGCAAGTCCATAGGAAAATGTGAGGGTGGGGCACACTGTTAGCAAGCTAGGTAGAGAGTGCTGGTACTGTGCTGGCTTCTACTGGTGTCCATGTGTCTACCTAGGCTGGGGAGCAGGGATGGGAAATTATACTCACCAGCTCTTTTGTTCTTGGAGAAATCTCCCGAAGAATCTTGTCCCTCTAGCACATGTGCTGAGATTAGTAAATAAATCTTCCCATGTGCATTAGGTATTTTCCATACTGCTGCTTCTATGCTGTATCTCAGAGGGGCTGTTTGTTGTGTTGTTTCTTTAAGGGCAAGGACTTAATTTTCTCTCACCCTTCTGGCTCTCCCAGAGCTGAGTCAGCTGATTTTTAAAGTTTCAGGTGTTAAGTCCCACTGATTATAAGAACTAGTGAATTTAAGCTTTTCTGGTTTTCAAAGCCAGATGTTATGGGGATTCATTCTCCCCACACTTTGTTTGGGGCCTACTCTTCTCCCCTCTCTGAATGCAACATGTTCTTCCTTACTGTGGACAGTTCTGTGGGTCAGTTTTGTTCTACACCATGACTTTACTCTTCCCACCCTCCTTGATGCGGGTCTTCTTTGCATTTAGCTGTGGAGAGTCTGCTCTGCCTGTCTTTGGGTCATTTTCTAGGCCATTAACACTGATGTGGGTGTTATCTAGTTGTTATGTCTGTGGGACAAGGTGAGCTTAGGATCCTCCTACTCTGTTAACTTCCCAGGAAGTCCCTCATTTCAACTTTTTGAATATACCATATGCTTATTTCCAGGTATGAAAGAAAAGTCATCTTTCTCTTCTCAGATTTGCTCTCCTTTCAGACTTATGCCAGCAATGACATTGTAAGTGACTATAAACATTGATAATCCTTCGCTGATCTCCAAGCTCCCACAAACCATGTCACTTGAGGGCCAATTAAAAATGTTTGTGATCCTTTGTAGAAGGAATTGTCATTAGTTTAGTCACTTGTTAATTTTTAGAAGTTTGTCTCCCTGCTTCACTATGGACTACTGGAGAGCAGGAACTGAATCCTACAGCAGAGTACCTAACTCATCTACTGAAAATTCATTATGTGCCTGGCACTATTCTAAGGGAATTATCTCTCATTTTACAAGTGAACAGATGGAGGCCCATAGAGTTTAAGTAATGAGTCAAATACTCTACAGCAAGTAAGTGGAAGATAGGACTTGAATATAGGCAGTCTGACTACAGGGTAGATGCTCCATTCAGCAGCTTTGCCCTCCACCGTAAATGGCCAACCAAAATGTGTTTCTTAAATCCATGGTTGGATGTTTATTTTAGGATACCTTAGACTCACTGTTTCCCTCTCATACTCAATCAAGTATCCATGATCTTGCAAAACTGTTTTCAGTTTATTTATATCACTCAAAGTAAAAGCATCTTTTTCCCTTATATGTGATTAGATAACTAAGTGCCTTTTAGGAAAAAGAAAGGGAAATAACTCCATTGCTTAGAATTTGATTTTAGGAATTGTATTTTTGAGGCCAGAGCAGAATTTTACATTCTTTTCTTTACCATATACAAAATTTCAAAGTAGTACTTAGTTGCAGCAAAAAGATGGCAATATGAGATCTAAAGACACTGATCATATCTCCTTCAACTCTTCCTCTAGTCCTTAAGTAATCCGTGTTAACTAACATTCCACTGTCTGCCCTTCCTTTCTGAGCTCGCAGTAGGGTCAAAATATATACATTTCTATAACTTGCTATTTTCATTGAACATAAATATCATTTCTTCAATTTCATACATAAAGATTTAATTTATTTTTAAAATAGCAGTATAATTTCCCATTGTCTAAATGCACAGAGTCAATCATTTCCCTATTCATGAGCGTTAGGGTTTTTGACAGCCACCCTGTCCTCTTTGCTGTTAAATGATAAGCTTATGAAAAATGAGTCTTCTGGTCAAAGTACCTGTGTACTTTAAAATCAATGTTGCCAAATTCCATTGCCCAAACCATAGTAATTTAAACCTTTAAATGTAGACTTTTCCTCATGAAACAGACAATATTGCCTTTTCAATATGTTAGAAGCTTTTAAGTCTTCATTGCAATGTTTTCATTGTCTCCTATAATCAGAATAAAATTCATAAGAAACTCAGATGGTAAGCTTGACAGGTATGTAGGGTATTAAGAAGTATCTTTAAACTTGTTTCCTTTTCCCTTTCGAAAAATAGAAAGGAGTATAGAAGAAAATAGATCCAGGTTATGCTTTGTTATGAGGGATACACAATTTGGGTTAGTTTATGGCCTTGGGTTTCTCCTAGACTAAGGTTCATGGTTCAGAAAATAGGGAAAAAAGTTTCCTTTATGGTCTCTATGCAAAGATATATTTTTATATTAACTAAATTATTCCTCACTCTTACCTAATTCAAAGACATACATCCAACTGTCTTTAGCAATTCTAATTGTTGAGTGTAATTTTCAAGACTATCTCACACAATAGACCTGCTATCACATTCAGACATTCCTTTAATAATCTCTGACCCTTTCAAGTCTTGTCTTATTTATTTGAAAAAAATGGCAATCTGTCAGAAGTCTTGTGTGACTATTTATCCTTTTCTAAGTACTTCACATGTCAAAGAAGATAATATATGAGACATTTGACTGTCCAAGATCTGCCATCTGGGGAAGAATTTCTCTTAATTTAACCAAACTCTATGTTTGTAGAACTGACAAATCTGCACATTCAGGATGGCATAGGAAGTTTATTCCAATTAATTCCTAATTTTGTAACAGTATAAATATTGAAACCAGTACTGCAGAATAGTTTAGTAGAAAGATGTCACATAGAACTGAATTTGAAACTTAGCTTCACATTGTAGTAGTTGGTGGGACTGGCCAAGTTAACTGTTTCCCCCAAGCTTTAATTTATTCATGTATAAAATTTGGCTATAATACCAATATCTCAGAGTGATATGAAAAACAAATCAGATTGCAAATGTGGGGAAAATAGATAAATTACACTATATCAAAATTAAAAACTTTTGTGCATTAAATGGCATAGTCAATAATGTGAAAAAGCAACCCATGGATTGGATAAAATATTTGCAGACTGTACTCCCAATACAGGGTTAATAGAATGTAAGAGAACACTCACAACTCAACAACAATAAAACAAACAACTCAATTAAAAATGAGCAAAATACCTGAGTAGACATTTCTTCAAAGAAGACATACAAATTGGCAATGGACACACAAAAGGTGTTCAGCATCACAAATCATTACAGAAATGCAAATCAAAACCACAAAACCACAGATGACAGCTGATGCCATCTCATACTCATTAGGATGGCTAGTATGGGGGAAAAAACCCAGAAGATAAGAGATGTTGGTAAGAATATGGAAAATTGGAAGTTTTGTGCACTGTTTGTAGAAATGTAAAATGGTGCATTTGCTATGAAGAAAGTATGGTAGTTCCTCAAAAAAATATAAATTAGAAGCACCATATGATTCAGCAATTATACTCTGGGTATATACCCAAAAGTGGTGAGAGCAAGATCTTGAAAAGATCATTGTATACCCATGTTCACAGTTGTATTATTCATAATGGCCAAAAGGTGACAATAATACAAGTATCCGTCAATCTCTCTTCAAAAACACAAAATAAAAAATAAAAAGCATTTAAAATAAATTGCAAAAATCATCACGCTTAACTAAGTATGGATTAAAAATCAGAACACACTTCTACACAATTACAATACCATTATTGTAACTAAGAAAATGAATAATTATTCCCTAATGTCATATTTTATTTATTCATATATAAATATCTCAAGCTATCTCCAAAATATCTTTAATAGATGACTTTTTTTTTCAAACCAGGATCCATTTAATGTTCATGAATTGCATTTGGTTGTTATGTCTCTTTAGAATCTATTCTAGTTTAGTCACAATCTCCCATGTTTGTTTTTGCTCATGACACTAGATTTTTGAAAAGAAAACACTGTTTTGAGGAATATCATACATTCTGGATTTTAAAGAAAAATAGACTTCCTTACAGTACAGTTCAGTTCTTCTTCTTTGTTCTTCTATGTTCTCTATTTCTGTAAAGATAGAAGTTAGGTTTAAAGCCTTGATGCAATTCAGATGAGATGTTTAAAAATAACTTTATTGAGATACTTTGACATATAAAGATTATATTTAAGGTGTAGAATTTCATGTTTTGATATATGTATACACTGTGGAAAGATCATCAAAAAAACCAAGCTAAATAACATCAATCACCTCTACATAGTTACCATTGTGTGTGTGTGTGTGTGCGTGTGTGTGTGTGTGTGTGTGTGTGTGATGAGAAAATTTAACTTAAGATCTATGTGATAGTAAATTTTAAGTATATAAGATGAAACATTTTTGGCAGGAATATTTCACCAGTGTTGATGTTATATTAGTTCCCAAAAGGCACATAAAGCAGGTTGTCCTTCCAAGAGTTTGCTCAGATAGCACAGTCAAATGTCTGTGCTGTAAAAGATATTATATAATTGCTAAGCAAACTATGGAATAACATATGGGGCAAAGCCTGCTCCCCACCAGCCTTACCCCAAGTGGCTTTAGCATTATTTGATATTTGAATAAATCAGTATTTCATTGTGAATTTAAAAATGGTGATGAATTAGACTTCCTCCAAAAAGTCAAGTTAGATACTTAATTTTTTTTTTAATCATCACTTTTCAGAGTGAAGATTAGATGTAGTTATCTCCTCCAGTGGCGGCATATGAGACTTGTTTGCTATTCACTTCTAAAACACCATATAGACTATATAAATGGTTAGCAATAGGTTTTATACTGAAGTAAACTATTTCTTAGCAGGTCCAGGACTGATGTCTTGCCACATTTTTCTAAATTGGGTGACAGTGATTATGTCTTAAGGTAAAAAACTCTCATTTCTCAAAAGGAGGAGACGGGCTGTTTAAACAAACAGAGGCTTAAACAACTTTCTACTCTTGCCTTTCTCCCTTATCAGATCCTTCCAAGTACCCTACTGAAGCAGTCTCCTTGGCTGAGAGAAAAGGAGAGATTATTATATGAATCTCTCCTTCACTCCTCTTTAGGGAACACTCACTCTTCCCGTTTCTTCCATCTCATAAAATATACTCCTGGAAAGACATCTTGCTGACTTCCATTCTCTCAACAATAAAGAATTACTGAATAGTTGCCAAATGTCAGGTACAGTGTCAGTTCCTAAATCTACAGAGAGATAAAAACCACAGTCTCTGCCTTTTAGAAGCTTATGAAGCATTCTGCAATTATCTTTCCAATAGGAGTCAGATGATACCTCACATATAAGAGAAATGATCTGTGGATGATCATGAGGTCTTACAAAGATGACAATTAGCTTTTCTTAGGAAGTGAACACAGAAAAAGGTCAATTCTAAAAAGGACCTTTTCTGGATAATGAGATAGGGTTGAGCTATTGCCAGATTGTGGATTTAGAATTCTGCTGGCATAATGGGTCCTGATTCCCTTCTCAACAAGTTGCTACTGCATTAGAGACCTGGAAATTGTTCAGGTTTTGTTGTTACTCTCAGAAATCAATTTTACTTAAATTCAAAGTATTTTTATGTTGATATTATTTTAAAATATTGTATATAGCTTATTTATTTTTTAAACAAACTAACCTTATATAATTTACTTTTTGAAAGTAATTTAGTTTTAAATTTACATCGAAGTTAATTAGCATATAGTGCAACAATGATTTCAGGAGTAGATTTCTTTTTTTTTTTTTTTTTTTCTAGGAGAGAGAGAGAGAGAGAGCGCGTGAGCAGGGGAGGGTCTGAGAGAGAGGGAGATACAGACTCTGAAATAGGCTCCAGGCTCTGAGCTGGCAGTCAGCACAGAGCCCGACACGGGGCGTGAACCCACGAACTGTGAGATCATGACCCAAGCAAAAGCTGGACGCTTAACCGACTAAGCCACCCAGGCGCCCCTAGGAGTAGATTTCTTAATGTCCCTTTCCCATTAGCCCATCCCCCCTGCTTACAACCCCTCCAGCAAACCCCTGTTTGTTCTCTATATTTAAGAGTCTCTTATGTTGTGTCCCCTTCCCTGTTTCTTTATTATTTTTGCTTCCCTTGCCTTATATTCATCTGTTTTGTATCTTAAAGTCTTCATATGAGTGAAGTCATATGATTATGTTATATATATTTTAAATATTATTGGTTTTAAATATAAATTTATTGTATAACTCAGTAGTTAGCACGTTTGTGTGCTGTAACTTAACAGGAAAGTGTGACTGTACATTACCTTTGATTCACTAACAAGCAGTTATTGCATTTTACCAGAATCTTCATTTTAACAATGACATAGAGAGAGATTATCCTTCTTACAACTCATGACATTTGCCTTCACAGTTCCACATTCACTTTAGATAAAGAAATAGAAATAGTAAGAGGCTAGGTGAATCTCTAGGATCTCAAAGTTCATAGATGACTACATGCCATTTTCTTAAGCTTTTCTTTGTCTGGTCATACTATCTCTTCTTTGATTTGATTTGTTGAATAATATTAAAGATATTTGCATTTTTGTGTTCCATTCTCTCCCACTTTCTAAGACTTCAATAATCCAAATTTTAAAAGAAAACATGAAAAACATGATTCTAAACCTGAATTGCAAAGTAAAAGTTTCATCTATATTAATAGCTCTTGTCATTCTCTTCATAATCAGGAATAAATGAATGAATAATCTCGGGCCTCTATTGAAATAAAAACCCTGGTCCACAATCTCAATTTTTATGTAAGTATTTCAACATTATTATCTACATAAAATGAACAAGCAACCACTTTTATAGCAGTACCATATGGAGCTCTTGTTCTAAGAACCTTATTATTACTGCTATAATGGTCACATCAAGTCAAGGACATAGAAACTATTATTATTATCATTTTATAGATAAAGTAAGGCAAAGACAACTTAAGTTACCCAGTATTCTACAGTAAATAAGTGGCAGAGGATGTGTGCTTTTATCTTGTGCCATCTCGTCACACAATGTCACATGTCAAATACATAGCTATCTATACCCTTAAACTCTCTACCATCTGGCCTAACTCAGAAGTCAGGTTAAAAGAGGGTTAGGTATTAATGACTGTTTGAAGTACATGCATTGCTCCAATTATACTATTGCTCTGATTATTATTTTTATTCTTACCGTATTTCAAAACAATAAGAAAATGACCACTGAATCTTGACCCTCTATAAAATGACATTCATTATTGTGTTTGATATTATGCCTTTTATTGATGGAGGCTATAAGAAACAGCCTTATAAGTCCATTACTGTATTTGACATGCAAATGCTACTAGGAACATTCTCCAATATATGTATTAGTCTTCCACTGTAAAGCATTTAGTGGTAGGAAACGAATTTGCTTCCACTGAAAATTCTTCCCCTTTTCAACAGTAATTTACAATTGGCCATCTCTCTCTTTTCACTTAGGTTACCAGGAATAGCATATGTATCTCAAATCTGTATCTTAGAGTCAAATATGTAGCTCAATATTTAAAAATTTAAAAATATATTCTTACAGTCTGTATTTTCCTATTTTAGACTTTGTACTTCTCTCTTTTTTATGTGTGGTTTCCCATTTCAGTTTATACTTTCTGTGCTCCAGATTTTTATTGACCTTTTATCACTCTTGAATGTTTTATATAAGCTACCTCAAATCTCTCATGGAATAAGACAGATATAATCCTGTGCCTTCTAAGATGCAGGGATGCCAAGAGATAATGGGCATGGTCTCTGATCTCAGGAAACTCAGACATAGTTGGGAATGTAGCACATACAAGCACACACACAGAAACAAATTAATAATGAGACTGAACACACTGTGAGTTCCAAATACGTGGTTTAGATTTAAAATAAAATATTTTCTGACTTTAGAATGAGGTCTGCGGTAGTTGGATAAAGCAAGAATCAATAGAAACTAAGTTGGCCATTAAAGAAATGCTAAAACTTCAAAGAGAGTAGTATGTAAAGGGAGTAAGAACTTTTAGGAAAGGACAGTTTCCTGAACTAAGATATAGAAATGGAAATCCAGTTTATTCAAATGACAGTGGACATATAAACATGGGAGAAGATTGTTAGCTGCCTGCTCCAACATCCATTCTCCTCTGTCTCAATTGTTGAACCTTAATTTTATACCAGAGCAACCATATAACCAGATACAAACTGTTTTCTTCTATACTCTGAAATCAGGTTCATCTAAGAACTTTTAGGAAAGGACAGTTTCCTGAACTAAGATATAGAAATGGAAATCCAGTTTATTCAAATGACAGTGGACATATAAACATGGGAGAAGATTGTTAGCTGCCTGCTCCAACATCCATTCTCCTCTGTCTCAATTGTTGAACCTTAATTTTATACCAGAGCAACCATATAACCAGATACAAACTCTTTTCTTCTGCACTCTGAAATCAGGTTCATCTAAGTAATAAGTTGCTGGCAGTGAAATGCAAGAAGTGCTGTGTCACTGTGTAGGAGTTTTGGAAAGTCTCAAAGAAAGGGAGTATGCCTTTCCTATCACCTGGAAGGCCAAAGGACAGTGGGAGCTCAAGTGAGGATCTTAGACCCCGAGGATAAAGACCACACACAGGAATAGTGGAGCAGGGAATCAAAAGTAGCCTGGGTTCCTGAGGCCTTCCTGTGGCTGCCACATAGCCCTAGACTGATCATCTCCAGATTCTTTTATGTGAGAGACTAAAGCCTGGTGAGTTTAAAGGGCTATTTTTCAGGTTTCTCTGACTCACATCCAAAAGCAGTTCCTCCTGGATAAAACCATTTGGCCCAAGGAGAGAGGCCCAATATAGAGCATAATGAAAAACTGAGGGTCAGAGCTAATGTCCAGCAACCAAATACACATTTCATTTTATTAATGAATGAAATAAATTTGATTGTAAACTTTCAAGCAAAATTTTCTAAGCTGTTTTATTCAGTTAAACTTGTATGAACTAATTTTCTGGTGAAATTATGTTTTATACCAGTGACAAACATAGAAATGTATACCTAGTCTGTGTTTACTGTTACTATAAAAACTTTATGAGTGCACACAAGACACATTTAGAACTATTCTAAATAGTTCTAAATATGTTCAGTTTTAGAATCAGCTAAAGAAATCAGAAATATTCAATAAAAAACATTTTCCTTCTGTTTTAAAGAAAAAGTTTTTAATGTTTATTCATTTGAGAGACAGAGAGACAGAGCATGTGTGGGGGAGGAGCAGAGAGAGAGGTAGACAAAGATTCTGAAGCAGGATACAGGTTCTGAGCAGTCAGCACAGAGCTCAATGTGGGTCTTGACCTCACGAACCCGAGGGATCATGACCTGAGCCAAAGTCAGATGCTTTACCAACTGAGCCACCCAGGCACCCTGAAAACATTTTCCTTCTTATTTTTAAAGTTTATTTATAAAGGAGAGAGAGTGCATGCAAGCACATACATGTGAGTGGTGAGGGGCAGAGAGAGAGAAGGAGAGAATCTCAAACAAGTTCTGTACTGTCAGTGTGGAGTCCAACATCGGCTCTAACTCATGAACCATGAGATCATGGCCAGAAGTGAAATCAAGAGTTGAATGCTTAATCGACTGAGCCACTCAAGCACCCTCCAATATATATTTTTCTTAAGTTTATAAATATAACTTAAGTTTAATAACTCATTGTTAAATGACAAAATAAAAATAGAATAAAAATAGACCAACAGTATTAAATCTTAAATTGAAAATCTAACTAAAGGTAATTATATCACACTGCTGTACAAAAAGCTGTTGTTTACAAAACAGAAGCATTAGAATAATTTATTATATATAAGGTACTGAAAACTCATTATAAGAAAAGTTAGATTTTCTTCAAGGATGTAAACTACATCTATATAAGTATTATTTTTTCCTTTTTTAATTTTGCAAGCTGAGATTTACAATTAGTGTCTTAAAACATTTTTTTTTCTGATCCCTGCATGTTTCAAACCTGTGCAAATTAAAGAAAGAATCACTGTATTTGCTTTCAAAATCCTACTAAAACAGTTTTATTTACTGTGAAATGTGGGGAAGATGAGAAGATATATGCTTTTGAAATCTCCCAATTTGGTGAAGTTTCACATTTAAATGAATAAAGATTTTATTGTTTACAACTATTTGACCCTTGGTTTGAGAGGCAAGTGTGTTACATTCCAGATTGTTTTATGTAGGCACCACAGAAGTAAATGGATAGTACTCCTGCTGTAAAATTCCTTCTCCTGGAAAATTACCTTAGAGCATCAGGTTACCAGCTATCAGAGATATCAAGCACAAATATGTATTGGCTGCCAAGAAAATGAAATTTGTTAGTCATCTGATTGGATGATTCCAATTGAAACAAAACCTTCTGTGGTAACCAGGTAATTTTCTTACTAATTTCCTAATTCTTGACTTCTCATGCTAACGTTGTAGCAAATTGTTATGAAATGGCATCAGTGGGAGTGATTCAGAATATCATGTAGCTAAATTTGGTTATGGCAGAAAAGAATGTTTCTGCATTTAAAAGAGAATAACTAATTACTAATTAATTAACAAAGCTAGAATCTTCTAGTACTTTTAACACTTCAGATTATTCATTCCAAATTATGAATTTGTAAGAAACAAAAAAATTATAAGGTTATTATGGATTATTTGTAATATTACAAAGCAAGCATAAATGCTGAACCAAATCTAGGTGCTCACAAAAAATAAATTAAAAATTTTGCTTGAATTTGTTATGCAAAGGTCAAGCTTATAAAATATATTTGCATAGCAATGTTGCTATTTAGAGAAGATGAAAAGCAAAGTCATAACTGATAAATGGTCTTAGACTGTTAAGAAAGGCAGGAAAGATTTGGCACATTTAGTATAAATTACTAATATTAGCTTCTCAGATCCATAGAAGTTTCTGCTCAGACATAAATTTCAGAACTGAAACTCACTTAAGATCATAAAGTTGAACAAAAATCAAAACGGCTGCACTAATGCTTCAGGGAAGCTCGATTTTAAAGTAATTTTTTCCTTTCTTCCACAAACCTCCCCTCTTGCCCTTTTTAGCCTTTTGTTTCAGGAACATGGTAAGACCCTAAAGACATGACTAAGGACGCTGACAACATTGTGCTCAATTTCTGTCAAAACTGGCTAGATCCCCTATTTCCCTTTGCCCATACCCTCACCTCCCAGCCCCTTCCTCTGCGCGGGCTTGCAGTTTTTAAAGGCCATACTTTGCTGCAGCCTCCTTTGCCTGGCAAAGCAATAAAGCTACTATTTCTCTTTATCTCAAACTCTGTCTTTGTGTTATATGTTGGCTCCAAAATGCCAAGGTAGGTTTTGACAATAGAACTTTGAGAACATATTATCAAGGGAAAGACCTAACACTGATGCTTTATCCAGTTCCATGCTAAAAATCATACCTTGGGTAATTGGAAAGAAATACTTAAAATTTAATGCCCACAATTCATGTCTTATTTCCTGTGTCATAGCATTTATTCATAGCATATAACATGTATACAATAATAGCATATATTATTATATAAAACAATATATATTTAGAATGTAAAATAAACTAAAATCTTTTTTGTCCTTTTTCCCTCATTATTTCCCATCATGTTTCCTTCTTTTCTTTTTAAGACTTTATTTTTTGAGAGAGAAAGAGATTTCAATCAGGGCAGGGGCAGAGGGAGAGGGAGATAGAAAATGTTAACCAGGTTCCACACTCAGTGCAGAATCCAATGTGAGGCTCCATCTCATGACCATGAGATCATGACCTGAGCTGAAATCAAGAGTTGGATACTTAACTGACTGGGACACCCAGACACCTTTTCCTTTTTTTCTTTTTAATCTTGTGTTTAAAAATATGATTAATAAGGGGGCGCCTGGGTGGCTTAGTCGGTTAAGCGTCCGACTTTCGCTTAGGTCATGATCTCGCGGTTTGCGGGTTCGAGCCCCGCGTCGGGCTCTGTGCTGACTGCCAGCTCAGAGCCTGGAGCCTGTTTCAGAGTCTGCATCTCCCTCTCTCTCTGACCCTCCCTTGCCCACGCTGTCTCTCTCTCTCTCTCTCCTAGAAATAAATAAAAATATTAAAAAAATATGATTAATAAGAAGTTTCCCAGTTTAACATGAAATACGTCTTCAATAAGTACCTTATTAGAAGATGTAGGGACTAAGCTGTGGCAGACAGATCGCTATGGGAAATGAATGGATTTAAAACAGGAGAAACTTAACAAGAGGTTCTGACCAAAATTTGTTATGGCTCAATGAAGGGAAAATGTAGGAGTGGGATATGAAGGAAAGTTTGGTGGTGAGAATACATGGTTTGTCTGAAAACAAGTCAGTGCTTTTAAACTTTAAAGTTAAGAATGTCAACAGAAGGGGCGCCTGAGTGGCTTAGTCGGTTGAGCGTCCGACTTTCGCTTGGGTCATGATCTCGCAGTTGATGGGTTCGAGCCCCGCGTCAGGCTCTGTGTAGCCTGGAGCCTGTTTCAGTCTGTGACTCCCTCTCTCTCTGACCCTCCCCTACTCACGCTGTCTCACCCTCTCTCCTAGAAATAAATAAAAATATTAAAAAAAAAAAAAAGAATGTCAACAGAAGATCCGGAAGCTACCTTGAACCATCCTTACAATGCTGTTGCAAGTCACTCAAATTATTGAGATCAGAAGCAGACTGAACTCAGAATTTCACATTTTGTGTATTCTCCATCTGCAGGGCTGACCCAACTTCCTCCTTCTGTCTTCCTTTTTTGGTTACATTTGCCAATAAAAGCTTCTCAGAGAGTGGCGACTGGGATAGGATAGCGTCTGGGACACATCTTCTGCAAATTCATTCAGTGGATGGAGTTGCTGGGATGCAGTTCTTCCTTCCAGGAGAAAGGAAGACTAAGAGGACAACATGTTAGCTCTCTTCAGCTAACGTATTCAAACCATTAAAGAGCTTTTACTAAATCCTAGTGGATTGTCCCATGTTGTTTCAGAGAGAATAATTAGAATGACAAATCAGAATTTTACTATTATAAATAACACTTGAATCATTAGATTTTTTCAACAAGAGAACAGACTTTTTAAAGGGGATGTGAGTTTCTCATCCCCAGGAATGGTTAAACCAGACACAGAGAAGGCAGATTCTGCTAAGGCAGATGGCTACTGAGAAGTCTTTGATGCTGTGTTTTTATGTATATATCACCAGACAATACAAGAATCTCTTATCATTTCTTCTTCATTCTTCTTTGTCACCACACTGTCATTCTCAATGCTAATGTGTTTCCTACTTCTCTCTCCCAACATGCTAACTTCCAGTCACTGGTCACCCCCTACCAGCAGCAGCAAAAGTAACCACTATTCTGTCCTTGAAAAATATAGATTAGATTTACCTTTTCTTACATTTAAATGGAACTGGTAGGTATGTACTCTACTATGTCTGGCTTTTGCTCAATGGTATTGGTGAGATTGATTCATATTGTTTTGTATAGTCATAGAATACTCATTCTAATTGCTATGTAGGGTTTTGTTGTGTGAATATTCTATACTTTATCCATGATACTATTGGCGGGAATTTAGGTAATTTCCAGTTTTGGGGCTATTTGAATAATGTTATAATGATCATTCTATTGCATATTTTTTTGTTGAACATATGTATGCATTTCTATTGGAAATATACCTAGGAGTGGCTTGTGGGGCCATGGAGCATATATATATGTTCAACTTAGCAGACATTACAAAATATTTTTCTAAAGTGCTCATATTCAGTTTACAATCTCACCAACAATGTCTAAGAACTCTAGTTGCTTCATATTTTTGTCAACATTTACTGCTGTCAGTTTTTGTAATTTTAACTGAGCTAATGGATATTTTGTAGTCAGAGTGACCTTTTTAAAACTATAAAGAAGATTACATCCCTTCCATTCTTAAACAGCCCTCCAATAGTTTCTAATTTTACCTAGAATAAAATCCTAACTCCTAATGATGGCTAACAGACTTCTGAAAGGTCTTGCCTGGCCTACCTCTGATTTCATTTTATATCACAATCTCCCCTATTCTCTAGATTCTAGATCCACAGACTTTATTTCTGTCTTTTGAGAATTAAAACCTTTTTCTCACTTTAGAAATTTTATCCTAGGTATTTATATCAGATCTTTACTTACTCAGCTTATTGAGATTTGAATTCTATTATTATAATGTTTTGGTAAAAAGGTTATCACTTAGGTAGAAATAAGGAGACCAGACATGATTTGAAAGCTTACCTTGATTGGGGTAAATGTTAAAGATTGGGAACAGTGAGACTTTTAAAGTCACTATTTTGTTTTCCCTATGGATTTAGGATTAGACTTTGCTGTCAGCAAAAATCACTCAGAATGTGGTGCTCAAGCAAGGAGGAGAGAAAACTCTCTTCAGTAGCCTTTTAGAGTCACTGAGGTCAAAGAAATGTTGACCTTGACTCAAGTCCAATTTTTGATCTGCAGAAATTTCTTTTCCAAACAGATTTTGAAGGAAGAGTGTGGAAGATACATAGTTGGACACTAACAGTTTAAATACTGTACATTGTGATTTATTGAGAAATGAAAAGCACATTTATCATTTTTGGAAATCCTTTCTCTTTAGCAGGGCTTTTATAAATCATTCTTGTCGTACACATGAAGGAACAATCGACTGTTTCACTTTTACTATTTTTTTTGTCGGTGTTATAGCATTTTAATTGATTATATAGTTTTTGACAGGAGAAGATGGACATAATCTTGTACTTTTCACATATAACAGTCCTGGTTTTACATACATTCAGGATAATTATGACTATAGTATTATTTCTTATGCTAGAAGTAGAATAGTTAATGATGAGTATAAAAGATTTTTGTTATTTTGTATTATTAAGAATTGTTAAGCATGAAATTCTATTCCTAAAATCATTTACACTATATGCTAACTGAAAAAAAAGAAAACCAGAAAAAAAAAAAAACCAGAGTGGCAGTCCATTTAAACATCAAATAACCATATTAGGTAGACAAGTTTGAAAAGACCAATATATTCTTTTTGAGGCAAAACATATTAAGGTAGACAAGTTTGAAAAGACCAATATATTCTTTTTGAGGCAAAACATATTAATAAAATCAAAATCACAAAATAATAATAGATATTAGATTATATCATAATTCTAATATTTGTAGATTCATTTGGTGTACTTGTTTTATAAAAAAACAGTTGTCAATTGTTTCATATTTCTTTGAAAATCCTTCACATGTGGTGAGAATGGGGTAACAGAATGTTGCCCACCTTGTCTCTGAAATTTACAGGGGGGAAAATTCTTACAAAATTATATAAACATCTATGATAAATGATTTTCAACTCAAACATAAAAAGAACATAAAAATACATTGAAGAAAGAGTGCTACAGAAAAATAAGGTATCCAAAGCACATTTTGTACTCACTAATAAAACTTCAAATCAACAGATCTTATAACACCAATTTAAAAAGAAAATCTCCTAACATGGCTGTGGCAGTTAGGCATTTCAATAGGAATCTTGTCTAAGTGATTTCTACAAACTGCCAGCCATTTTCGGTACTTGATAATGAGGGCTTTTTAAGATTAGCTTAAACTATGGAGATTAGTATAAAATTCTCACAAGGAAATATGCCACTAGAAAACTGTTTCCAAAATTATATTCTTTAATCCATAGAATTTAGGCACTTTATTAAGTGGGTCAATTTAACATACGAATTTATGTCTAGTGACTACAGAACAATTTAGAGATGACAGTGTTGAGAAATTATTATTCTCAGGCAATAATACAAAACTTAGGGAATGACTAGAATTTTCAATAATCTGAGGTAATATTTTTGACAAAATTTTGTTTATTCTATCTTTAAAATTTAAAAAAAATTTTTTTACTTATTTCTGAGAGAGAG
The DNA here is from genome assembly GCA_017311185.1 of Proteles cristata cristata. Taxonomy (NCBI): domain Eukaryota; kingdom Metazoa; phylum Chordata; class Mammalia; order Carnivora; family Hyaenidae; genus Proteles; species Proteles cristata. Next base: position 63,963 of record JAESUZ010001307.1, on the reverse strand, counting down.
AGACAGCGTGAGCAGGGAAGGGTCAGAGAGAGAGGGAGACACAGAATCTGAAGCAGGTTCCAAGCTCTGAGCTGTCAGCACAGAGCCCGACACGGGGCTTGAACCCACAAACCGTGAGATCAGGACCTGAGACAAAGTTGGCCGCCTAACTGACTGAGCCACCCAGGTGCCCCTGTTTATTCTTTCTTTATTTAAACTTTTAATAAATGTTTATTTATTTGAAAAAGAGAGAGAGAGTGATAATGGGGGAGAGGCAGAGAGAGACAGAGGCAGAATCTGAAGAAGGCTCCAGGCTCTGAGCTGTCGGCAAAAAACCCCACAGGGGGCTCAAATTCAGGAGACCGTGAGATCATCACCTGAGTCAAAGTTAGATGCTTAACCGCTGAACCACCCAGGCACTCAAAATTTTGGTTTTTCTTACATACCAGCTGTTCTTTCAATGATGGTGATACTGGCTTTGAGTGAATACTAATTCTAATGATCAGCTCAGTGAATATGTATTTTTCTTGCACCACTGGTATTTATTTATTCATTAATGCATGCATATTACTAACAGTCCTAACATTTTAAATACAAGGCCTACTATATTAAGTACCTAGTAAATTAAGTATATTACACAATGAATAAGAAATTGAAAAGGCCAAGATTAAGATGATATAAACACAGATTTAAAATGTCAACTTGCTAATTATCATGAGTTTTAAAAATCATTAGATAATATTTTAAGAAATAAAATTAGGGCAATGCATTCATCATAAATGAAAGTTAATGTAAATCCATTTTATAGTCTTCATAATCTTAAAGTTTCAAAGGCTTAAATTGTCATTTAGATTGTCATTGTCATCCTAGCCGTGGTGACCAAAGAGCACTACCTGGTGGGAGAAGTGTCAGCTTCTTCTATTTCCTGTTGTTTGCTTGTGCTTATATTATTATTAAACTGTATTTAATCTTTAACTTATTTACAGGAATATTTTAAATTTGTTTATTTTTGAGAGAAAGAGACAGAGAGAGTGAGCAGGGGAGGGGAGAGAGAGAGAGAGAGAGAGAGAGAATCTAAAGCAGGCTCCACACTGTCACAGAGCCAGATGCAGGGCTCATATTCACAAACCATGAGATCATGACCTGAACTGAAACCAAGAGTTGGACGCTTAACCGACTGAGTCACCCAGGCACCTCAATTTACAGGAATATTTAAGCAACTTGTGCATTGTCTGAGAATAAATTTAGTTAACACCATATAGAAAAATCTACAAATCAATTGAACTGCTTGCAAGTCACAATATCCTGGCTGCTTGAGACTCTTTTTCTCTCAACACCCAACAGCCAAATTATCTTTCAGACCTCAGCTTAGAACACTGCCATGCTTTTTTTTGGCTGTAGTCTTTGGTGGGAAACTTTAAATGGTATAAATAGATATTTATTTCCAAAGGTTCCTCTCGGCTTCATGTTTGCAGCTACCATCTCAAATAATTTTAATGCAGTTAGTTCTGATTTCTTTCATTTAAAGGAACAACATCTTTATAGTTGGAAAGGATTTTAGAGCTAATATATATCAATCCTCTTATTTTTATTGTTAATTTCTTTCCAATAAATTTTTATTTTTATTTTTTCCCCTCTCCAACATATCAATGGTTTTGTCTTCCAGTTGTATATTGCCTTATTTTTAAGTCAAAACAATGCTATGCTCAAAGAATATTAACTTAAAAAGATTCTTGCTAATTAATAATGACATATCAAACATTTTCTGAATTTTTGATATTTTTTCAAAGTTTTTATCATTGCAAAGTATATGCATTCTCAAGATATGTCCTTAAATGGTGAAAAAAGGAGTAAATGATTTTTAAGACATTACTTTCTACTGCACTGTAACATAGAAAACAGGATTTTAAAGAATTGGATAATTTGCATGAAAAAAGTTCTTTTATGTATATCAGGATTTACTTGTGATGGCAAGTGTCATCCCCATGAATTAGAAATCACTTATTTTATTTTAGTTCTTGAGATTTTGATTCTGTTATCTTACTTTTATTATCAAACATTCCAAACGTCTTGACAAAACATTCACTGGCATATATTTGAATGATGTGATAGATTCAGGTAGTATGGAAATTTGTTTTCTGTGAATTTAAGAGAAGCTTCACAGAAACCTTTTACTAAGGTTCTGTTTATTGTCTACAGTACCTTATGTCACGCTCTGAAGTCAGAGAAATGATTACTGTGAGTGCTACTGAAATTAAATTTGTCGTATGGGTCACTGCCCAGTTGTGATGTCAGGTAACAGATTATGTTTGTTCATCTCTCTTCACTTTACGTGAGTATTATGCACTGGATAGCATTGACAAGGCTTTAAAGATTTAATACTTCAAGTGTTTCTCTGTTTATATTTTTGAAAAGATATCTTAAAATCTTAACAGAATATCTATGAGATTATGTACACTTTTTACAAGGGATTTCTTTCAAATTTTATGATGAGTTGTGGTTAATGGAATACTGACTTTATTTTGCCAAATTATATTCTGAAATCAGATTTTTTTACAAAGTGGCAGAAAGAAGAAAATTCGAAGGCAGCTATCCAACATTGAAAGATGGTGCCTTGGAAAGTACTAATAACAATGGCATGAATAAACATAATGATAGTATTATCAGCATTTTTTGAGTGCTTACTATGTGTTAGGCATTGTGCTGAATGCTGCCCAAGTGTTTTTTTATTTGTATAACTCTGAGATAAATAGTAAAATTATCTCCATACAGATGAAGATTCTGAAGCTCTGAGAAAAAAGTTAACTTGCCAAAGTTCACATAAGTGGAAGTGATGGAATAGGAATTCAAATCTAGGTCTGCTTAATTCTAGAGCCCACGCTTTTAACCACCTCACTAGATACATCATCCATAGAGATGTTCAAGCCTAGTTCAGAAGATGGCTTGGCAAGAATATGCAAGAAAGGCTTCCAAAATCAGCTGGATGGTTGAACCAAGTGAATTAAAACTTTCAAACCCTGAGAATCTGTGATTCTATGTTTATATCAGTAACAAATGTATTTTTATGTACCTTTAGACTTTAGAAGGAGAATCGTGACTAGAGTTTCATCAAAGATGGATTTAAAATCAGTTTTAATTTAAAACGCTAAAAAGGAATATGAAATAGTTTAGAAAATTTGGTTCCAAAACAAATGTTCTCTTCAAATTGTAGGTTAAATTTAGTCAAAGAATTTGGTGCAACTTCTTTGAGAGATGCCTTGCTTCAGACTCCTGTATCTCATCTAAATATCAATATCCTTTCTCCTCTGGTCTCCCGCCTGAGACTCATCTAGATATGCCATTTATCTGTGTTCATATCAGTCATTTCAGAAAGTGCCAGGTTACCTGGCCACTCCATCTTCAACAAAATCCTGAGACCTTGACCTCTTGAATGGTTTCTTTATGTTCTTGCTTTAGTGGTAACTGGTATCTCCCATTAGGTCATTCCTTCCCTGCAGACTTCTCAGGTGGTGGATGCTTTTTATTCTACAGCTTTTACACAGCTAGAGCCGAAGATGGAGACAGACATTCTCTTTGTCCCTCACTGCTGCTTTCAGATAATTCAATTTCTATCCTCTCTAAAACTCTGAATTCCATGCCCAGTTTCCCACTGCTTCTCCTATTGCTGCTATCAACTAACATGGGACACCCTCAACTCTCATTTCTCTATGATTTTAGTTCTTGGCTCACTATCACTTTCTTCAACATTGTGCTATTCTTGGTAAAAATGAAGTCTTCAATAATTGGCCTCCAATTTCTCAGATCTTCTTGTCTACAATGATCTATCATCCTCTCTACCTCAGCTACCTACAAGTCATTGTTAAAAGACTTTTCTTCCTCTTACCTTGCTCTGCATTTCTTTCTCCTTTCCTACCATCTCCAGCAGCAACTGTGTTATTTGTCACCTTATAACAGACTATATGTTATATAATTTATTATGCTTACTTTTAATTATTTGTTTTCTCTAGATTGAAGGCAATTTCCTCAAGATTAGAGATTGTTTTTAAAAAATTTACTGATTATAGGAGATATTGACTAGTTGTTTTTTCAAATCTGTTTCAATCTTCCCTGGGCGTGCAGTTATACTATATTTCCCAGCTACTCTTGCTGTCTGGTATATCCTTGTGACTTCTTTCTGGCCAGTGGAATGTACAGGAAGTGATGTGCACCATTGAAGCCTGGTCTCCACGTTGTCTTTATTCCCCCTTCTGGTGTATAGACACAGAGGTTCCAACCATTGACTGATGTTCTCTGTAGGATAATGGACCCATAAGACAGAAACAACTTGGGTTGAACTTGAGTTTCTGAATCACCTCCTAATGGCTGCCCACCAAACATACTTATTGATCTCTTACCTGACCCAGAAGTAGAATTATATTGTGTTAAGCCTTGAAAATGGTTATAGCAGTTAGCCCCTCTTAAATCATAAACAGAGGTATCCCAAGCATCTTGAATTATGGCTGGATTATGGTAATTTTTCATTAACATAAGTATTTTTCTTTTTTTCTCCAATATGATGGAATTAAAAAAAATCTCAAAGTCACTAGTATTTCAGAAATAGTAATAGATTAAAGGCTAACAGAGAATATGGCTTGGCTTAAATTTCCCTGAATTCTTATGATCTATGTCAAATAAGTAGTTGCTCAGAGCATGATTTCTCTGGAGATAGGGTCCTATTCTAGCTATAACAACAGATTAAAAAGACGAATGAATAGCCTGTGAATTGATCTATTCCAGACTAAGGTTACAAATTAATTTGTTATTTATTTCATGATGCTTGAAACCTTTGTTTAGAACTCAGGAAGTTTTTGCTGGACTTGGAACAGACAAACTGGACTGGTTATTTATCATTCTTCCATTTCTTTATTTATAGTAAGAGTTCTCTAGTAGACTGAACAGGGTTAAAGCCCTTATTTTGATACATATGATTATCTTGGCTATTTGAGGTCAGAAATATAGTGTTTTTTTCTAGGAATCTTCAAGACTTACCAAACATTTATCAAAATGTTTTTTTTCCTTCAAAGATGGATAAAAATATCTGATGACTTTAAATGACTATGAATATACAAATAAAAAATTTTCCTGGAAAAGCTGAGATATAAAGATAATACCTAAGTTCATAATTATCAGACTTACTGCTTGATTTCATGTGTATTATCAATTTTCCTTAACCAAATGTTACTATTTGCACAAATGAAATTATGTAACACAGACAACACAAATTACTTAATGATCTTGTCATAAGTAACAAGAACATACATATAAATACATCAAGAAACACTATCTCATTGAAAGAACCCTAATAACTTGGTGAAAGAAGGAAAATACCATATGCTAGGGACACTACTGTTGCTTCTTTTTTTTTGTATTATATGTCTTTTTAAATTAGAACAGAATTCTTCAGTTTTGCCCTTACCTACAGTGAGTGATTTGTAGCAATAATATAATCTGGGTTAAAAAGGGCATTTGTTTTTCTTTTTAAGTAGACAACTTGATTACATTTAGAGACATTTACCAGAGATCTGCAAATCATATTTTAATTTACTAATTCACTCTTTTCTTCTGTCATATGCTATACATTCTATGTATAATACAATATCATGCTGTGATCATATTACCATTGTAACATGGTATTGTAATTATATTACCATTAATTCCTGATTTATGTTAACACATGACTTTTCAATGTCCTGTGTTTTCTCAGAATTAGTTTTGTGTCTTTTTGGATTATTAGTATTATTTGTAATTTTAAAGAGTCATAATCTGAATTAATAGAAAGATTATCCTATGAAAAGTTTCAATAGGAATTGATTGTGTTTGTGTTTGTTACATTTTTTTTCAAGATTTTTCTTGAAAAGACTATTCAAATATACTTCTAACACTTTTGGAAATACTTTCCCCATAAGAATAGCTTTTTCAAAGTGTTCTGAAATTGTGATGATTTAAAGATTCAACCCTTCTATAATCCAAAGTGTACTATACTTGAGAACTTCAAAGTAGTTTATGAATATTAATTTCTTTTATAATATATTCCAGTATACAGGTATCTTCACTCTATATTATAAGCTGTAAACGCTGGGTTTAAAATCTTAAACACATCTCTGCTTCCTGTTAGTCTTGTGAATTGTGACTTAGGAAATGTTCAGTTGGTTATCCACATGGAACATTCTTTCAGGAGTGGTCTGCAAACATTTAGAGAATATGTACTGGTCAGTTTTTCCACTGTAGAGTTGCTGTTTGACCTTAGTGTGACCTGAGGGAACCCAGAACCACAAATGGAATCTAGTTCCAAGTGAGGAAATATATACTAGTGTTGCACGATCAAGAAAAGTACTGGAGAGGTCTAACCTAACCCAGATGGAAGTTTACTCACTGGGAGAAAGAACATTCTCCACACAGGAAAGTGGAAATCCTTAATTTAGAGGAAATATTCTAGCACCCTTATTAAAAGAAAAAAACTCCCTAAAAATCCAAAGAGAAGCAACATCTGCCTCCTTGGTCTGTATGTGTGTTTGAATAAACTCCCAAGTGTATCTTTGACCCGAGCAGTTTATTGAGAGAAGTTGGCAGGCACAGATTTGGGCCCACATTCCCTTAATCTGCCTTCCAAATTCCTGCTTGCATTTTGCTTAGCTGTATCCTGTGTGTTTCCACTTGGCATTTCAGCATTTGTCACTGATCTTTTTTAAAAATCAAGCTTGCCATTGTTTTGGCCCAGGTAGTTTAAAAACAAATGTTATAAAGCAAAAAAACTATTCAGGAGGTCTTGGGAAAGAAGGCAATACCAGCTGTTTCCTGTTACTAAGAGTTAAATCTGGAACATGGGTCTCTTTGGGCTCTGGTCTTGTCTTCTGTCCACTACTTCTCTTCTGATGTCTGAGCAAGTATCACATCAATTAACTCAAGTTGAGAATAAAAGCAAATTCTCCTTCCAAATTTCAGGGAACCTCATTGGGAAAAATACAAAGTTGGGTAAGGAGATGTTTATTTTGTGTAAACTTGCCATAGGAATGAAGTGGCCCAGAAGCCTGATCCTAGGAGAAACTATGGTGATTGTTTCTGAACAAGCCATTCCCACTGCTATGGTTCTCTCTGTTCCTACTTTCCTGACTCTCAGACACTGTTGCAGTAAGCTTTGTTATGCAGCTTTCTTCAAGGTTCCTCTTCTTCAAAACTTACTTGTCCTATTTACTAACCTCTCAGAGAACTAGAACTCATTAGATGATCAACTATGTCATGTGAAGGTGTTGAAGAAGAACTAATGAATGCTTTAGCTTTTTAATTTAAGTAAGCATCATTAAATGTCTATTTTTAAAATCCTAGAAATTTCTGGTCTGTGATAGGACATTTTCTGAGGGATTTTTTTTTGGGGTGGGGGGAATCAAAGTGGGCCTTCCAGTAGCTGCCAAAGCACGTAACACAGGCAACAGCTTAATCTACTTACATGCGGGTGAATCTGGGCTTTTTTCCCCCCTAGGATGTTTCTCTATGTATACTTCCCATGTAATCTGAAGAGTATGCCAAGGGTCTATATGGATTATGCATTTAATTTTTAAAAAATGTTTATTTATTTTTGAGAGAGAGACAGAGACAGAAACAGAACATGAGTGGGGAGGGGCAGACAGAGAGGGAAACAGAATCCGAAGCAGGCTCCAGGCTCTGGGGTGTCAGCATAGAGCCACATGCAGGGCTCAAACTCAGGAACTGTGAGATCATGACTTGAGCCTATATTGGACACTTAGCTGACTGAGCCACTCATGCACCTCTGTATTCTGCATTTTATTTTATTTTATTTTTTTTAAAATGTTTTTTATTTATTTCTAGGAAAGAGAGAGAGAGACAGTGTGAGTAAGGGAGGGTCAGAGAGAGAGGGAGTCACAGACTGAAACAGGCTCCAGGCTCTGAGCTGGCAGTCAGCACTGAGCCCGACACGGGGCTCGAACCCAACCGCGAGATCATGACCTAAGCGAAAGTCGGACGCTTAACCGACTAGGCCACCCAGGCGCCCCTGTATTCTGCATTTTAATTAGCACTTATTGTTACTGTTGGTTAAGTAGGCCTGAGTGATAAAAAAACAATTTATGTGAAATAAATTAGTTCTTAATTAGTTCTTGGATGGAGTCCTTTCATTAAGCAGATGTCCTATGCTCATTATGAAAGAAAGGCAGGAAGGCATAAGATCTAGGGTTAAATGATATTAACCTCAATTGGTTTCCTATGACTTTGCTCTTCCTCTTTTTTTGAAAGAGAGATTTATTTTGGGAAATGAAATCCTACTAGGCAAATATGAACAGCAAGAAGGTGAGAGATTAGAAAGGATAGGCTAGAGATGTAGAATGGGAGCTCTACAGTGTGCTGGAAACCCAGAACTCAGGGAGTACAAATGCCTCTGTATTTTGCAAATACAGTTATTTACCAGGGGGTGTCTGAGAGGCCTTTTTTTGTAAACCCTATTTTACACATATTTACTCCTTATAATCCCTGATAGTACACTTTCAATTTGCTTTTTTGTTTTTGTTTTACCATGTGAGTTTATCTACAGAGGAGGCTACAGTTAGTTGAAGTCAGTTATCTGGTAAAAATGAAATCATAAAAATGATTTGAAAGTAACAACATTGGTGAAATTTCAATTTGGGGGTAAAACCATGAAATGAATACAATTTTCAATAACTTTTACTACTCCAGTAGCAGTTCTTTGAAGTTACCCATCTTTCCTGCAGTGCAGTGGGCTTCTTTAATAATATATCAGTTAAATTACATAGCAGTTTGTCATTCATAGTTAAAACCATTTCATTTTTGTTATTAATGCTCCTTTTCTTCTCCACACTCATTCCTGGGGTATTGGTTTGGCAAGGAGGGAAAGGAAAAAGATTTCTCCTGCCCCTTCTCTATACCCTACATGTATCAGGTATTTTGCTTGTCATCTGCTCTGCCACTTTCAGATAAGAGATGATTACTAGTTTTTGGTTTAGTAGTAAGGGGAGACAGTTTGGATTCTCCCTTCTTGTTGGAAGGATGGAGCCAGGGGACCCATTCAAATAATTTTCCTCAGCGACAGGAAGGTGGAAGGAGGAACGGTTGTTCAACAACTCTGTAGTGGTCTGAAATGTCACTCCTTATTTGCTTCCAGTTCTCTTATATCTCTCTATGGTAAAAATCACCAAACTAGTTTGGCGTTGGCTACTCACTAATTACATTATGTAATTACACAAAGAACTGGCATAAACAAGTCTTGGAATTAATACAAGCAACTCCTGGCAAGAACGAACATCATAGTATAGGGAGAGAAGGAGGTGTCCCAGCTGTGAGCTTTCACTGTGCCATGGATGTTAGTCAGCAAGATTTCTGAAGGAATGGAGGCTCTTATGAACCTGACAAGTCTATTACTGGAGGAGAGTTAGAGTTTTCACTGTAAGCTATGATATCTGAGCCATAAAGCAATTTTGTGAACCTAACGTTGAATGACATGACCCAAGCTTTCCAGCTAATTAGTCATACTTAGGATATGAAATCAGACCTTCTGATTTAATTTTTAGGGCTCTTCCCACTATACTGTTTGTATCCCTCTGGGTTCTGTCAGAAAAATAGAAACTATTTTAGACATTTCAGTATTATATTGTGAATTATATTATCCACAATAGCCACATTTGTGCCTATGTTATTGTGAATAATATATTGTTTATTATCTTTATAATAATTCAGTACCCTTCTTACTGGGAGATTGTTTTTTTTCACTCTTCAAATATGCCCCTTTTGAGCTAGGTTATTAATCAAGCCATGTTTTTTCTTACTCCATAGCTATGTATTTCCCCAGGTAATACTGTTAGAATTACTATGTATCTACTCCACAAAAGTAAAAATTTTACACACACACACACACTCGATGGAATATTATTCAGCCATAAACAGAAGAAAATCCTTGCCATTAGTGACTACACAAATAGACTTTGAGGGAATTATGCTAAGTGAGATAAGTCAGACAGAGAAAGGCAAATATGGTATGAACTCACAGGAACAGAGCCTAAAACAGTGGTTGACAGGGGCTGTGGGGTGAGGGAAATAAGGAGATGTTGCCAAAAACAAACTTCCAATTGTAAGATATATAAGTTCCGGGAGAAAACAAATATTACACAAACAGTAAATAATAAAATTAAACATGGTCATTCTATCACTTATTCTTCTCTATTTCTATCATACCTTTTACACCTCTTTGTGTTTTCTCATTATAGGAAAAGAAGAGAAACAAAGAAGAAGAACCAGAAAGAAGGGAAGAGGGAGTGGGTATAATGAGAGAGGCAAAATGTGGAGAGAATCAGGAGTGCTCAGATATGTACAGGCAGAAAAGCAAGGCTAGTAACTGCAATCATTAAAATGCTGAGACAATACTATGTATGCAGAATTTTAATGGATATTCTTCCCGTTTATGTAAGTGGAAGGAGAAGGGATGGGGAAGTGAATGGGAAGATTATATCAAACAACTCCTTCCCTCCCTGCATTATTCTCACTTAGGTTGATTTTGATTTCTTGCCACCAGAACAGGTGCCACAGATGTTTAATCCTCTGAGTTGGTGGTATGTCCCCAATCACAAATGTTTGTGATTATTTTTTAATGTTTTTCTTATGACTTAAGTGCATCTAGACTGAAGGATAAATGTAGACAGCAGAAGGAAGCATAAACAGAAAAAGGAAGTATTTATTTTCTTATAAAAGAAAGTATGCTTAAAACTTGCCCATAAACAGAGGAGAGAAATCAGACAACTGTGTTGTGCTTCAATTCTCTCTCTCTCTCTCTCACTCTTACCTGTTAGTGCTAGTCTAGCTGCTGCTTTGAGCAATTTGTTCTGTTCATCACCTAGCCCTCTAATTGTGGTCAGATAATTGTTTGTCACCTCTTATTCCCATCTGGAAAAGTTTATACATTGATAGTCCTGTAAGTTGAAACAGGTCACTGAATTTTAATAAATTTAGGGCTCTTTTTATTTTCTGCTTTTCATGATTAAAAGATGTTTATTGAGAATCACAGAGACCCCCACTTAAGTAATTTATATCAAAGGCACTCAATATCATGACAGAATCCAGGATGTGCTGGGAGACTGGCAGGTGGGAAAGGAAAGACAGAGAGGAGTAGTTGGCAGGACCCGTGTGTATCATCTTCTCAGTTTAGAAGCACATATGGTGCTTCATAATGCTCTGCTCAATTGCTATATCATTTTAGTCTACATCCTATTAAAAATAAACTCTATTAAGAAGATTTCAGAAAAGTCATAAATCTCATACTGTAATTCATAGAATTTTTTAGGAAGAGTGTTTTGACTTTAATATATACTGACCCTGAAAGATAAATGGAGACATCTACATTTTTAAAGAAAACATAAACTATTTCTGAAAGATGTTTACACTTTTTAAAAATTGCTAATTAAAAATTACATATTTTTGCTTTTTAATGCTTAATTTTTATTTTTGAGAAGGAGAGAGAGAGAGAGCACGTGTGGTGAAAGGGCAGAGAAAGCAGGGATAGAAGATCCAAAGCAGGCTCTGTACTGACACCACAGAGCCCAATGTGGGGCTGGAATCCACAAATCCTGAGATCATGACCTGAGCTGAAGTCTGAGGCTTAACTGACTGAGCCACCCAGGCTCCCCTAGGTGTCTTTGATTCAAGTAAAAATTTCATGTTGTGAACAAAAGAAATCAAAACAAAAGATAACAAATATCCTCTACCATCCCCCCCCACAAAGCCACTCCATCATCCACAATGAAGGCATTCCCTCTTCTTTTTGTAGCTTGATGTATAACAGTGTAAGTCTTTTAAATCCTGAGGATGAACTAGCCAAAAGAAAGCCCCAACCTTCAGAATCTTGTAATCTGATTTATATGGTGAGATTAGCTATAAGAGCAAATTGTAGTGGTTCACTACAATGTTTAGTGATATATTAGAAACTAATCTTACAGTTAGATTAGTGTGCCAATGGAATTTGTCATACCAATCTATAAATTTTATTCAATTTTCTGGATGATTTTTGGAATATGTAAACAAATCAAAGGAAACTAGACTTTATTTTCTATAATCTTACCAATATTTTAATATCTACTTTACTTATGCTCTCAATATTTCATATGCAGCTTATATGATTTAAGTGGTTTTCAATACTCACATTGTCAAGGTAAGAAGGCTACCCTGTCTTCTGGTGGCTATCCTCCCTAATACCTACTGCCTCCTGGAATTTTTAACTTTAGGGAAATAGAGTGGCTACCTTGAACAGATTCACTCAGACCACATTCACAAGACAAGATTCCCACAAAGGCCAAAGAGAAAAAGAGATATGGAAGCAATGCACATCAGTGATAATTCTCACAAATCTACTCACCCTCTGATTTCCTTTATCATTGTCCTGTAAATTCTGGCTTCTAAATCTGGAGACATATGTTTATTTTCATTAGCATGATTTCCCCTAAAAGATAAATATATGACTTTGGCAGAGAATTAAAAACAAATGTGAAAACTGAGAAACATCCAAGTTATTATCTTGACAATTGGCTTTTATACACTAGTTAGACATCTTCAAGAACCAAAGACTTATCATCGATTGACGTAAATCCATGGTGTGGAAATTCTAAAGATATGCCATGAAACTGAGATATTTCTATTCCCAAAATAGGTATTAGTATTTTATTGTCTAATAGAATGACAGAATATGCTATACAGGATAAAAATGAGATTCATAAAAGTCTTACATACTAAAAAGTCACATAATAAAATAATCAAGACAATACTTAGAATATATTAGGTTTATATGTTATTTAGTTCATTCTGTTTGAGCAAAATGATCGAGTAAAAATGACAAATCAAATATTCTAATTAACTGTTAGTAACAATGTATATATTATCTTAATAGTTTTTTAATGAGGTCATCATTATAAGCAAACAAGTTGTAAAATTTGAAAAAAACTGGCATACAATAAATCAAATATACTTAGTCTCTCTTTTCTGACACCAAAGTTTTGTCAGGGTTATTATTTGGACTATAAATTTATTCTATCCAGCAACTACCTAGCATGGCCTTCAGCAAATATTTATTAAAGAAATATGTGGAAGCACAAGCTAATATGATTTTGGTTGACAGAGTACATGGCAAACATTACATAATATATGTTGTATTTACACTGACCTTACAAATAAGTATAATTCATACAGAATATTAGATATTTTCATACATTTCCAATTATTTTTTTTTACCCCACATTTACTTAGTAAATCTACTTGGTTCAGAAATTTTGGCATTTTGTTGAGTGTTTACACACATATCTGTCAAATAAAAGACCAGAAAGGATCTATTTTTTAGTTAAAAAAATCACAGAATATATGTTAACATATTTTGAAATATTGAAGGTTGGGTTTTTAACTTAAACTACATTGTTTTGGTGAAATTACATAGGTTTAGATGTTATAAAATGGTAAGCTAATTTGAAAAGGCATGTCTGGGGCACCTGGGTGGCTTAGTCGGTTAAGCGTCCGACTTTCGCTTAGGTCATGATCTCGCGGTTCATGGGTTCGAGCCCCGCGTCGGGCTCTGTGCTGACTGCCAGCTCAGAACCTGGAGCCTGTTTCAGTCTGTGACTTCCTCTCCTGCTCATGCTGTCTCTCTCTCTCTCCTAAAAAATAAATAAAACAAAAAAAAAAAAAGAAAAGGCATGCCTGATTTTAAAATAATCTAATGAAAGCAATATATTTTATAATTGCATACATTTATTAAACTGAGTTAAGATATTTTCAGCAAATGTTTCTAGATTCCTGACATAAAACTTTCAAATTGACTTTAATTTTTTGTGTTTTGAACTTGTAATTGATAGGTTTATTAGTTGGAAAAGGAATTTAGATATGGAGGCATAGCCTTAAGCCAGTCATTTCCTGCTCTGGTCATATCAAGCTTCATTTCCAATTGTTAATTTGGGATTTTAAAACTCAATTAATATTTTCTTTTCTGATATGTGAAGGTAATTAAATCAGAAGCAGATTTGCCTATAAATATTCATGACGAATTAACAAAATACTGAGATTTTCTTCTATGTTCATTGCATTATCAGTTAAATTAATTAAATATGTATGAATGCAGATCTAATGGTGAGCCTGGAATGATTTTAAAAATAATTTAGATGTGTAATAGTTTGTCACAAACATTACTGAATGTTGAACCTCACAAGAACAGTTTAGGTTGGTAGGATAGCATTTCTTATCCCTCTTCCATAGTACAATGATAGTTATCAAACAAGGACTATATGGACTAAGTTTCAAGTATTATCTCTCTGAAACTTCATGACAATCCAGTGAATGAAGTAAGTTCTATGATTAGTGATACTTTATAGCTGAGGAATCTAGAAATGTTAAATAGTTTCCCCAAGGTCACTGAGTTGGCAAGTGATGAAGCTGAAAATAGATCCAGGCTTATCTTTACCTCTTTTGTCTTCTTATGTTCAGATGAAGAAACTGAAATACAGAGTTTATGTTTAGATCACTAGCAAGGAGCAGGGCTATTTCTATTCACAGTTACTGTGCATAGAAATCTAGCACTCATTGTACTCTACCACCATGGTCTGCCAAATTCTTATAGTCTTTATAAAACTAACTTGTCTATTTAAATCATGTGAGGTTAGCAATGGCTTTCAGTAGGTCTAGATTAGAAGATATATATATTTTGAACTGAATTTATCCTTTTAGAAATCCATCTTCTTTCTGTGATTTCCAATATTATAGTCAATTGGCTTTCCTTCTTTCCTGTCTCTCTTCCTTCTTTTTATCAATTATATGAGTGCTATAATTATACCAGGGGTTTTGAGTAATGGTAATACGGAAAACAGTTGAGTTTTCTTGCATGGACAAAGATTAGGTAATTAGATAATGAGCATTCACTATTTTATGGAGATTATGTGGGGAAAAAGGCCTGTGCATACATACTCATAGTACTGCAAGTATGTAGTCATATATTTTTTGTTAATGTGACTTAAGACCAACATAAATAAATACACATGCACATTCATTGCATGTATTGAAATTACTTAAGTGGACGAAAACTTGTACTTTGGCAAAATCTGTGTACATGTGAAAAAATGTTAAACTGTGCAAGATCTCATTTCATTATTTTTGAATATGAAGAATATAACCTTTAATTTTTAATTATACTTTTTAAAAATTTATTTATTGTTTAGCATATTGTGCAATAATAATTTCAGGAGTAGGTTCCTTACTGCCCCTTACCCATTTAGCCCATCCCTCCTTCCACAACTCTTCGAGCAACCCTCTGTTCCTATATTTAAGAGTCTTTTATGTTTTGTCCACCTCCCTGTTTTTATATTATTCTTGCTTCACTTCACTTATGTTTATCTGTTTTGTATCTTAAAGTCCTCATATGTGCGAAGTCATATATTTGTCTTTTCTCTGACTGACTAATTTTGCTTAGCATAATACCATCCAGTGCCTTCTCTGTAGTTGCAAATGGCAAGATTTCATCTTTTTGAGTGCGAGTAATACTAAGCGCATGTATATATATGTGTGTGGGTGTTTATATATATATTTTTATCCATTCATTCATCAATGGACGTTTGGGCTCTTCCCATACTTTGGGTATTGTCGATAGTGTAGCTATAAATATTGGGGTGCATGTGCCCCTTCGAAAGAGCACACCTGTATCCCTTGGATAAGTACCTAGTAGTGCAATCGCTGGGTCATAGTGTAGTTCTATTTTTAATTTTTTGAGGAACCTACATACTGTTTTCCAGAGCCGCTGCACCAGTTTACATTCCTACCAGCAGTGCAAAAGAGATCTTCTTTCTCCACATCCTCGCCAGCATCTGTTGTTGCCTGTTGTTAATTTTAGTCATTCTGACAGGCGTGAGGTGGTATTTCATTGTCTTTTGATTTGTATTTCCCTGATGATGAGTGATGTTAAGCATTTTTTCATGTGTCTGTTAGCTATCTCGGTGTCTTCTTTGGAGAAGTGTCTATTCATGTCTTTTGCCCATTTCTTCACTGGATTATTTGTTTTTTGGGTGTTGAGTTTGATCAGTTCTTCATAGATTCTGGATACTAACCCTTTATCTGATATGTTGTTTGAAAATATATTTTCCCTTTCCATTGGTTGCCTTTTAGTTTTGCAGATTGTTTCCTTTGCTGTGCAGAAGTTTTTATCTTGATGAATTCCCAGTGGTTCAGTTTTGCTTTTGGTTTCCTTGCCTCTGGAGCTGTGCTGAGTAAGAAGTTGGTGTGGCTAAGATCAAAGAGATTTTTGCATGCTTTCGTAGGATTTTGATGGCTTCCTGTCTTATATTTAGGTCTTTCATCCATTTTGAGTTTACCTTTGTGTATGGCGTAAGAAACTGGTTCAGGTTCAATTTTCTACATGTCACTGTCCAGTTTTCCCAGCACCATTTGCTGAAGAAACTGTCAATATTCCATTGGATATTCTTTCCTGCTTTGTCAAAGATTAGCTGGCCATACATTTGTGGGTCCCTTTCTGGGTTGTCTCTTCTGTTTCATTGATCTGAGTGTCTGTTTTTGTACCAGTACCATGCTGTCTTGATGATTACAGATTTGTAATATAGCTTGAAGTCCGGGATTATGATGCCTCCTGCTTTGGTTTTCTTTTTCAACATGGCTTTGGCTATTTGGGGTCTTTTCTGGTTCCATACAAATTTTAGGATTGTTTGTTCTAGCTCTGTGAAGAACACTGGTGTTATTTTGATAGGGATTGCATTGAATATGTAGATTGCTTTGGGTACCAGCATTTTAACAATGTTTATTCTCCCAATACAGGAGCATGGAATATTTTTCCCTTTTTTGGTATCTTCTTCAATTTCTTTCATAAGCTCTTCATAGTTTTCAGCATATAGATTTTTCATCACTTTGGTTATGTTTATTCCTAGGTATTTTATGGCTTTTGGTGCAATTATAAATGGGATCAATTCCTTGATTTTTTCTTTCTGTTGCTTCATTATTGGTGTACAGGATTGCAACCAATTTCCGTGAATTGATTTTATATCCTGCGACTTTGCTGAATTCATGGATCAGTTCTATTAGTTTTTTGGTGGAATCTTTTGGGGTTTTTATACAGACTACAAAGAGTGAAAGTTTGATCTCCTACTGGCAGATTTGGATGCCTTTTATTCCCTTGTGGTGTCTGATTTCTGAGGCTAAGACTTCTGATACTATGTTGAATAACAGTGGCAGGAGTGGACATCCTGTCGTGTTCCTGACCTTAGGGGGAAAGCTCTCAGTTTTTCCCCATTGAGGATCATGTTAGCAGTGGGTCTTTGAGATAGTTGCTTTCATGATCTTGCGGTATGATCCTTTTATCCCTACTTTCTTGAGGGTTTTTATCAAGAAAGGATGCTGTATTTTGTCAAATGCTTTCTCTGCATCTTTTGAGATGATCATGTGGTTCTTGTCTTTTCTTTTCTTGATGTGATGTATCACATTGATTATTTTGTGGATATTGAATCAGCCCTGCATCCCAGGTATAAATCCCACTTAGTTGTGGTCAATAATTCTTTTAGTGTATCATTGGATTTTGTTGTCTAGTATCTTGTTGAAGATTTTTGCATCCATGTTCATCAGGAAAATTGGTTTGTAGCTCTCCTTTCTACTGGGGTCTTTATCTGGTTTTGGAATCAAGATAATGTTGGCTGCATAGAAAGAGTTTGGAAGTTTTCCTTCCATTTACATTTTTTTTTTTTTCTGACCAAGCCCTCAGGTAGCCAGGTGGCACCTCCATCCTGAGTTTTATCTCAGATGGGGCTGTGTGTTTCCCAACCTCTCACTTCTGACGAATTGTGGCTTTGACCTGCTCAGGTCTTTTGGTGGAGGGTCTTGCTGAGTAACGGCCAAGTGCCAGTCCACCCCCTAGTAATGTTCATGAGACATGCTGCTGCTGATGCCCAGAGGCTGTGGCTCTGTGCCAGCCTGCCTCAGAAGAAATTTGCAGGATCTTGGAGCAGCAGCGTTTCAGGGTTTATGGAAAATCACAATACACATCTGGCACCAGGTTCAACCCTCAACATCCTTGTTTCAGCATCAAGGAATGTGGCTGTTCTCTGGAGTCCACTAGGAACTTTGCCTGTGGGAAGCCCACACAGTCTCTATCAAATGTCATCTCAGCAGAATGACCTCTCCATGGGTGGCCTGAGGACCCCAGACTTCACTCTGCTCCTGGGGATTTGCCATTCCCACCAGAGCACCACCAGTTAGAGCTGAGGAGTTTCAGACTCTGTGATACCCCTGATTATAGAGTCTTAATGGAATTTTAACCCTCTTCTTTCTTCTTTTTTTGTTCAGTCCCTGCAGCTGTTTCTACTTTTCCACTTCCTCTCCAGCTGCTTTTGGGGCGGTGCTTTTCCCGTATTCTACAACCCCCCATTTCTGTCCTCTCTCAGCAGGCAAAAACAGATCCCCACCCTCCGTGGCCTCTCTCTCCCAGTTCACCTCTCTACACTGTGTACCTGCTGAGTTCTGTGGTTCGGGTTGTGTAGATTATTGTGTTAATCCTCAAATCGGTTTTCTAGGTGTGCAAGATGATTTAGGGTTGATCTAGCTGCATTTCAGGGAAGAGAAATGAACAACAACAAAAAACCTTCCATGCTGTTCCACCATCTTGGCCTCTCCCCCTAAATAAACTTTAAAAATTTTTAAAAATAAAGAAAATTTGGTCAACTCAGAGACTTTGTTTGTTTGTTTGTTTATTTATTTATTTATTTAACAAATAGTTTATTGTCAAGTTGGTTTCCATATAACACCCGGTGGCTCATCCCCACACGTGCCCTCCTCCATGCCCATCTCCCCTCCCCCCAACACCCATGAGTCCTCAGTTTGTTCTCAGCATTCAAGAGTCTCTCAAGGTTTGACTCTCTCCCTTTCCCCCACCATTTCTCTCCTTCTTCTCCCCCATGGTCCTCCGTTAAGTTCCTCCCAATCCTCTTATATGTGCAAACATATGGTATTTGTCCTTCTCTGCCTGTCTTATTTCGCTCAGCATGACACCAACAAGGTCCATCCATGTTGCTACACATGGCCAGATTTCATTCTTTCTCATTGCCACATAGTATTCCATTGTATACATAAATGATCCATTCCAGTTGATGGACACTTAGACTCTTTCCATGTTTTGGCTATTGTTGAGAGTGCTGCTATGAACATTGGGGTACATGTGCCCCTAGGCATTAGCACTCCTGTATCCCTTGGGTAAATTCCTAGTAGTGCTATTGCTGGGTCACAGAGACTTTTTTTTAAAAAAAGAATTATGTATTATACACCAGTGTGGCCAATCTGATAATTTGGCAAGGGTTTGAAATAAGAGAAATTATTCCTTTGTAACATAACCTTCCTTTTCTAAATTCCTCATCTACTTCATATACCAAAGCCCTTGTGGCCTCTTGTGATTCTCTGGCTTTTTAAGAAATGATTTGATGTCAGTAACTTATATTTTTGTGGATCTTTAGGTTAATGTCTTACTTCTCCAAGAGTTATTTGCATGTTAATATTTTAAAGTAATGTTACAATAAAAAGTCTTCTCAGCATAATTTTAGGGATTCTCTAGAAAGTGAGGTGACATATTTGGAAGGATGAAATGGCTTACTGAACACAGCTGAAGGACGTTGTATTCCACATCTACATAAAACTGATGATGAAAACAACAAATCATTTGATAGGTATTTTCACATATGCTTATGAAAAATACATTTCATTGTCACTAAATGTCCATTGTACTGAAACTATAGTTCGATTCTCAATGCTACACTATATGATAAACTTGGCACTAGTCTATAATGTGTTCAATAGTGGAGTAACACAATGTTTTTATTTTTTGTAGCAAAATGAAGACTATTAGCATGAACAGTGATGTATGAAAAGAAAGTTTTGGCTTTTTCCAGCTAACAAATAATGAATCAAATATTCTCATAGATAACTTTAAGATGGAAAAATTATATGTTTTTATTTTACTGCTTTGAAAGCTATCAAAATTATGCTAAAAATGTTTCTTCTGGGGTAGAAACTCTCAGAACTTTGGTATGAAACTCTTGGAGTGCCTCTCTAAAGTCACCGTTTGTTTTGGGGAATTAAAACAAAACTAATGCATGCTTACTGTTTGGCCTAGCAGTCTGGGGAAGGAGAGAGAAAATCTTGAAGTTTCTCAAGTATTTGTGATGGCTCTGGAGCCTCTTCTGCTTCTAATCTGTTGTGAGATGTATTTTTGATTCAGATAACTCAATAATTTACCATGAGTAACATACACCACTTTTGTGGGACTTACCTTTGTTCAGTGATCTTGTTAATGAGATCCTATAGAAATGATGTGGATACTCTGGCTATTCCTAATACTGTAGATTGATTTCAACATTAACATAGGTATAGGACAGAAGTAGAGATGACTGGAAACATGAATGTTGGGTCTAGCCATAACTCATTGCTATGGTAGGCTTAAATCTTAGCTTATATAATGTTAATGTTTGATTTTACGAAATTACTTTTTACCACATGAAAGTAGTTTGATAAAATCTGATCTATATAAATTTGATTTAACCAGCTGTAACAAATGGTGTACAGCATAGTAGAGGATTATTAGACCTAAAATACTGTCAGAGAATATTTAAATTTCAAAATCTCTATTCACATTTATTGAAAATTTTCTCTTGCCTGGATAACTATTACATTAATTTTGAATTAAAAGCAAAACATCTGGAAGGAGCCAAATATCTGAAGTTATTTTGCTCTTATTGCATGAAACAAATAGGAATAGAGATGGAGTTTAGTTAGTAAAGAAATAAAACAATATTGAGGAAAGAAAAAAATAAAACAAAAAATTCTCCCAAATTAACCATTCATGAAGAACAAACTGCATGCTAATATCATTTCACATATTGTATCTCTTATTCTTCACAATATCTGTGGAAGATATTGTTGTTCACACATTTATTTAACAAATATTGGAGGAGCACTTATTTTATTGCAAGCGCTATTCTAGATGCTGTGGATGTATCAGTAAGCAAAAGAGACATGGTCTATATTTTCATGGGGCTTACATTTGAGAAGGAGCAATACACCGTATACAGATATGTATAGAGTGATGTGATTGGAAGTGTCACTTGAATTAGAGTGGCATTTTTGATTGGATGGGCATAGCAAGGATCCTGGCAGCAGCACACATTGAAGACTTGAAGAGAAGGTGCTGGAAGACGGGACAGGAATCTCAAAGGTCCTGATGAGGAAAGAGCTCTGTACTTTTTTTGTTTTTAAAGCAATGACATTTTTTTAATGTTTTTTAACTTTTTTATTTTATTTTATTTTATTTTATTTTATTTTATTTTATTTTATTTTATTTTATTTTATTTTTTTGAGACTGAGAGAGAGACAGCACAAGCAGGGGAGGGTCAGAGAGAGAGGGAGTCACAGAATCTGAAGACAGGCTCCAGGCTCTGAGCTAGCTGTTAGCACAGAGGCCGATGCGGGGCTCAAACCCACGAACCGTGAGATCATGACCTGAGCTGAGGTCGGACATTTAACCAACTGAGCCATACAGGCTTCTGACCCCTGTAAGTTTAAGGAATAGAAAAAAAAAGTGCAGTGTGGGAGGAGCAAAAATCAGTGAGAGATAACATCAAGGGAAAAATTAATTTGGAAAGGTGCTTTTAATACATAAATCAGAGCCCCTGACTCTCATTCAAAATCCTCCAAGAACTTCTAAATGCATGTAGAATAAAATCCCCAAACTTTTCAGGGGTCAAGGTAGGTTCTGCACAGATAGGACTCCTGCCTTTATCCAAATATATGTCCTCTAGATTCCTTCCCATCAGTAACACACCTTCTTGCTGACTGGTCCATATAATGCGAAGTATCCCCGGCCTCAGGGTACTTTTATTTGCTGTTCCCTTGGGTTGAAATTCTCTCTTTGTAAATACTTAGATAGCTTCTCCATTTTTTTCATTCATTTCATTTTCATTCTCGGCTGAAATGTTCCAGTCTTATGAAGGCTTCCCTGAGTATCAATGTAAAATCTGACCTCCTGCTATTCTTTTCATTTCCTTTACTCAGTTTTTCATTACTATGGCCACACAAAAATTTACATTAAAACCTAGTTACCTGATGAGGCACCTACCTGAGTGGCTCAGTTGATTAAGTGTCCAACTCTTAATTTTGACTCAGGTCATGATCTCACAGTTCATGAAATCGAGTCCCATGTCGGGTTCTGCGATGGCAGCATGGAGCCTGCTTGGGATCTTCTCTCTCCCTCTCTTCTCTGCCTCTCTCCTTCTCATAAAAAAATTTTTTAAACCAAACTCAGTTGCCTGAAACAAGAATCACTTATTATCTCTCATTGTTTCTGTGGGTCAGGAATTGGAGGGTGGTTCAGCTGGGCATTTCTGGCTTAGGGTCTTTTATGAAGATGCAGTCAGACAGTTGGCTGTGACAGGAGTCATTTCAGCCTTCATACACTTGTCTGGTACCTGGTCTGAGAAGACTCAAAGAGCTGGGGCCTAGAAAAGCTGGGGCTCCTCAGTCACCTTTCTATTTCTCTATGCTGGCTCTGGGGTGGTAAGAAATCTTATATGTGGTTCAAAGATCCAAAGGGAAACTTCTTAAGAGAGAAAAGGTCGAGCAGAAGCCATATCACTATTTAGATTGTCTTGGAAAGGCAGGCGATGCTACTTCTGCTGCATTCTATTGGGATTGGGGTAGTTACAAGTTCTCCAGCTTCACAGGAGAAGGGAGGGATGTAGGCCTTGCTTCTTGAAGGATAAGTGTTGATATAACATTATAAGAACATGTGGGATGGTATATATATATAAATATATGTAGACTATATAAGTATATATGCATATATATACTCCTGTGTTTGGAAAATAAAATTTGTCATGTTGCTTTATTCTTTCCCCAGAGCAGTTTCCAGTCTGACTATTGACTGTCTCCCTTACTAGAACATAAATCCTATAAAGAACTCTTATCTGTCTTTGCTGCTAATCAATCTTCTTTGCTATCCAAATCAATGATTAGCATAGAGTAGGCATTCAACATTTTCCATTATTGAATGAATAAACATTTCCTGAATCAACTATCTATGAAGCAATGGAAGTATTATAAAAACCAGCATTTTAAAGATGGAAGAAAATTCTATGATATTCTATAAATTGCCCCAGAAATGTAATTAGATAATAGAACATACTAAAATTATCTTAAAAATGAGTTGGTTTTCATAGTATATGCCTAAACAGAAAAATAAAAAAAAATGACTCTTCTATAATATTTTGGAAAAGTTATGACTTTTATGACATTACATTTACTAAGTTCTCAGTGGTATAAATTGCAACAGATGAGAAGTGGCAAGTCTCAGCTACTTGTGCACAGATTATAACACTGCAAATAGCATATTAATCTTCTAGTCACAACTACACAAATGCAGTCATTTAGCTCATAATAATATCAATGAAGATGAGCTGTTTGATACAGGGACCTCTAGTTCCTGTTTTTGAGTGCTCACTTTACCATTTTCAATGGACCTGAATTTCTGCTTCTTTTAAGGTGGATTGTTGACATACAGAAGGAAATTATTGCTTGGATCTTTACAGCAGAGAAGAAATATCGATTTGAAACTGATTCTCCATAATACTAAATGTAGTGGTTTGTGACACAAACATAGGAATTGGCCTTAACGTTGTCCTCTTAATAATAAGCTTCAAGGACATAAGAATCATTTCACCAATGGGAAAAACAGGTGATTTTTCATGTGATTTGAAAACCATCAAATGCTCACAAAGAAGAGTTGAGAGATTAATTATATATCAGAAGTTAATGTGCAAGCATTTAAAAAGATGCTGCAAAATTCAGGACAAAAAAATAATTTTTCATAGGTAACAGCAATACCCAACTAAAACTCCAAGATGATTAACTAAAAAATTAGAATATAAAAGTCAACAAATTATTTGGATAGATTATAAAAATATCAATAGTTTTTGTATATATAGAAATGATTAGAAGATCCAATGGTAAAATAAGGACGCATAATACCTACCAGCAAACTATAAAGCACTTAAGATTGGTGACAAGATATGAAGGAAGGACTAAATTGAGAGACAATGCAGTAAAGAATTCAAAGAGCATGGCCTAAACTAGCTCTTGTGACATCTTGGCAGCCAGCAGAATGGGTCTGTAAACATTAAGTGACACAGTTGTCATTTCTGACAAAAGTACAGAAAGCTGTGACTTCTGTTTTCACCACGAGAACTTACCAGAAGATCATCTGTTCTTATCTGTTGCAGAAAGAAAACGTGTCACCCAACAATGGGGCTAAAGCTGTGAAGGTGGCTTTTCAGTCACATTTGTGGGATCCACAGAGGCACAGGATTTTAAGTCCCAGCATGAACAGCAAACTTGAGACTTGTTTTACTCTGGACGACACCGTTGGGTTAGAAAACTCCCCCCCAAATCTGGATCCAGAAAGAGAACCAACAGTTCACTAAAGAAGAAGCAGACACCAAAGTGACCAACGGAATTCTCCAGAAATAAACAGTGGCTTGAAACCAGCTTTGAAGAGAGGTGTTCCAGCAGGCCTGGGTTGGCTTCCTTGGCTGGCCTGGATTCTTCAAGTTCTCCCCACAGATCCCAGGAAGGCTTGAAGACTAAAGGGCACCTCCAGGAGGAATGTCTGGTTCTTATTCTTTAGATAAAAGCATTACATTCGCCTCTGAAATCCTAGAAGACCCTCCTGGGATGGTATCCCAAGACAGGGAGGATTCTCAGAGGCCACAGTAGGAGAAGGGCCCCTCACAGACTTCAGGCTGGCCCTGGCCTGCCGCCTGCTCCCTTCCCCAAGTCGTACTTTTCTGGAAGGGCCACATCCTTAGGTCCTCAGAAGTAGAAGCCAATGGCCAAATACAGATACAATTTGACTTCTCTGACGATGTAGTCAGCAGCGGGGCACCCTGACCAAGAAAGCCTGGAGAGAGACCTGGCCTCAGACTTTCCTTGAAAAGGAAAGGCAGGTAAATGCCCCCGAGGATATGCACGTGAGTGCCGTCCCCCGCTCCTATAACCTGGGGACCCAAAGTGCAACCCATTTGTGGGTGGTGGAGAGGCTCGGTGCCCAGAATGCCCCTAGAGCAAGCCGCTGTGCCCCAGGCCTGTGGTGGTGCAGGACTCCCCTCCTAGCAACCTTGCCTTTAGACTCATCAATTGGCAACCTGTGGTGACCCTGGTGGAAATGCAGAGGGAACCATGAACTCCTTGGACGCGTGGGTTCCCACTAACAGTCGGGTGGTGAACTCACAGCCTCCCCTGCTGACCCAGTGTCCCAGGCTCTGCAGCAGGGGCCAGAGCCTACCTTGGACGTGAATGAGGAGTGCTTCTGAGACCCTGCTGATACTCTAGGCACCTAAGCAGAGGTTGATTATCTGAAGGAGTATAGGAGGCAGCCTTGAGGAAATAGTCCTTGTACCTCAAGCTTTACCCAGGAGGAGACCAGTGCTCCTGGTCGCTCCTTTTTTTTTTTTTTTTAGAATGACATGAACAAAAGGAACCACTGAAGGAACCATGAAGACTAGGGGAATGAGGGCGGGCTTGGGGGGCTGCGAGAGCAGCAGCGGCAACTAAAGCTTCCTTCATCCCAGGCCCGATGGAGAAAAGAAAGCCTACGTTCGACTGGCTCCTGACTATGATGCTTTGGATGTTGCCAACAAAGTAAGGTTCCTTTGCTGTGAGCCCCACCCCTGAAGTGCAAGTGCTGTGTCTGTGACTGACCAAAACCTGGCTTTCGCTAATTTATCTTAAATGACTTCACCCCTATTCTCAATAGGCCCATCCCTCGCCTTATTTTTGCTTTTTAATCACGACATTCCAGCTTAATCTTCACTTTTCATCTCCTAGTAACAAAGCTCCCCTTTTGTTTTTCAGATTGGAATCATCTAAACTGAGTCCAGCTGGCTAAATCTAAATATAATTTTTGTCACCATATATGTTTCTTTGTTGATTTCTTCTTGGGCTTCAGGGTGGCCACACATCACAGTAACAAGGCTTGGGCAAGACTCTTGGTCTGCTCACCCTGTTGGTTCATTCTGCCTTTTTACCTCCCCACACTTGTTAAAATTCTGGCGACAGGAACTTGTGGCCCGGATTAGGGTTGGTTGTCCTAGGACAACCCTGAAAGCAGCAGCTGCACAAGGCAGACATACCTTCCTCTGGAAGCCCACCAAAGGCCAAGCTGGCAGAACTTGATTCCTCTGAAGCTCTGGTAAGTCCCTGTGTCCTTGGGCCAGGAGGTTCATGGTGCCCGTAGTGCCCATCGTGGATGTGTTGCAGTACAACCAGAGAGACCCAGACACGGCAGTGGAAGGATGCAAAAGTGAAGCTACTGGTGAAGAACAGGTGTGGGAGCTGTACGCAAAGAACCTGGAAATGGGGAGGATCTTGGACGAGTTTGAGGGGATCCTGTACCAGGTGCAGGAGGAGGCTCAGAAATAGAAGGAACTTGCCAAAGCCCAAATCCAGAAGGTTTTGAAAAAAAAAAGACCAACTTACTGCAGACCTGGATTACATGGAAAAATCCTTCTTTGCCCTCTTCAAGTGGTTTGAAAAATGCAAGGAGGTGACTGAAGGCTACTGCATGAATGAAGAATCACAGAAGTGTGTTGAGGATTACACAGTAAGAATTGAAAGGCAAGGCCAAAGATACCAAGTACTGAAGGCCACATAGAAGAGAAAATCAAGCTGCCAAATGAGATCACGTGGGTCTGGAGCAAGGCCCATGATGAGGGCTTGGCCTTCCACATGAGCTTGAGGAAGGAGCAAATGTGGATCCAGTCACTAGAGAAGACTTTTGAGTGGAAGACTAAAGGAAATGATGAATTCATAAGAATCTCGGACAACCTCATTTCTAAGATAGAAAAGATCTCAGATGCAACTTCCTGACTAAGGCTGATCTCCTTTATATGTCTGTCTGACTCTCTATTGAAAGATCTCGTGTTCTTTCTTGACTCTTTAACTTGTTTTTAAACCAGATTGCTTTAGAAAGAAGACTAGTTCCCATCTAGTCATTGGAGGAGGAACAGAGGAGGAGGAGGAGGAGGAGGAGGAGGAGGAGGAGGAAAATTATTTAAGTGTTTAAGAGTACAGGCCTTGGAATTATACAAATCTAGGTTTCAATTCTAACTTTGTCATGCACTAGCTGGTGAGCTTAATCTCTCTGAGCTCACTTTCTCTATAAATGGTTGCAATAATTGAAATATTGGTGTTAGATTGACAGACAATGTATGCCTGGAAAAATAATAGCTATTAAATATAACTTAAAGTGCATCAAAATATTATTATTAAAATGGTGGGACTTACATAATGGACAGATGGAGCAATAAGATACCACAGATGCTTCAGGGACACACACTAGGATATATAACACGATACTGTTTGATAAAGGCCACAATACAAATCAATGAGGGAAGAAGAAAAATGTCAATAAATGATTCTGAGCTGTGGATGACAGTTTTGGAAAAAATAGCTATGTGTGTACTTTTCATATAAACACAAGTAAATTCCATATAATTTAGAGCACTAAATAAACAAAATGAAACTCTATCAATTAGAATAAAATCAAACTCAGTAAGTATTTGGATACTGACATGAGGAAAAAACCTCCAAGGCAAAAGAGCAACAGCAGAACCACAGAGAAGAGATGGACAGATTTGACCACATATGAAATCAGGGAAAGGGGCACCTGGCTGGCTCAGTTGGTAGAGCTTGTGATGTTAGATCTCAGGGTTGTGACTTCAAGCCCCACGTTGGTTGTAGAGATTACTACAAAAAAAAGTCTTAAAAAAAAAGTTAAGTCTGGGACCTGGGTTGCTCAGTCAGATAAGCGTCCGACTTTGGCTGAGGTTATGATCTCATGGTTCATGAGTCTGGGGCCCGTGTCAGGCTCTGGGCTGACCGCTCAGGCCCTGGAGCCTGCTTCAGATTCTGTGTCTCCCTCTCTCTCTGCCCTTCCCTCACCCACACTCTGTCTGTCTGTCTTTCTCTCTCAAAAATAAACATTAAAAAGATGGTCTAAATGACAGCAAAAATGGTAATGAAATATTTGCATTATTTATCATAGGACAAAGGTTTATATAAATATGTAAAGAATATTTATAAATCAATAATAAAAATTATAAACCCAATTAGAGAAAAATGAACAAAAGGTGGAGTAAGTAATTTATTAAGTGGTACAAAGCCTCCCCCTGCCAAATTAATACAAGAAATATCAATAACAAATTTTTTTGCTTATCATATTGGTAAATAATTTAAAAGGAAAATATATAATATATATGATTCGCTAGTGCTGCCTGAGATTGGAAAATTTATGTATTGCAGAAAGAGAATAAATAGGAGTAAACATTAAGGAAATTATATTAGATTTATAATCCTTGACCCAATGTTTTTCCTATACAGATTTGCTTTTAAGAAATGGAGATGCAGACTGTCACTAATGTGCAAAAATATATTTATTAGAGGATTATTTGTAATAAAGGAAAATTGGGAAAAAAATTAGGAGTGAATAAATAATGGTACAAACGATAATATACTATGCAGTAATTAGATGAACAATTTTGAAGAAAAGTTAAGAGAATGGGAAAATGTCCATAGTAAAATCTTAAAAGGATAAAGGAGTATGCAATTTTATAAACCGCTATATCATAATCTGATTTTTAGTGGTTGTTTCCTATCACGGAACTTTCACTTTTTACTTTGCATTTTCCACTATTATTTCAAATTCTCCACAATAATTATATGTATTTTAATACTCGGGAAATGGGCAAAAATGCTTCTCACATTGTGTTAAGTAAGCAAAACTTAAAATGCATATGCAGAAGGTCTCAACTATATAAATAAAAGTATTTACTTTTAAGTTATTTTAAAATTAAAAAAAAAAAAAACCCTGAAAAGAAAGAGTTTAAGTCTCTTTGGCAAGCAGCAGACGACCTGAGAAAGTTCATGGACAGGGCACCATGTGATTATAGGGTGCTAATAGCTGCTGGGGACAGGTGATCCAGACCAGGCTGTGGTAGAGAGGACACGATGGGGTTGATATTGAGTTACTACCAGGAACAGAACTGAAAGTACTTGCTGACTGGTAGTGGGACATGAAGGGCAAGTAGGAGCCAAGAGTTTAAAAAAATTCCTGAATTTAAAAAATACATACAATTATTGTAGAACATTTAAAACAATAAGGGAAAATGCAAATTAAAAAAGCCAAATAAAAATAAAAGTGCCAACCTACAGAAACATGAAAATTTGGAGGAAAAGCTGGTTTGAAAGACATAAGTTAATTTTTAAACTTGAGTTAAGTTTGTGGCTACAAGAGGATATTAAAAATATATTTTAATGTTTCTTAGTCTTTATTATGTAATATGTAACAGTAAAAAAAAAATCAAACAGGAGAGAAAGGTACACATTAATATCAAATCTCTTACTGAATTTCCTATTACTACCGGAAGTCCTTCTCTTCATTAATAGCCTTTGAATAACTCTGAATTATTTTCAGTTTTATTTCCTCTGGGGATTAATTTATAGCTGTGGAGCTCAAACCTTGATATCCTGAACTATCAACATTAAACATTACCTATGTCTTCACAGTCAGAAAAGACCAAGAACTTGTTCTCTTCTAATTTTTTTAAGTTCAGTTATTATTTTGGTATTCTTTTGGTAATGATTGTAACATATTACACTTCTGTAAGATGTTTATAATACTAAAACTTTTATATCTTGATCAGTCAACTTCAAACATTATCATTGAGTTCTCCACAATATAAGCTGAGAATGTCAGTGATTATCATTTTTTTAAAAATTTTTAATGTTTATTTATCCTTGAGAGAGTGAGAGAGACAGAGAATGAGCAGGGAAGAAGCAGAGCGAGAGAGGGACACAGAATCTGAAACAGGGTCCAGGCTCTGAGCTGTCAGCACAGAGCCCGACACAGGGCTCGAACCCACGAACCGTGAGATCATGACCTAAGCCACAGTCGGATGCTTAACTGACTGAGCCACCCAGGTGCTCAGAGAATGTCAGTGATTATTAACTTCCCTCCACTTCTCATTCCCCTGTTGTTCTCTCAATATCTGGCAGCTATGTGATTACTTTTATTAAAGTTCAGAACATTTATATTTTATTTGTAACTAAAATAAAAAGACTCATGTTTTACCTAGTGGTTAAATTCTAAAAACTGAAAACTGATAAACATTTGATAATATTATAACTATGTAAATACTCTTGACGTAGAACATACTACATGTTTGAGGACCCACTGTGAAAGAAATATAATTCTTTTTTTCCTTGCCTTTTAAACAGCTTTATTGAGGAATAATGCATATACCATATAATTCAACCCTTTTAAGTATACAATTTCAAGAGTTTTAGCAAACTTACTGAGTGGTGCAATTTTAATCATAATCCAGTTTAAGAACATTTTCCTCACTCCAATAAAATACCCTATGTGAATTTACAGTCAATCCCCTTTCCTACCTCCAGCCCCAGGTAACCACTAATCTACTTTCTGACTGTACAGATTTGCCTTTTCTGGTTTCTTTCACATAGGAAAACAGTTTTAAGATTTATATATATTGTAGCATGTATCAGTATTTCATTTCTGATATATATAGGGATATATGTATATATATAGGGCTTCATTGTTTTGATTTACCACATTTTGTTAGTCATTCATCAGTTGATGGACATTGGAGTTGTTTCCACTTTTTGGCCACAAAAAATAATTCTGCTACAGACATTTGTGTACAGATCTTTCTGTGGACTCCTGCTTTTTATTTCTCTTGGGTAGATACCTAAGAAATTTAATTCTGTACTTTCTAAACCAGTCTACTCAAGAAAAATGTTTCAATTATCAAAACTATCTGGAGTTGTGGGAATCAGAGCTCAGACAACCTGTACAAAAATGCCAGTAGTGTGGCTACTGCTTTTGGTGTGAGGAATATATACAATTTTTTGTTCCTAACCCAATAATAGGCTGGTAGGCTGATCTGATAGCCTGTATGAATGGCAAAATATCAGAATCTTCACAGTTCATGACATTTTTTTGTATTTGTTAATAAAATAAGGCATATCAATTTTATTGATCTTTTCAAAGAGCCAACTTTTCCTTTGTTGATTATCTCTATTATTTTTCTGAGTTTTATTTCATTGATTTCTGCTCTGATATTTATTTGTTTTTACTTATTTTTCTTATCCTCTTAAGTTTCTTAATGTGGACCTTACGGCACTGATATAAGATCTTTGTTCATTTCTTTTTTTAAATAAATTTAATGCTTATTAATTTTTGAGAGAGAAAGAGAAAGAGAGAGAGTGAGTGGAGGCGGGGCAGAGAGAGAGGGATACAATTTGAAGAAGGCTCCAGGCTCTGAGCTGTCAGCACAGAGCTTGATGCGAGGCTCAAATCCACTGACCATGAGTCATAACCTGATCTGAAGTCAGACACCCAATCGACTGAGCCACCCAGGAACTTCTGTTCATTTCTTTTTTTGTTTTTAATGTTTTTATTTATTTCTGGCACCTGTGTTCATTTCTTTTTTTTTTTTTTTTAATGTTTTTATTTATTTCTGAGAGAGAGACACACACAGTGTGAGCAGAGGAGGGTCAGAGAAGGAAAAAGACACAGAATCTGAAACAGGCTCCAGGCTCTTAGCTGGCTGTCGGCACAGAGCCTGACGTGGGGTTCGAACCCATGAACCATGAGATCATGACCTGAGCCGAAGTTGGACGCTTAACTGACTGAGCCACCCAAGTGCCCCACCTCTGTTCATTTCTAATATAGCTATATAGTGCTATAAATTCCCCCATCCCAGGTTCTGCTTTAGCTATTTCTCACAGATTTTGATATGTTGTATTTTCATCTTTATACATTGAAAATACATTATAATTTTCTTTTCAATTTCTTATTTGGCCCATGGGTTATTTAAAAGTATATTATTTTGTTTTCAAGTAATGGAGATTTTTCAAAGGTATTTCTGTTATTGACTTCTAATTTAATTCCACTGGGGTCAGAGAATATATGTTGTATTATTTTACCCTTTTAAATTTTTTGAGAATTGTTTTATCACCCAGAATGTGACTCTTTTGGTAAGTATTCAAAGTGTGTGCTTTAGGGGTACCTGGGTGGCTTAGTCGCTTAAGCGTCCGACTTTTGCTTAAGTCATGATCTCGCAGGTCGTGGGTTCGAGCCCCGTGTCGGGCTCTGTGCTGACTGCCAGCTCAGAGCCTGGAGCCTGTTTCAGCTTGTGACTCCCTCTCTCTCTGACCCTCCCCTGCTCATGCTGTCTCTCTCTCTCTCTCTCTCTCCTAAAAATAAATAAAACATTTAAAAAAAATTAAAAAAAAAACAAAAAACGAAGTGTGTGCTTTAAAATAATGTGTATTTTGCTGTTGTTCAGTGGAGTGTATTATAAATGTCAATCAGGTCAAGTGTACTGATAGTGATGTTCAGCTCTCTTATATACTTACTGGGTTTCTCTTTACTTGTTTTATCAATTTTTAAAATGAGAAATATAAAATAATCTTGTTTTATCAATATTTAAAACAAGAAGTATAGTCATGACTATATGACTATAATTACAAATTGTCTATTTCTCCTTAGATTTGTATTATTTTTGCTTTCATATATTTTGAAGCTTCATTATGTGCATCTTCATCTTAACACCTTCATTTTTTAGAGGCCCATCTGTGCATTTAAAAGCATATTTATTATAATTTTTCCAATATTTGAAAATGCTTTTTGTCCTAGAAATTTTTGGAATATCCAATATGACATATTGTTAAAATTTCACATATTTTCTGGGTTTTTACTTATCATTTTAGATAACAATTTAGGTTTTAAAATGTAATCAATTTTTTTCTTGAAGCCATCTTTTTTGGATCCCCTAAGTTGTTTGTCTAATTTGAACTAATTTCTTCCTAACCCTTCTTCACAGAACTAAACCTGGGATTTTGTTTTTAATCTCTATGGCTAGTTAGGTATATGTCTCTGATTTTAGTTACTAATTATTATTATTATTTTTTTGTTTTTCAAATATACTGAATCAGGTAATTATCCTAGAAGAGTATTTGAGTTGTATGCTTTCCAAATTTGGTGCTCCTGAATATGTCATCATTTATCTTTGTCATTTGCTGGGTGCAAACTTGTAAGTTTAAAACTGTTTTCCCTCCAATTTATTACTTGGTTATAGTATAACCTTAATATGAAAATCAATAAAGTTAGTGCTACAAATATTTCAAACATTTCACTTGTGAATTAGGATGTAAAGTTTCTAAATAAAATGAAGACTAGCAATGCATAAAACCAATAATGCTCTATGACAAATTATTTGGAAAATAGTTCATGGTCAGTAAACCTAAAATAATTACACTTCATCTGAAGGAGGAAAGTCATGCAATAGTATCAATAACAATAAATGCTAATAATTAAAACATTATTTTTAATGCTAACAATTTAATGGAGCAGTTACTATGTGCCTGATACTGTTTTAAGTTTTTTATGTATATCAGCTCATTTAATCTTTACATCAACATTATGAGAAAGATAATATTATTATGTTCCTTTATACACAAGGAAACAGACACATAATAGTAACTTGCAAAAGATCACATAACTCTTTTAAGTGAAAGAACAGGGATTCAAATTCAGGTAGTTTGGATCCAGTTCTATGCTGCAATATATCATGGTGTCTGTAGATACTGAAAAATCATTCCATAAATTTTTATCAACATTCCAATAAAATATTAGGTAATAGGAATGAAGAAACTACTTACTATAATGGAGATAATTTACCTGAATATAAAGTTAAAGCAAAACAGATGGAACATATGAGAGAAAGAAGACAAATTGGATCAATTTTTACCCTAATTTAGGATTATTTCCTCAACTTCTCCCCAGAACTCATATTGAATGCTTTGTTTTGGCAAGCATATTTTAATTTCTTAGCATACATTCTTGTATTCTTATTTCTCTGTCTTATGTCAGATTTTTTTTGGTTTAATTTTATGAATGCAATATCTCAAATTTTTCTCAACAGAGTAATTAGGAAAAAGAAAAGTTGAATGCTATTCCCTCAGTTCTATTTTCTTCAATGTGATTTATTTTATTTTTACTCTATTTAAAAACTTTTTTAAAGTTTGTTTTTGAGAGACAGAGACAGAGTACAAGTTGCAGAGGGGCAGAGGGGGAGAAGGAGACACAGAATTTGAAGCAGGCCCCAGGCTCTGAGCTGTCAGCACGGAACCTGATGTAGGGCTCAAACCCAAGAATCAGGAAGTCATGTCCTGAGCCAAAGTCGGATGCTCAATAGACTGAGCCACCCAAGCGCCCCTATTTTTATTCTATTAATACATCATGTAGACATTAGTTATAAACTGAGAAAGGAAAATGCTTTGAATTCTCTACATTAACAAATAACTTTTTGATCTTGCTTAAGGCTGAAGATTATATTGGTCAAGGATATAAATCATGAGCTTTTTGAAATAGCTTATTGTTCAAGTTTTAGTTTTACTTTATGAAACGTTTAAAGCAACAATTAAGCATTTTTGTGTATTGGGGGTGTCATCAGTATACTAAGGGTTCATACGTATCAATATGTGACAGAAGTAAGATAGCAAAAGAAGGGCAAATAAGTTTCAATGACAAAATTCACGGACACTTCAGTAGAATAGTCCTCATTTTTAACATTGCAATATTATTGGTAAACTACCCAATTTGATGGCTTGAAATTTTTTGGCATAATTAGAAAACCATTTGTGACCTTAAAGGGGGTTATAACCTCAAGGACTGTGGTGTTTCGCTCATAAAATAGTAGTGGTGGAGTGCTTGCATTTTAGAGATTTTTCACTGTGATTCATCTCTGAGAGCACAGTTCAGATGTTGACTACCTCATTAATGAAAAGTCAGCGAAGATTTTATTAAGTGAATGTATCTAGGATTATAAATGAAGGCACAGGGAAGGCAAAATCAGTACTTTCGGAGGAATGACTGACTTATTTCTGACAATTCTGGAAAATGGTCACAGGGGTCAGGTTGTAAAGATGTAGAGCTGTCGGCTAGCCAAAGACATTACATTCAGACCGAGTTCAGGGAACAACTCGTTGGAGAAAGGAAAACTGAAGCCTGAGTTGATTTAACTTTTCTTTTTTTCCTAGAAACTTTATTTTCTGCCTACCTCATTTCCGCGTTGTGCTCACGAGTGTGTAGAAGCGCCTGCGACCCCTCGTGGTGGTCCCTGCCCACCGGGTGCGGAGACCCCGGGGCCGCAGCGGGTCGGACGCGGGCTCGCGCTGCAGCGTCAGGAGTGCGCCCCGAGCAGGCGCAGAGCGCACGCGC
The DNA here is from genome assembly GCA_017311185.1 of Proteles cristata cristata. NCBI lineage: Eukaryota > Metazoa > Chordata > Mammalia > Carnivora > Hyaenidae > Proteles > Proteles cristata. The sequence goes on along the minus strand of JAESUZ010001307.1, from coordinate 28,568 downwards.
GCCGTGCGCCAGGCCACGGGCTCCCGCTGAAGTCTCTCAGGTTCACAGCCGTCTCGGCAGTGTTCTGCTCTTCCTTTACAGGCTCCGTGGGATCTCAGGGCCGGTAGAGACCAGGCATGACCGTCTGTGGCCGCTCAGGGAGATGGGGCCGTGGACACAGAACTCCCTCCCCTGTGCCCCCCACATCAGCCCCACGGAGCCAGCCCCCTAGTTGTTGCTCAGGGGTGGCGTGGTCACATGGCGCAGACCTGGCATAGGTGGGTTCAGATAAGATGCCAAATCTCGGCAGGCCTGGGGTCAGCCCTAGGGTCAGTGACGGCGGAAGTCTGGGCCGCGGCTCCCAGGAGGCTCCCTCCTGCTTAGAGAAAGTTCTGGGGCAAGGCGGCCACCAACTGGAGAGGCTCCAGAGGCAGCAGCAGACTTCAGCAGAGCTGGCTGGCCCGTGTTCCTGGAGAGTATGGTCCTGAGGGCAGCCAGGTTTTCCACACAGAAAGCTTCTCCCAGAGCCTCTTCAGATCTACGAGGTAATGCCATCACTTTTCCTTCTGTAGATGGTGGTTTCATTTAGAAGTCAAGGTCTGTGCCACGGAAATAGGCTCCTGATGCAAGGAACTTGAGGACATCTTTGCAGACGTCTGACACTGTGGAAGTTTTCTTTGAAATTATTATGGGAACCCAGAAACAACACCTGTACAACTCTATAACTCTGCCCAAATAGCACAGAAAAGCTCACCTCTTCTAATTTGTAAATCAGAAGACAGGAAGATAGTTTTTTTTTTTTTTTGGGGGTTGGGGGAGACAGAGTGGCAGAGGGGGATCCAGGGGCAAAGACAGAAAGAATCCAAGGAGGGGCAGAGAGAGAGAGAGAAGCAGGACTCACTAAAGTGGGGCACAAGGTCACCTGAAGCTGGGCTCATGCTTGCCTGAGGCCGGGCTCTAACTCCGGAACAGTGAGATCATCGCCTGAGCCAAAGTCAGACGCTTAACCACTGAGTCACCCAGGCGTCCCAGAAGACACTTTCTATAAAAATTTGCAAAGATGCTTTTTCCGTATATTATGATTTTGACCACTAGATGCGCTCAGTGTTTAGGCACACATAGTAACTTTATATTGGAAGACCGTAGTAAAATCATAGGTAGTGTTCATTTTATTTTATTTATTTATTTATTTATTTATTTTTTTAATGTTTTATTTATTTTTAGGAGAGAGAGAGAGACAGCGTGAGCAGGGGAGGGTCAGAGAGAGAGGGAGTCACAGACTGAAACAGCTCCAGGCTCTGAGCCGGCGGTCAGCATAGAGCCCGACGCGGGGCTCGAACCCACGAACCGCGAGATCATGACCTAAGCGAAAGTCGGTCGCTTAACCGACTAAGCCACCCAGGCGCCCCAGGTAGTGTTCATTTTAAAGGGCTGGCTTTAAATCTGGGAAATATCTCTTTCTCCATTTCCTCAGCTGTTAAATGGCAATATTACCTACCTTTCATAGGACTTTTGTAAGAATTTTAAAATGGTAAACTGTGAGGTACTAGAAACCGTGTCGGACATAGACTGAATACTCAATAAATATGAGATATTATCATGTCTCTTCTATCTGTGACTATCTCTACCTTAAACCTCAAGGTAACAGCAAGGTATCTTACAGGGAGGAATAAAACTACATCTGGGTTTCCAAACAGGCAAGAAGAGATAGTGCTTTTAAGTGTGTTTTTCTTAGCAGCTTGAGGATAGCAATAGCTGTTATGGAGCTCATATTCAAGGTCTGTGCTTGTTTCAAAGAAAGCTCACCATGTGTTGGGAGCTTGGCAGATGACTCAGTTCTGATTCCCTTTATGTTCACTTTCTCTCATTTTTCTTATGAAATGCACAAGCAGCACAGCATCCATTTCTCTCCCTTTCGTCTTCCCCCCACCATCACACACCCCCTTTCCTTCAACACACACACACACACACACACACGCACACACACACACACGCACACACACACACACACACACGCATCCACACTAGTTTCCTTTTATTTATTTTGTAACTCCCAAAGGATTCACGGAGCAGGCTGTGTGCAGCTGCTGTGTTTTCTACTGGTTAAATTGGCAGTTACCTACTGTGTGGAGTTGCTAGGAGAAGGTGAATAAGCATGATTACAGCATCATTGATGTATATAGTCTTTCAGTAACAACCTGTGGAGCTCTGTGCTCTGTCTTCTGCATGACTCTATGTGTTATTTTCTCATTGCTGCCATTAATTTTTATTGCGTTTATTGTTAGGACATGATATATCTTTAACTGTTGGTTTCCGATCAATGAAGAGACAAAAACCTTGGCATTTAAAGCAGGCACTTTTTTCTCAGGGTGGTGCTGCTGACACTGGTTCCTACCATCTGCTTTCTTATTACATCCTGCCCTCCTTCTATTGGTAGAGAGGAATTCAGCTTCTTCTGGTGCGCTAAAGTCATTCACGTTTCTCTTGTGCATAATAGATCTTGTAAACTGTAGGAATTCTGATGTGCTTCAGTGCACCGAACGGTAACAGATGAGCTGCTTTTGGGGAGAGCTGGAGTGCTCAGTCGGTCAGTAGTACAGTAGCAGGCTCACATGTGCGGATTGTTCCTGTGAGGTCAGAGGATCTGTTTATACTGCTGTCTGCTTGGGGAGGGGGTTGATGTGAGCAGTGGATATGCCTGTCAAAGTCAGTAGCAATTCTGGCAGAGACTGCCCTCAGATTTGTAAATCTGCAATATTTTGATAAATGAGAGATGCTCCTGTATAACTGAGATTTGTAGTAGACTGAGGAATGCTTGTTCTAGCTGCTGGAACTGACTGTAACTGTATTGCCCTAGGAATACCATCATGGGGTCTACGGCTACAGAAATTGAAGAATTGGAAAACACCCCTTTTAAGTATCTCATAGGAGAACACACTGAAAAAATGTGGCAACGCCTGAAAGGAATGTGAGTAAACTCTTTGCTTGGTTCTGTGTTTTTATTCCCATCACCCCACCCAAAATTTGAGTATTAACATGACTAATTGTTCGTAATATCTGACTTTGTGGATTAGTGTTTCCTTTAGCAAGGTTTTCTCTTAAAAAATAAAATGTGAGTCTCAGTTAACAACTTGCCTGAAGGATGGATAGTCTTTTTTGTACCTGTATGTTTAATATAGAGTAAGGTAACTCTGAGAATTCACTTCTCTGTTATAACACATGGCTTCTTATATACATTTTGTATATATTCTTTAGATACATGGTTTAGATATGCAGAAAAGTAACTAGAAAAGCTGCTTGCCAGGGTACTTGCAGAAATAAAATTTCCTTCAGAAAAATGAAAAGATTACTACTGGTACATATTTCTCTGTGATTAGATTTTGAAAAAACAAGGGCAGAATTAATGTGCTAATAAATACTTATATTCCGCTGTGCTTCTTCTTTTTCTTAATTAATAATATTTATTTAAGAAAAAATGTGGTAAAAACACTAGTAGCATGCCAAACTTATTGGAGAGTTTCGGCTTTAAATTAACCAATTCACTTCTTCTGAGAGTACACAATAGTTCATGGTATACAATATACTTTACTAAGTTGGGCCAAGAGATGTGCTTATGTCAAACATAAAATGTAAGTACCTGAGTCAAACTTTAATTGCATTGCTATTCACCTTGTTATTTAAACAGGATTTAAGTCTTTTTCTGTGTATGCTACTAATCTCTGTTTAGTGTTCCAGCACCCTATGTATACATGCTTTATTTTAATTATAATTTAAAAATCAGGTTAATACTTGGATAAAAATGTGCATCATGAATATATATGGGCCAGTGTAATTGTTTAGCATATTTGCAGATTTCAAATGAAAATATATTTGTTTGTTTATAATAATAGCTGAAGGAATCCTATGCCATGAAAAAGAGAGATTTTTCTAGGGTTCATTTTTCTAATGCTGCATTTACATACTATTGTATAAAGTGCAACATCTGAGTAAATTTAATGTTACTGTTTTGATATCTATGATTTTTTTTAAAGAAAAGTTATGTCAAACTTTGTTTAGAGGAAAAATTCCTTCCATTTTCTTCCACTTGAATGTATTTAATGATGTTTATATATTTAATAGTATTCTCTGTATATTTTTTTACACATGAAGTAACACATGGCATTGCAGTGCACTAGTATAGAGCATACTAATAATGCAAACAACATTTAACAGGGAAGAACTTTTAAAAAGGAAGCCATCTTACATCATATGAATGAATTAGAGAAATATGTTTTCAAGATCCACTGAAGATCCAAAATTATAGGTTTTTGGTGAGGTAGTTCTCTAGGGAAACAAATAATCCTATGAAAGCAAGTAACAGCTTACAAAATTAATTAGCATAGATGAAAATTAAACATTGGTAGTCATCAGATGATTTGTCCTAACCTAATTAGTAGATGAACATCTGTACCGGAAAAATTATAGATCATATTACAACCTATTTTAGATTTTCTTCCCTTTAGCAGGACAGGATGTTTTTGCTTATTTGTTTGTTTTGTTTGTATTTGTTTTATTTTTCTGTAGTTACTTAAATGTATGAAAATGTATGGTAGTGAGTTTGTGCATATGTCTTAAAAAATTTGGAAAGTGACTTTGTTTTTACCTGACATTTTAGAGGAGTTATCTGACTTTCACTTTATCAAGTGATCTCAAAGATCAATCTCATTTTATTTCAGTAGAGAGTAGTCAACAGTAGAGCTTTATTATTTGATGTTCAGCATTGATGTAAGATCATGTATGTATTAAGTAAATATGGTGTTTTGTCTCCAGAGAGCCACTGAAGGAACATTTAGGGGAAAAATTATTGAAACTAGTTTTTTAAAAAATAATTATTATTACCGAACCGATTGAAATGACTGATTGCCTTTGCATCAAAGAAAGAAGGAATTTGCATTTTGGTACTACTACTTTAACTTGTACTTTGACTTAAGACATTTCCAGTATTCTAGGTTTCGAATTGTCAAAACAAGCAGCTCTAAATCTGAAATCTGCATGACTAATGACAACCAAATTGTTTAATTATGGTCTCTTGTATAGTCTGCATTCACAGCAGTGATATGAGGGCCTCCTTATTCTATTGTTGAAATTGTCTTGCTTATTTAAAATGTAATATAGACTCAAACAGGATTTTTAGGTTATTAAAATCTCTACTGCTAGAATTTCACCTTTTAAGAGTTGGCAATTAAAATTATGTTATTCATGAAAGCTATGAAATGATTTTGCAATAATTTTTTTAGTTTGTTAAAAAAGACTCAATGAAGACTTAGATATTTGGAAAATGATTGTTTTCTACTTTTACTGTATCTAACTTCAAAGATATATTGATTTAATTCAACACAAGAGTCTGTTTTTAAGTAGGTTTATAATATGTACATTTTTTCAGGTTAAATAAAAATAGAGACAAAGGTTAGAGTAAAATAAGGTTTATTCAAATATACTTTAAATATGGAAACATGAACTACTGTAGGTAGATATTTATAGAAAATATTTTATAAGCAATCATGTAACACAAGACTTTAGAATACCCTTTTGAGTCCATAGAAATAATTTTAAAATTTTATAACACATGTGAAACATCAGTAAACTAAGTTAAAATATCAATTACTCTTTACCTTTTTGTTGATTTTTTTCATTGAGTCCATTTTAAATCTCCTTCATATAATATTTGAGACACCATATTCAGTGATATGCCAAGAAATTTCTTATTCCTTTGTGGAATCAAAGGTGAAACACTTTCCTCTTCCCATTTGTGATGTAGACTTGCATACTTTATTCTGTTAATTTTATTTTATAGTTATGACTTTTTTCTTTAGCTTTCTTTAATCCATCTTCTACCACCAATTTATCTCTCAATATGATAATTTGAATTCTACGCTATGACTCACCATCCATGATGTTGGAAACATTAGCAAATGCCTATGGTATCATGCTCTTTATATACAACATTTAAAAAGAGTCATATACTTGTCCATAAGTTGTCAGTTGTTTAGGACCTGGAAAACACTTTCTATTTCTTCTGTTCTCACAGCACCTAATGAAATTTCTGGTTTAGAAGTTTTCTGTGACTCTGGGACCTGTACTAGTTTCTACAGACTAAGGAAATTTTTCTAACACTAGTCTTTGCAAAGATTGTTAAGTTTATTGATTCCCATGAGGAACATTGATTTGAATATTTTGTATTTGTTTTCATTTATGCGGTTCCCACCCCCTCCGCCCCCACCCAATTTTAGAAAGAATTCTTTTTTCTGTATCATGGTTCCATTTTTTTTTAAATGTAAAATTGCTCCACAGCTGTGGATTTAAAAAGAAAAAAACATATTTAAAAATTTTTTAAGTTTATTTATTTTGAGAGAGTACATGAGTGGAGGAAGGGCAGAGAGAGAGGGAGTGAGCTAGAATCCCAGGCAGGCTTCGTGCTGCTAGCATGGAGCCTGATGTGGGAACAGCAAGATTGTGACCTGAGCTGAAACCCAAGAATCAGACACCTAACGGATTGAGCCACCCAGGTGCCTCTAACCTCACTTAATATTTGAGAATTAACTTTGCTCATATAGATGCTTCTCTCCATATCTCTCTGTATCTAAACAAATGTCCAGATATTAAGATCTGGAACTGTGTATGCAACAGTTGAAAGACTTAAGCTTCTTTTTTCCTTTTTTCCTCTGATGAGTGGTAAACACAATCATCAGTAATGGAAGCATAAAATATAGAGAAGAAGAGAGTGAAGGAGAAAGGAAGAAATGTATAATAGCCCTATAGCAAATTTAAAGTAACTGCAATTAGGGGCACATGGGTGGCTCAGTCGGTTAAGCGTCTGACTTCAGCTCAGGTCATGATTTCACAGTTCAGGGATTCGAGCCCTACGTTGGGCTCTGTGCTGATAGTTTAGAGCCTGGAGCCTGTCTTTGGATTCTGTGTCTCCCTCTCTCTCTGACCGTCCCCTGCTCATGCTGTCTCTCTCTGACTCTCAAAAATAAATAAAAAACATTAAAAAAAATTTTTAAAGTAACTAATTAAAGAGCACAGTGTGTTGAGCAGCTCTCAGATGCACTTGCCCAAACCCTCATCACCAAGAAGATGTAGCAGAAATACATATTTAGAATAAACATTGGCAAAACAGGTAAAATGACAGTAGCTATTAGCTGGAATTCATATATTAGCCAGATACCAAACTGGAATCGTGCTTTAGGATAAAGCAGCATTATAGACTAGACTTTACTGTCCTACCTCTAGTCCTTTCCTTTCAAAGTACAGCATCCTTCACAGAGTGCTCCTGTACCTGCTCGACATTTAGAGCCTCCTCTCTTGCCTCTCCTTATGTGGCCACCTCCCAGTCAGGCTCAAGGTTGCCCCAAAGAAATGTTGCATCTCAACCATCTGCATTTACTCATTTTGTTCTCTCTTCCCAAGGGAGCCACTCCTTTCTCCTTTCTCAGCTAGAGCTGCTCCTGCTCTCAGTGATGCTTTTAAAGATGTGTGGGGATGCTTCTGGTTATTGCAGTGCCTGAGGGTGTTTCTGTATTCAGTGAGCAGCAGGGTTCAGGCATGATAAATGTCCTCCAGAGCTTGGGAAATTCCTTTGTCAGGAAGAATTGTCCTACTCAAAATGCTAATAAAGAACACTATTAAGAAATGCTCAAGGATGTCTTCTTAAATTTCACTTGCAAAGGAAATCTTTTTTGACCTTTCTTACTAGGTCAGTTTCTTGTATTTGGCTAATAAAGTAACCTGGACTTCCTTTTTTATAACAAAATCTACCTTCACTATTGGACCACAAATTCTTGTGGGCACAAATCATGCTCATTGTGTTTGTTTTTGGATCCCCAGCACCAAGCACAATACCTGGCATGTAGGAGATCATGCAATGAATCATTTTCAATGAATGAATGAATAAAATTTGGAACCTTACAGTGGTTCTAACTTTAAAGTTAGAGGATCAGTCAGGTAGCCAAAATAGAGCCTATGGTCAGGTTGGAGGAATAGAGATAGATTCACAGAATAGGCATGGACAAGATCGAGGGAAGTAATATTTGCTTATCATCTACTAGTTGTCAGAACTTTCCAAGTATAACATATCTATATACTTATTTACTTTTCCAACAATTTCAAAAAGTAATTATCCTAAATTGGCTAAATAGCTAGTGTCTGGTGAAGCTTCCATTTAAATACAGATTTGTCTACCTCTAAGGCTTTTGTTCATCTTACTTTCAAAACAAAAAAGAAGACACTCTCCAAATAGTTACCAAGAGAGATCACAGAAAGAATGTAGAGTGGTGCTTCTTAAAACTTAGTCCATAGACTTTGTAGTAGAGAGAGTAATTGCCACCCAGACATGTCCATGTCCTCATCCCTAGAATCTGTGAATATGTTGAAGGAGAATTAAGGTAGCAGATGAAATCAAGGTTGCTAGTCAGTTTACCTTAATATGTGGAGATCAGTCTGGATTATCCAGGTGGGCCAAATGTAATCACAATGTTCTAAAAAGTGGAAGAGGGAGGCAGAAGAAGAGGTCAGAATGCTCTGATGTGAGAAAGACTCAACTTGTCTTTGTTAATGTTGAAGATGGAATAAACAAACTAGGGGGCAAGGTGTATAGGCAACCTCTAGAAGTTTGCAAAAGCAAGAAACAGATTCTTCTCTAAGCCTCCAAAAAGAATGCAACTCTGCCAAAAACTTGATTTTTACCTCAGTTAAACTTGCATCAAATTTTTGACCTACAGAACTGGAGATAATACATTTGTATTGTTTTAGGCTACTGAGCTTGTGGTAATTTTGATGTAGTAGCAATAAGAAACTAATACATTCCTTCTGTAACAGAGTAACAGAGTTATTAATCACCATGACCATTTTTATATTCTTACCCTCTCCCCTACCACTGCACCCCAACACACACATTCTCACACAGACAGGATGTTTAGTTTGGAGCCAGTCTTGGCCACTCTATGCAGAATTGGAGTAGATACTCTTTATCTTTAGCCATTAAATAACTCACTGCCTTCCATCTAACCCTGATTTACATGCCTAGCCCACCAATTTTCTGACAAAGCTCTGATATTGAGAGCTTATAGTGGTTTCATTTCAAATGTTAAAGAAGAATGTTTATGTTCTTTTTTGGAAATTGCTGATAAATCTCAGTTTCTATTCTCACATTGTTGAATATATGATAGTTTTGATGGATTAATCAGAAAAATCAGCTTAAAAATGTGTCCTTTAGTTATAAAAATAAAACCACCTCAAAAAATCTATTCTGGTGTGTAAATATAATCTTAATATAAAGTCTCAGTCCTTATGTAATATTATGTTTATAGAATAGATATGGTTGAGGTAAAATACCTTAGAGATTAAAAACTGAATTCTAGAATCAGTCAGGTATTTTCTGATATCATCTGTCCTTTAGCTCTGTGATCATGGAAAATCTATTAACTTTTCTAAACTTTACTTTCTTTATTTGTAAAATCTAATTATTTTATTCATTCAGTTATTCAATAAATACCCACTGGTTGTGTACTATGTCAGACACTAGTCTAGGTATAGGAGCTTACATGTTAGTAGAGGAAACAAACATCAAAAAGGTGAATTATAAAAAAAAGTTAATATAGAGTAAGAAGTGACCTGAAGAAAATGCACAAGGTGAGGTGATCAAGAGTTACTTGGGAAAGTATTTTGGATAGGAATGATTTATCTTAGAAGGTAAATCCAAGACTTTTCATCTGAGATGTAGATAAAAATTGATATCTACCTCATGCGATCTTGGGGTGGGGGTGGGGTTAATGAATGACGTGTCTCCTCAGCAGGGGCAAAATCTGCCCTTCTAAATGTGCCTTATGACCCCCAACAGATGAGACTATGCTTTCCACAAGCAGAATATCCCTTCCTCACTCTCTGCTTGCACTACCAGATCCAATTCTTTATCCAGAACACACCAACCAGATGTTACTCCTCCGCTTTTGTGAAAGAATGTGAAAAGTGGCAAAGGGAGGCCTGAGAGGCTTTTTCAATTGAAGGTCCTTCTGCTTAAAAGGGAAGCATTTGGAACAGGGTATCTGGATAGATATTGCCAAAATCAAGTTAATGCAAATTATATAAAATAATGTATATAAGAAGTGTAGCACAGGGGTTAAGCATCTGACTTTTGATTTTGGCTCAGGTCACAATCTCATGGTTCATGAGACAGCCCTGTGTTGAGATCTGCACTGACAGTGAGGAGTCTGCTTGGAATTCTCTCTCTCCTTCTCTCTCTGCCTTTCCTCCTGCTTGCATGCATCCACACATGGGCTCTCTGTAATATTTATTTACAAAATAAATATTAAAAGAAAAAGAAATATAGCACAATACCTGGCACATAGTAATCTCTTCAAAATACTGGGGTTGTTAATATTTCCATAATTTTATCTATTCTTATATATATATAAACACTGCTATTTAACAGCTATATGATCTTCTCCAAGTTGATTGATTTCTTTGATGCCTTTGGTTTCCATATCTGTAAAATGGGAATGATATTATTACCTATCTCCTAGATATTGTAAAGATTAAATGAATGAATCTTATGAACATCTTAGAATAGTGGCCAGAATTCAAGAGTTCTAGCTGTTATCACTATTATTACTAATATTATATGCAAAAGCAGACTTCTATTTTTTCAAGTAATTTTCTTGTCAGAATCTGTAGAGAGAGTCAAGTTGTCAAGATGAGAAAAGGAAGACCTTATATTATTAGTTCAGTGGAAGTGCTCTTACCAATATTCCCAGGTTTTTATACTCAAGGATTTACATTGCCTTGGGGAAGGAGTGATGGGTATGTAAAGAGAGAGAGCTGAGGAAGAGAAGTGGGCTGGCCTTGAGTTTCACCTATAGAATTGTCTTGATGGATTCAGCACCCTTTATTCAGTGTCATGTGGTGGACTTAGAATTGATTTTAGGGCTCTATAATCATGTATAACCCAGGGCCAATCTGATTTCCTGAGTAACTCTGACTTGAAAATCATTCTTTAGGTCTTTTGTTATCCCGGTCTAGGTCTGGTTCACAATGGAGTTGACTTCCAAGTAATTACTGTCATGTCCCATAGTCCTTCCTTTTGCTGATTCATTTTAAAAAATACCAAATTACCATTACAGTATTAGATTTTGTTCCTTATACTAATATATTTCAATCAGCTAATCGAATGTAAATATTTGAGCAAGTCTGATTCCCATCCGAAAGGTCTGCGATATAAGCCTTTTGCATAGGAAAGGGACTGTTCACTAACATCATTAAACAGATGATAATGTTAAAGGCTCATGAGAATCACAGTATTCCAAATATCTGGTCTCAGCAAATATTAGGCATGATTATTTATTGTTAAAGAAGCACATAAAAGTGATAATAGGTCATGAGAGGCATATAAATGAAACATTATGACCTTTCTGGTTTCTCTTTTAAGCTACTTTCCTGAAGTTGTTTGAAGATATTTTATTTTATTTTATATTTTATAAAATGGTTAAAAACATAAATTTGTATTAAATAGGCTGGGAATGCACAATGCAGATAATTCCTGCTAGGTAATTTTTTTTTTTTTATTTATAGCTACTCAAATATACTTATAATGAGTCATGAGAAAAACAGTAAAGTCCTAAGTACAGTGTCCACAGGGCAAGAAAACAGAGGTCAGCCATAATTAAACTCTGCATACATGTGGAAGATCAAATGATTCTTGCAATTCTGTATGAATCAGGTACTTGATGATTTAGAAAAAAATAAAAATAGACTTTGTATTAGAAAAGCCATAGTATGCTGAGTCTGGTCCACTTAAAAGTGGGCTTTCTAAGACTTGGTTCAAAATAAACTGGGTTGGGAAAGGATAAGAAAACACTGAATAACTTGGGCATCAGTCATATTTTTTAGTTAGCTTAAACTGATAATTGAATCATAGTATTAATCATATTTTATAATTTTTTTGTGCTTTAAAATTTCTAAAAGATTTCTCTTTTGATCTGTGTGGTTCAGCACAATTATACCCAGGTTTTCTGATGAGAAGACTCAGCCTCAAAAGACATTAAATGACTTGACTAATGTGTCCTGGATAGTAAGGGGAAGGCCAGATTCCTAGGCCCATACCTTTTCCAATCAGCACTGACTGAGATAATTCCATTTAACGCTCAGACTCACTATAAAACCTGACATTTCAGGAATCAAAAACTATTCTCTTGTTTTGATTTTTCCACAATCCTGCCATCTGTTTGCCTAGTTTTGCATACTCCAAGGGGAGTTATCACTTGGCATATGCTTTAGATGTCAGAAACTCCCTGGTTCTATCTCTCTCCTCTTAGACCTGCACTACCATTACCTTTTTAATCACCTTATTTTAACAATGATCCTAGCTAGTATTTTGAAAGGAATTGGGTTTTCCTAAACTCTCTTGCCCCTTCAGAGCTTGGACACTTACAAAATTAATTTTTTTGGCCTTTGGTATCTCAAAGAACAGAGAAAAACTGCATAGTAGAGAAATCTGGGTGTCTGTCCCTGGAGATTTTTATTTATCAATAAGAATAAAGCCAGGTGTTTTATGGATTAAAATAGGTTATAGGTATTTTATAGGTGTTCATTTAGGCTTTTGACTCTTGATTTCAGCTCAGATCATGATCTCAGTGTCGAGAGATCAAGTCTGGTGTTGGGCTATGTGATGGATGTAGAGCCTACTTGCTCTCTCTCTCTCTCTCTCTCTCTCTCTCTTTCTCTCTGTCATTCTCTCCTTCCCTTCCTTCACCCCTCTTCTGCTTTTGGATGCATGCGTGCTTGTGTGATCTGTCTCTCTCAAAAAATAAGCCTAGGTATTTAATAGTTGCTATGCTGCTGCTTCTTCTTTTTTTTTTTTAAATATTTTTATTTATTTCTAGGAGAGAGAGAGAGACAGTGAGCAGGAGGGTCAGAGAGAGAGGGAGTCACAGACTGAAACAGGCTCCAGGCTCTGAGCTGGCAGTCAGCACAGAGCCCGACGCGGGGCTCGAACACACGAACCGCGAGATCATGACCTAAGCGAAAGTCGGACGCTTAACCGACTAAGCCACCCAGGCGCCCCATGCTGCTTCTTGTTATAAAAGATTTTATGCATATAGTAAAGTTCTTTTCTGAAATAAAGTGAGCAAAATCTTTTCTCCCTTTATTTTACAAAAATCATCTAAATGGAGTTTATTCTGTTTCATTTCCCACAGAGAGAATAAACTATGTAAGACAAACAACATTTTTCTCATTCTTTTGTAGACTGCATTTGGAGATGGTTATTAGATGAGTTAACAACTTCCTTTCTAACCTTTAGAGCTCTCAAAATCTCTAGTACCCCTGACTGATATCAACTAAAAAAAAGTGTCTTTATAAATGTGACCCTCGTAGTATTTCATCCTCTAGCAAATCTCTGTCTTAATATCTCAAGTTTTTCAAAGAGCTCTCTATTTCCCAGAAATTCTTCCACGCTGTTGTTCACAGTTGCAATATGGCCCAGTTTGTGACTTCCAGTAACCACTCGTGGATCATCCCTCCCATAAACTGTCATGCAACCTGCTTTGGCCAGTGGGATCTTAGCAAATGTGACACAAATGAATATTTGGAAAGGGTTTATGCATTGGAATTTACTCACTTTTGCCATTCTTTGGAACTCTCTTACCAGCCTGGTCAAGCTTACTGGAGGATGAGCATGTGAAGCAGACATAAACCATTACAGTTGAGTCCTCTCTTAGACCAACCAAACCATTAACCACCAGACATGTGAGTGAAGTCACCTGGGACTGCCTAACTTCCTCAAAGTCATAAGGAAATAATAAATGCTTATTGTTTTTGGCCACTAGTTGCAAGACGGTTTGTTGAACTAAAACATCCAACTGATATACACTCAAAATTAAGTTCTTAGTTTCTAAATTTTTCAGATAATTCTTGTCTGGTTTTCACAGTTTTTTTTCCCCTACTACCATTCTACTTTTTTTTTCCCCATCTCATCATTTCCTATCATTTACTTCTTTGATTCAATGAAAATATTATTAAAATAAAAATCGAAGTCTCTATTTTCAGAAAATCAGTTTAATAAAATTCTTTTCCACTTATTTCCACCAGCAACAATATCAATTGCATGTCCTTACAGTATTTCTTCTAAAACATGATTTCTCCATGACCTCTGTGTTGAAGTTGCGTTGCTCTTAGGTTTCTGTGAACAAATATAATTTCCCATCAAATTGAAAGAAACATAGAATAAGGCAAGGAAGCTGCCTGGTTGCATAAGGAAAGATGGTTCATATCCTGTTACCCTGGCAACAGGCACTGGGAAGGCCAAGACTCCCCACACATCTGTTGCCCTGACAACAGGTCATTCAGGGCATGGAAAGGCCCAGTTTCTACTCTTCTAGGCCTCTTGTTTGCAACCACAATGAAATAGGAGAAAGTGATTTTCCATCTTCTTCCTCCTTGCCTACGTATTTCCTCCACTATCTGAATCACTCCAGTAGAAGTTTATCTTTACCTATGTAGGGGAGGGCAAGAAAAACATGACCTCAATTTTCACATTCATAAGCTCTGAAACATTTGCTAATTTTTGATTGGGTCAAAGGAGTAAGTGATAGGAAAAAAAAAAAAAAAAAGAGAGAAAGGATGGAACCAAAGCAGGAGGGGGTATAAATTGTGGAAACTAGATAAGTAGTATGTGAATAATGTATCAGCCAAGAGCTGATTTGGGATATGTATCACTTAGCTACATTGGATAAGCTTAGCTAAATTTTAGGGTATTCATCTGAGAAAGTCACGTATGTGAAATGGTTAAGTTTAATTTGTTACCTGTATTTTGTGAGCAGACAGTGATAATCAAATATCATAAAATGATGTTACAAATTTCTTAACTTAATTTGTAATTCTATATAAATTTCCTTTTTTTCATTTTTTATTCAGCTTTTCTTTTATTACATATCCTTTCTTACCATATAGAGTTGATAAGAAAGCATTCTGACCAAATTTTTGCTTTCCTTTCCTCTCTCTCTGTTCCTTAAGCAATTAGCTTGAATATATTAAAGAAATACCCGTTGTGTATATTTTTGGAACTCTATATTGCTTTGTCTTCACAATTCATGATGTATATAAAATAGTTGCCTATTTAAAACTGACGTATACCATTAGTTCTTCCATTACCAATCTTTATCAATTTTTCTGTGAATCAAGATAAAAATTTAGTTGGCTCCTTTGGTTTCAAAGATGGAGTAACAGCTTTAAATTCTGTAAAACAGAAGTCTTTAACTTTCGTAAGCCAGAAGTCTTATTGGTGAAGAGAACAGTGTCCGGCAAAATCTTCACTTAAAAAAATACGACAAAGGCGTGTAGAGACGATTTTGAATTTATTTTATTTTATTTTTAAATGTTTTTTATTTATTTGTAGGAGAGAGAGAGAGACAGCGTGAGCAGGGGAGGGTCAGAGAGAGAGGGAGTCACAGACTGAAACAGCTCCAGGCTCTGAGCTGGCAGTCAGCACAGAGCCCGACGCGGGGCTCGAACCCACGAACCGTGAGATCATGACCTAAGCGAAAGTCGGACGCTTAACCGACTAAGCCACCCAGGAGCCCCGAGACGATTTGGAATTTAAATTAAGTGCAAAAGGAAGTATAGGCTGGTGAAAAGGAAGTACCTGTGAGACTGTAAGCTTCTTGAAGCTGAATTTCTGAAAAACTAGGTGGGAAGGTTGGAGCCTAATTAGAATATCATTAAAGCCAGAGGGGAAAAAAAAAGTATT
Organism: Proteles cristata cristata; assembly: GCA_017311185.1. NCBI lineage: Eukaryota > Metazoa > Chordata > Mammalia > Carnivora > Hyaenidae > Proteles > Proteles cristata. Next base: position 12,811 of record JAESUZ010001307.1, on the reverse strand, counting down.
CATGATGATCTAACACTAGATTAGGTGACCCTTCTAGATACTCTTTTTGTATTTCATGTATTACTGTTACTGTCCATTAATTGTTCTGCATGTTAGGTAATCCTCTTCCTCTTCTAGAGGTAACAAGAGGAAAAAGGTGGAATGCATCTGCTTATTATGTATCCTCACTACCTAGCAAGAAGTGAGAACTAAAAAATGTTTCAATATGAAAAAAACAATAGGCTGTATGCAACAAATTTACATTTGAATGATGTATCTACTAAAGCTGTAGCTGTTCAGCAGCAACATTAGTTCAATCTGGAAGATAAAGAAACTTTTCTGGAGGGTATTTAAACTGTTTCTGGAGAAAGGAAGAGAATGAGGTATTAGAACTTGACCAGTAGAAATTGCTGGAGATGTGACTATGTCACAGATAAAAACAAAAACAGCGAAGAGAAACCTTATAAAAAGGAACTGAGAATCTCAGAGGATTGTTGTGGAGGGTAAAAACAATGCAAAGTGTACAGACCCTGTGTCTGGCATACAATAAACTTCTACAAATAGTAACTGTTATTGTAAATTTCTTTTGTGGCTCAACTGTGTGTAAGACAGTATGTTTGTTTTTGCCCATTTCTGTGCCAAATATGAGATTAAATTTGACTCCGGGTAACTATATGATTCAAACATTGATTGATTGATGTCTGCTCCTAGAATCCAATTGCCTAAGTTCTATACCATTCATATCCTAGTAAGGCTCAAATTTCTTTCATTAAGTGGTTGAATAGCTAGGATTGTGTTGAGAATATCTTTTAGTCATTAGTGAGTGTTCTGGCCTCATGTGACCTTGAAGCCCAGGGAATTCCTGGTGAGTGACGACTCATTTATCCTGGGAGAGTTAATTGCCTGCTGAAGTTCCCAAACTATAGTGAGTCAGAAGAACATAAGCTGACAGAACTTAGAAGCCATCAGGCTAAATACTTCATATTAACTTCCCGGCTCCAGTTATTTGTCCACTACTGAATTGAAGACTACAAATCCTCTGTTTGTACAGAGCCACACAGAGAAACTTACAAAGAAAAGTAATCTTGACATTTCATGATGTGGTTGTGCAATTTTAACAGATCTTGAGTTTTATTTTTTATCAGACACCAAGTCCAAAGTGTGTGACAAAGCTTGAACTAAAGTCATCATTTTCAAACTGTCATTTAAAATTTTTGTTCTCTGACTTCATCCTGTCATGTAAATCATATTTCAGTTGGGGTAAATACTTACAAAATGTGTATCAAAAGATGCCCTTTAAAAGGCTACCCATCTATCCAGAATGGAATCGTGGGTTAAGGAGAGATAACATACACTTATTGACTGAATGTTCCAAAATGAAATTCACAACCAAAGTATTAATATTCAGTTTAAAAGATTGAAGTATTCTTGGCATTAGACTTACACATACAATGACTTTATTGTATATGTATTCCCTCAATTTTACAGAAGGCATTGTAACAAATTTTCTTTTCCTTACCAGAAATTATTTTATTTTTCTGAATTAAAAAAACCATATGCAATGCTAAAAAGTATTTCATGTTTACCTTTATTATAGTTCTTTGATTTTTAAGTCTATACTAAAATAGCTAATGTCTACTTCTTATTGTTAGACAACTTGGTTAATTTACTGATAGCTATAGCACCTGGAAAACAAGAAATATGATGGAATCACTTGAGAACATTTTGGAAGTAGAAACATGTTTCCAAATAAACTTAAATTTTCTAGAAGGATCAAGTGTTTAAGTTCAGAAATTAGGAAATAAAAAAATCATCTCCTAATAAATTCAGATTATTTTGTTAAGTATATGTCTTGTGAGTTAAAAAATAAACACTAATTTACTCAGTGTGAGTCAAGTCTTAGCCATTGATTAAAACTAACTTAAGAATGAGAGTCATTCAGAAGTAAAGCTGTAGCTTAAGTTCATCAGCACACTACTGACACTTGTAAAAATATTGAGGTATTTTGGAAAGTAGGGCTAATATTATTTGATTAACTCAATTCAACTGACTTATTAATACAATTTAACTTACTTGTTCATTCAATGAATATTCACCACTGGGCACATAGGGAGCTCCAACATTATTCTAGGCACCATGGATACAATGATAAATAGTAGAGTCATGATCCCTACCTTCATGGAGTTACATTTGGATGGTAGGTGGATAATAAACAAGCAAACACATAAACATGCAATATTATTTTCATAGAAGCAAACAGTGTAAGGTGGGAAAGTGTCTGGGAGTTTCAGAAGTGACAGTTTTAGAAAAGTTGTCAAGGAAGGGCTTTCCGTGATATCAGCTGACAGAGAGAGACCTTAATGAAGTGAGGACTGAGTTGTGCCAAGGCCTGAAGCCATGGCATCCCAAACACGGGGAAACCAGAGCACACTGGTCAGGCAAGGTGCATGTGATATATTTGAGGAAAAACAAGACCAAGAGGACTGGAGCACAATGAGTGAAGGAAAGAGTGAAAGACTTGAGAAAGGAGATAAAGGCAAAAGGCAGATCATCTAAAACCTTAATAGGCCATGATAAGAAATTAGGGTTTTCTTTTCAGCCTACTGGGAAGTCTTTGGAGCTTTGGAGTAGTGAGGTAGAGGATCTGACGTATTTTTGGATAAGCCTTCTCTAAACAGAGTGTAGAATGATGGTTACCAGAGGTTGCAGGGTGGCAGAAATGTGGAGATATTGGTCAAAGGATACAAGCTTCTAGTTATTAGATTAACAAGTTTGGGGATCTAATGTATACCTAATAATATTGTATCATTTCTTGAATTTTGGTGAGAGAGCAAGTCTTAAATGTTCTCACTACAAAAATGAAATGGTAACTATGTGAAGAGATGGAGGTGATAGCTAATGCTACAGTGGTAATTATTTATCCATAATTTTAAATTTATAATTTTAAATGTATTTTATAAATGTATAAAATCAACAGGTTACATACCTTAAATTTTTTAAAAAAGAAAGATTCTGTGGTCATTTTGTGGAAGCTAACACTGACAGGTGGGGAGCAGGGAAGGATAAGATTGGAAATAGGAGGATGTATTAGGAAGCTAAGAAAGTTGTCCATGGCAACATTGGTACTTATGGAGATGATAAGTACTCAGATTTAGGACATACTTAAAATTAAAGCTGATAGAACTCATGAATTGGATGTAGGAGTGTAATGACTGAAAAAAATGAGGCTTAATGTCTTGTTTTAGTATGTGTGTACACGAGAGAGAGAGAGAGAGAGAGAGAGAGAGAGAGAGAGAGAGAGAGAGAGAAATCCTGAACAAATGGGCTTACAGTCCCTTATTTGAAACCCTTGGGTTCAAATGTGACCCGAATTCTTAACTTTCAGATTTCAGAAAGATAAATAAAGTACCTCTCCCAAAATTTACTAATATTCCCAGAGGAATCTAGGGTAGCTTCTTAGACAAGTCTTCACTTAAATAAAGACAATAAGTGACGTCTACTCATTCAAGTTAGGTTTTGCTGCCAAATGAGTTCAAGTCAGATCAGATTTTACTGCCAAATGTAAATGTTTGGTGTTGAGAAGTTTCAAAGTTTCATAAGCTGTCGATAAGGGAATATTAACCTTTACCATTTCCTGAAATGGGGAAGATGGTGGTAAAAACAAAAAACTTTTGGGTCTATGAATTTTGAGAGGCCTATTAGACATTCAAGTGGTCTTACAAATAAAAGCTGGACAGATGAAACTTCAACGCAGACGATATAAATTTGTGAGTGATCAAAATACAAATATATTTAAATTTTTTTAATGTTTTATTTATTCTTGATGGAGAGAGAGAGAGAGAGAGAGAGAGAGAAAGAGAGAGAGAGAGAGAGAGGAAGACACAGAATCAGAAGCAGGCTCCAGGCTCTGAGCTGTCAGCACAGAGCCTGACATGAGGCTAGAACTCACAAACCTCAAGATCATGACCTGAGCCAAAGTTGGAAGCTTAACACAATGAGCCATCCAGGTGGTCCTATACAAATATAGTTAAAGTCATGGAACTAGATGAGATCATCTAGGGAGTTAAAAAGAGTGTAAATGAGAAGAGACTCAGAGCTGAGCCCTCAGGTACCCCAACAATTGAGCTTGTGAAGAGAAGTCATGGAAGAAGAAGGAGGAGTGGCTAGTGTGCTGTGGATCCTGGAAGCCAAAGATGACTGTTTTTCGAGAACGGCAAATGTCAAGTGTCAAATGTTGCTGGCTGTAATGGAAATGGATTGTGTGTTGACCATTGGTCTTTGCATTGTGGGGGTCTTTAGCAATCTTGGAAAAATACTCCCCATGAAGCAGAAATGTTCCATTCATTGTTCCAGTGAAGGAACAAAACTCCTCATAGAAGTGGGTAGAGAGAGGACTCAAGGTGAAGAAGTAGAAGCAGTATATACAGCTAACTGTTAAAATAATTTTTTATAAATGAGATTCTAAAGATAGAGTGATGGTTTCTTTACCCTTTGAGACTAAAGGAGTTTGTTAATGTAGGGGATATTATTGGAGAATTCTGATGAGAAATGATGACAGGAATGATTCTGTAGGGAATGAAAAAATCAACACAGAGGAAGAGAGAGAGAGAGAGAGAGAGAGACAGAGAGAGATAGATAGAGAGAGAGAGAGAGAGAGAGAGATCTCCTTGAGAAGCGGGAACTGCTTGAGTGCAGAGATTGGACCTAGGAACATGGGTGGCTAATCCCTGGTAACAGGAGGGAAGCAGAATGTTCAGGAACATTTGCAAGTAGGCAGGTGAAAACTTGGTGATAGTACCCTCTGGTTACTTTTATTTTCTCAGTGAAATAAGAGGCTATTTGTAGAGAGGAGGAGGGGAGAAAGGGAGTGGAGATTTGAGGAGAAGGTGTGAAACAGTCAGTTCAGCACGGAGTGTGACTAAGGAAATGCAGTGGAACTGGTGGGCAGTGCTGAGTATCAATCTTGATCACATATTTAAAGTGAGATCGGTTTGCATCCCTTTTTTCCTGCTACATTCAGTTCAGCTGCTTCCATGTAGGCGCAGAGCAGATGTAGAGCTGGGTTTACAGAGTTCATATTTTTCCAGGAGATACCATTGCATGGATGAAGAAGGGGATAGCAGGGCTGAGGGCCTCTTTAAGATTCAAGGTAAGGGGAGAGATGAGAATATGGGGGAATGATAGATAGTAAAAAAGTGGACAAGGTCAATGGATTGGAGATAGAGAAGGGGATAATAACTTCTGAAATGGGATATCAGGGTCACTGAAGTTTTGTTCTTCCCAAAGAACCAGAATAATAAAATAGACACATATTATGTGTTGACAAGCTTATATAAGAAACACTATTTGTGAAAACGATATATAGTAAATTTTATTCTTTTCTTTCTAGAAACCCCTTTGAAATCTTTCTGTTTCAAAACAGAAGAGGCCATTAGGAGTGTGGCCATTCCTGCAAAGAAAACAAAGCTGGCAGATCTAATTTTAGAATGCTTTTCCTTGACAACAGCCTTTTAAATATTGCCTATATACAACAATAAAAATAGGCTTCAGAAAATAATGAGACTGGTTAAGGAAATTCAGTCCCCTTTACACGTGAACATTGCAAGTGTCATGAGAACACATAACTGCTTTTCCTTCACCTGTCTTCAGTGGCTGAAATTTTACCATTTGTAGTTATTTACAACACATTTCAATGTGTGCAGCAGCAACAATAGGCCAGGTGTGCGTGAAAGACATATTGTGAAATATGGTTTTAATCACAAGGATATGGAGATTGTTTTACTACATAAGGGTTTTTCCTCTGTTTGCATTAATAGTAGCTTTAGTTGACCTAAATAATTCAGACTTTAAGTTCCTTCTCGAGAGCAAAACCATTTTCTAAGTCTGCACACACTAAGCAAGCAATTATCCCTTTCTTTGATGATTTTAATACCAAGGGTGAAGTTTTTTTTTAAAAATTTTTAATGTTTTATTTATTTCTGGGAGAGAGAGAGACAGCATGAGCAGGGGAGGGTCAGAGAAAGAGGGAGTCACAGACTCTGAAACAGGCTCCAGGCTCTGAGCTGGCAGCACAGAGCCCGATGCGGGGCTCGAACCCATGAACCGTGAGATCATGACCTAACTGAAAGTTGGACGCTTAACCGACTAAGCCACCCAGGCGCCCCCCAAGGGTGAAGTTTATCTTGGTTGAAATTTTGTGAAACAGTCACACAAAATAATGATACATAGTCATGCACTGTGGTGTAAGCGCAACTGCCATTCAGTACCATATACAGTATTGAACTGATTGGGCAGAAAGAGATGTATAAGTCATGGTTTCCTTTGATTTTTATCACAGTGTCATCATACATAGAATTTTGTAGGTCATAATATTAACAGATTATAAAACTTTAGTGTAAAGGTCACTCGTAGATATATTTCATATCTGTTTTTTCCAGGAAATTGAACCTTCTGTTTTTGTGCAACAAACTAATATGGGATAATTATACATGAATTATGTGAATATTTAAAAATTACTCTTCTGAAATGTTTGTTGAATTTCCTATTTAGCATCGCAGGGTTGATCTTAAGTTTGGTACTAGGCCTTGCTTACACCCAAATAGTCTTTGCATCCTTGGATTCTTGGTGGGTTATTCCCTAGGTAATACTGTGCATTTTATTGTTGGTAAAGTCAATTTCCTTCTTAGCTCCTAGAGATTTCTCTTGATTTCCCTCCCTTTGAAAATTGGCTTGAATATGATCTGAGACTACGTGGTTCCTGTTTATGTGGGGATCAAAGATGTACCTGAATGTCTGAAATTGCCAATCAGATGCTCTGACTGGGACCTTAAAGAAATAGAAATTTGGCTTCCTTGGTACTAATCCTATACAATGTATAACACTTCTACTTTCAAAAGTTAGTTCTAATTTTTATTAAAGTAATAAAATTGTACTATGGGATATGACAACAGTTTATTTTCCCTCAATTCTTAGCACTGTGTCCTGAGACATCAACTTTCATCTTTTATTTTTTTCTTCCTATAAATTATCTATATTTCAAGATAATAATTTGTTGTAGTTGTTTCTTGATTTATCTGTTGTAAGCATATCTACTGCCTTCATATAAAAGTGGCTGAAAATTTAGCACTTACACCAAGCTCTAACCATGGCCCACTTGAGTTACCCTCCCAGATTCTCCCAAAGTAGTTTTGTTACCTTTCCAGTCAATGAATATTTGGTGTTTATCATATTATGACTGAATTGTCTTCACTTCTGAGCCACAAAATGGAATATGAATATATTTACTATAATGTACAGCACCCCCCCCTCACTTTTTTCCCCTGGAGTTAGTAAATATCTCATTTTAATTCTTTGTTGGCCTTGATTATTGCATACCTGTCACTAATTCATTCCAAATTTGGGGCGCCTGGGTGGCTTAGTCGGTTAAGCGTCCGACTTTCGGTTAGGTCATGATCTCATGGTTCGTGGGTTCGAGCCCCCCGCGTCAGGCTCTGTGCTGGACTGCCAGCTCAGAGCCTGGAGCCTGTTTCAGAGTCTGTGACTCCCTGTCTCTCTGACCCTCCCCTGCTCACGCTGTCTCTCTCTCTCTCTCCTAGAAATAAATAAAATATTACAAAAAAAGCCCAAATTCAAAAAACAATTGTAAAATACACTTCAATAAATTTCCCACATTTCCAACCACATCATGTGCTTTTTTTTTGTCCTACTCTTTTCCTTGGAGACATTGTCCTTCCAGACTTTGCTCCCAGCTCCATCTGGGATTCTCCAAGCTTGAGGCACAGATGACCCTGGGATTGTCCTTTGTCTTCATTTTGGGAAATCCCTTTAACACCCTTATGAGTGGTCTCTTGTTTCCTGGATTCCATACTTTCTTGGTTTACCCTCATTTAAGGAATGAGTTTCTCTAATAACTTCTTGAAATAGGGCACTTGAAAAATCATTCATTTACAGTGCATTCATATATGAAAATATGTTTATTCTAATTTGATATAGCATGATTGGCTCTGAAATAATAAGTTAATGATGATTTTTCTTAGAATTTTAAAAATATTGCTTCATTGTCTTTTAACTTTGGTATTGCTATCAAGAGGGTTGGTACCAGTTAGCCTTCATCTTTTCATGTGATGTTCTTCCCAAACCTCATGAATCAGGAATTTCTCTTTATTCTTTTTTCTTCTGAAATTTCATGATAATAACACTAGTGTGAAAATTTTGTACTGGGGGATTGGTTTGTCCTTTCAATCTAGAAATGCAGCCATGCCCTTCATTTTGGGAAAAGTCTTTCCATTTTTAATTTGATAATTTTCTTCTTTTTATTTTATTCATCTATTCTCTCTGGGATTTTTATGTAGCTCCTTCTGGATTAAGCCTCAAATTTTCTTAAATTTCCTCTCCTCTCATCCATTTTTGCTAAACAAAATAAACCTTGAATATCTATCAACTCATCCATCTAACCTCATTCTTATTTTGATTCTTTTTTTTTTTTTTTTTTTTGAGAGAGTGTGTGTATACACACACAGGGGAGGGGCAGAGGGAGAGAGAAAGAGAGAGAATCTCAGGCAGACCCCACGCTCAGCATGGCAGGGGTGGGGGCTGATGTGAGGCTGGATTTCACTATTCTAAGATCATGAATCTCACTATTCTAAGATCATAAGATCTGTGCAGGAATCAAGAGTCAGACACTAAACTGACTGAGCCACCCCAGGCACCCCCTTATTTTGATTCTTATTTATAGCACTCTTCTTTTGTTATGCACGCAACACTTTTTATAGCTCTGAAGTTCATTTTTGTTAACAATTTTTTTCTACTTGAATAGGCTCTTTCTACTGAGTTACGGTTTTCTGTGTGTTTGTTTCAGTTTGTCTTTCCTGTTAAAGACTTTCCTCAAAGCGGCTGTCTGCTCACTTTTAAAATAGAGACACTAAATAGCTAGTTGATGCTCCGTGTAAATGGATAGTGTTTGTTGGCTTGTGGGCTTCATAACACACTAGGAGATACTGAGGCATCTAATTAGGATCAAAATGCCAGTTTCTACAGGTCTTTTCTCTAAAACCATTTATTTCCTATTGGAAATAATCTAATCTCTGAGGTAGGATGTTGAAATCTGGTTGCACCCATTCAAGAACTGAGGGAAGAAAGGAGATGGGGGTCATACCATTTATTATTACACAGTTCGCATTTAGTTTTTTTTTCTTTTTATTTAGTTTACTTTTTTTATTTTATTTTATTTTTATTTTTTAATTTTTTTACAAATAGTTTATTGTCAAATTAGTTTCCACATAACACCCAGTGCTCATCCCCACAAGTGTCCTCCTCCATGCCCATCCCTCCCTCCCCCCACATCCATCAGTCCTCAGTTTTTGTCAGCATTCAAGAGTCTCTCATGGTTTGCCTCTCTCCCTTTCCCCCACCATTTCCGCCCTTCTTCTCCCTCTTGGTTCCTCTGTTAAATTCCTCCTAATCCTCCTATACGTGCACACATATGATATTTGTCCTTCTCTGCCTGACTTATTTCGCTCAGCATAACCCCCTCAAGGTCCATCCACGTTGCTACACATGGCCAGATTTCATTGTTTCTCATTGCCATGTAGTATTCCATGGTATAGATAAACCACATCTTCTTGATCCATTCATCTGTTGATGGACACTTAGGCTCTTTCCATGTTTTAGCTATTGTGGAGAGTGCTGCTATGAACATTGGGGTACATGTGCTCCTATGCATCAGCATTTCTGTATCCCTTGGGTAAATTCCTAGCAGTGCTGTTGCTGGGTCATAGGGGAGTTCTACTGTTAGTTTCCTGAGGAAACTCCACACTGTTTTCCAGAGGGGCTGTACCAGTTTACATTCCCACCAACAGTGTAGGAGGGTGCCCGTTTCTCCACATCCTCGCCAGCATCTAGAGTTCTCTGATTGGCTCATTTTAGCCACTCTGACTGGCGTGAGGTGGTATCTCAGTGTGGTTTTGATTTGTATTTCCCTGATGAGGAGCGATGCTGAGCATCGTTTCATGTGTCTGTTGGCCATCTGGATGTCCTCTTTGGAAAAGTGTCTGTTCATATCTTCTGCCCATTTCTTTACTGGGTTGCTTGTTTTTTGGGTATGGAGTTTGGTGAGTTCCTTATAGATTCTTGATATTAACCCTTTATCTGATATGTCATTTGCAACTATCTTTTCCCATTCGGTTGGTTGCCTATTAATTTTCTGGGTTGTTTCCTTAGCTGTGCAGAAGCTTTTAATCTTGATGAGGTCCCAACAGTTTATTTTTGCTCTTGATTCCCTTGCTTTTGGGGATGTGTCAAGTAAGAAGTTGCTGCGGTAGAGGTCAAGGAGGTTGTTTCCTGCTTTCTCCTCTAGGGTGTTGATAGTTTCCTGTCTCACGTTCAGGTCCTTTATCCATTTTGAGTTTATTTTTGTGCATGGTGTGAGAAAATGATCTAGTTTCATTCTTCTGCATGTTGCTGTCCAGTTCTCCCAACACCATCTGTTAAAAAGGCTGTCTTTTTTCCATTGGATATTCTTTCCTACTTTGTCAAAGATTAGTTGGCTGTATACTTTTGGATCCACTTCTGAGTTCTCAATTCTGTTCCATTGGTCTATGTGTCTGTTTTTGTGCCGATACCATACTGTCTTGATGATGACAGCTTTGTAGTAGAGGCTAAAGTCTGGGATGGTGATCCCTCCCGTTTTGGTTTTATTTTTCAGGATTACTTTGGCTATTCGGGCTCTTTTGTGGTTCCATACAAATTTTTGGATAGTTTGTTCTAGTTTTGAGAAGTATGCTGGTGCAATTTTGATTGGAATTGCATTGAATGTGTGGAGTGCCTTAGGTAATAATGACATCTTAACTATATTTATTCTTCCTATCCATGAGCATGGAATATTTTTCCATTTCTTTGTGTCTTCTTCAATTTCCTTCATAAGTTTTCTATAGTTCTCATCATACAGATCTCTTGTATCCTTGGTTAGGTTTATTCCGAGGTATTTTATGGTTTTTTGTGCAATTGTGAATGGGATCAGTTTCTTGATTTCTCTTTCTGTTGCTTCATTGTTGGTGTATAAAAATGCAACCGATTTCTGTACGTTGATTTTGTACCCTGCAACTTGGCTGAATTCTTGGATCAGTTCTAGTAGGCTTCTGGTGGAGTCTGTCGGGTTTTCTATGTAGAGTATCATGTCATCTGCGAAGAGTGAAAGTTTGACTTCCTCTTTGCCAATTCTGATGCCTTTGATTTCCTTTTGGTGTCTGATGGCTGATGCTAGGACTTCCAGCACTATGTTAAACAACAGTGGTGAGAGTGGGCATCCCTGTCATGTTCCCGATCTCTGGGGGAAAGCTCTCAGTTTTTCCCCGTTGAGGATGATGTTAGCTGAAGGCTTCTCATAGATGGCTTTGATGATGTTTAAGTAGGTTCCTTCTATCCCAACTTTCTCGAGAGTCTTTATTAAGAAGGAATGCTGTATTTTGTCAAATGCTTTTTCTGCATCTATTGACAGGATCATATGGTTTTTATCTTTTCTTTTATTGATATGATGTATCACATTGATTGTTTTGCGAATGTTGAACCATCCCTGTAACCCAGGAATGAATCCCACTTGATCTTGTTGGATGATTCTTTTGATATGCTGCTGGATTCGATTTGCAAGGATCTTGTTGAGAATTTTTGCATCCGTATTCATCAAGGATATTAGCCTGTAGTTCTCTTTTTTTGCTGGATCTCTGTCTGGCTTGGGAATCAGAGTGATGCTGGCTTCATAAAATGAGTCCGGGAGTTTTCCTTCGCTTTCTATTTTTTGGAATAGCTTGAGAAGAATTGGGATTAATTCTGTTTTAAATGTCTGGTAGAATTCCCCAGGGAAGCCATCAGGTCCAGGGCTCTTATTTGTTGGGAGATTTTTGATCACTGATTCGATTTCTTCACTCGTTATGGGTCTGTTCAGGTTTTCTATTTCTTCCCGTGTGAATTTTGATAGTGAGTGTGTGTTTAGGAATTTGTCCATTTCTTCTAAGTTGTCCAATTTGTTGGCATATAATTTTTCATAGTAATCCCTGATAATTGCTTGTATTTCTGAGGGGTTGGTTGTAATAAGTCCATTTTCATTCATAATTTTGTCTATTTGGGTGCTCTCTCTTTTCTTTTTGATAAGCCTGGCTAGAGGTTTGTCAATTTTGTTTATTTTTTCAAAAAACCAACTCTTCGTTTCATTGATCTGTTCAATTGTTTCTTTGGTCTCTATGTTGTTTATTTCTGCTCTGATTTTTACTATTTCTCTTCTTCTACTGGGTTTAGGGCGTTCTTGTTGCTCTGCCTCTAGTTCCTTTAGGTGAGCTGTTAGATTTTGGACTTGCGCTTTTTCTAATCTCTTGAAATAGGCCTGGAGAGCAATGTACTTTCCTCTTAGCACTGCCTTTGCCGCATCCCATAGATTTTGAATTGTTGTGTTTTCATTTTCATTTGTTTCCATATATTTTTTAATTTCATCTCTAATTGCCTGATTGGCCCATTCATTCTTTAGAAGGGTGTTCTTTAACCTGCATGTTTTTGGAAGTTTTCCAGACTTCTTCCTGTAATTGATTTCAAGTTTCAAAGCATTGTGATCTGACAGTGTGCATGGTATGATCTCTATTCTTTTATATTTATTGAGGGCTGCTTTACGTCCCAGTATGTGATCTATCTTGGAGAATGTGCCATGCGCACTTGAGAAGAAAGTAAATTCCCTGGCCTCAGGATGTAAAGTTCTAAATATGTCCGTCAGGTCCATCTGGTCCAATGTATCTTTCAAGTCCATTATTTCTTTAGTGATTTTCGGTCTGGTTGACCTATCCATTGCTGT